>JAKYLM010000065.1:247500-370000 GCA_023634145.1 Thymallus thymallus
TTCTCCCCATTAGGTCTGTACTGTTCCACTTGTGACTGCTATTTGATAGACCTTGACCGTAGATAAATGTATTGTTGCGTTGTTGATCCAACAACGTCTTTCTGTACAACACAATGCAGCAGGTAATTCTTAGCCAGCCCTATCCAATCCACTGGCTACGACTACTCCATCATTGCCGGCCTTGAAATGCTGCTGGAATTTAATTCAGCAACAGTTTCCCTCTTTTCCTCCCTCCTTATCTTCCCTCTATTTATTATTCTCCCTCCTTATCTTCCCTCTATTTATTTTCCTCCCTCCTTATCTTCCCTCTATTTATTATTCTCCCTCCTTATCTTCCCTCTATTTATTATTCCCCCTCCTTATCTTCCCTCTATTTATTATTCCACCTCCTTATCTTCCCTCTATTTATTATTCTCCCTCCTTATCTTCCCTCTATTTATTATTCCCCCTCCTTATCTTCCCTCTATTTATTATTCCACCTCCTTATCTTCCCTCTATTTATTATTCCCCCTCCTTATCTTCCCTCTATTTATTATTCCCCCTCCTTATCTTCCCTCTATTTATTATTCCACCTCCTTATCTTCCCTCTATTTATTATTCCCCCTCCTTATCTTCCCTCTATTTATTATTCTCCCTCCTTATCTTCCCTCTATTTATTTTCCTCCCTCCTTATCTTCCCTCTATTTATTATTCTCCCTCCTTATCTTCCCTCTATTTATTATTCTCCCTCCTTATCTTCCCTCTATTTATTTTCCTCCCTCCTTATCTTCCCTCTATTTATTTTCCTCCCTCCTTATCTTCCCTTATTACACTCTCTTTCATAATAATTTCCTATCTAAGTGTGTATGCCCCCCCCCTCAATAACAATGTTTCAACCCTCCTCATCCTCCCCTCTCCTAAAACCCTCTTGCTCAAAAAAACATTTTCAAATCTGTGTAATCTTCTGTCCTCTTTGCTATCCTTTCCATCTTTTATCCTATCTTGTGTATCGATTGGCGTGACGGCGATCTGTGTCTGTTTGTGCCGAGGGGGAAAACAAAGTGTCTAATCAGAGGCAGAGCAAACAACGCTGCTAAACCCCAACTCAAACACAACCGCTTGACTCCAAACCAACACACTGACCATAAACGGGAGGATGGAAAGAGAACAGAGACGCTTAATAATGGAGGCCTTTTGTACAGCCAATAGATGTACAGAGAGAAATAACACACTTTTTAAATTCTACAAGTGTTCCAATACATCCAGACTTACTACAGTATTAGTGTGTGGCTGTGTTGGGGATATTTTGGGAGTCACTAAGTGTTATGGTGTATTATTATCATACTGTCAGGGTGTTTAGTGGGTCACTAAGTGTTATGGTGATTTATTATTATTATTATACTGTCAGGGTGTTTAGTGGGTCACTAAGTGTTATGGTGTGTTATTGTCATACTGTCAGGGTGTTTAGTGGGTCACTAAGTGTTATGGTGTGTTATTGTCAGGGTGTTTAGTGGGTCACTAAGTGTTATGGTGTATTATTGTCATACTGTCAGGGTGTTTAGTGGGTCACTAAGTGTTATGGTGTATTATTGTCATACTGTCAGGGTGTTTAGTGGGTCACTAAGTGTTATGGTGTGTTATTGTCAGGGTGTTTAGTGGGTCACTAAGTGTTATGGTGTATTATTGTCAGGGTGTTTAGTGGGTCACTAAGTGTTATGGTGTATTATTGTCAGGGTGTTCAGTGGGTCACTAAGTGTTATGGTGTGTTATTGTCATACTGTCAGGGTGTTCAGTGGGTCACTAAGTGTTATGGTGTATTATTGTCAGGGTGTTCAGTGGGTCACTAAGTGTTATGGTGTGTTATTGTCATACTGTCAGGGTGTTCAGTGGGTCACTAAGTGTTACGGTGTATTATTGTCAGGGTGTTTAGTGGGTCAGCGTTGAGAGCCTTGAGACCGATGGGGTGATGTGTGTGAATGATAGTGGTGGGCTATAGGGTTATTGGATTTGGTCAGACTTCAGAGGGAGTTGGATGAATGGAGTCTGTCTGACTCATAAATGCTGCTAACAACCCAAGTCCTGGTCAGCCAGCATCAGGCCCTGCATGCTTCTTCTGCACTAATAATGATGATACAACTAACCACTTTATCCTTCTAATAACATCTCAATCTGGGTGGAAAATAACACCAGCCAAATGCTGGTAGATTTTGGCATTGGCTGTTAGAATGTCTATATTCTTACCAGCCGCATTGGCAAGTGGTCACACAGTTCAATCCAAAGCCCACATGCAAAAAACAACAACTGTGTGTTTGTGTTTTAACATGACAAAACATTTGCATGCGTTTTGTGTGATTTTTCTTCAGTCTCTGGCTCTTGGTTCTCCTCTCCACAGCAGTAGTCAGAATTAATCTGTATAGGTATCATACTGTATGTTAATAGAAATATTAATGCCTTGTACTTTAATAAATACAGTTCAGGGTCTTTCCTTATTTTATATTGTTATCTAATGAATGCAGTTCAGGGGCTTTCCTTATTTTATATTGTTATCTAATGAATGCATTTCAGGGGCTTTCCTTATTTTATATTGATATCTAATGAATGCATTTCAGGGGCTTTCCTTATTTTATATTGATATCTAATGAATGCATTTCAGGGTCTTTCCTTATTTTTCTTCAGCTAATGCTTCTCTTGCCTTATACATGCTGATCTATGTCAGTTGATCTATGTCAGCTTATTACAGCTTCACTAACACCCATTGTTAACAATTGGGCTAGTATTAACTTTGAACCTTGAAGTGTCTAACAGCTTCTTTTCACAGCGTAGTCTGTCACTAGGTCTTTAACCTTGTGACAGACCTTGTCTTATTTCTTCCCTCTCTTCTCCCTGTCTGTGTGTTCCTCAGCTGGACAGGTTTGCCAGTATCCGCATCCCAGGCAGTAAGAAGGAGCGTCCCCACCTCCCCCACGTCAAACACTCCTCCTCCTCTGAATGGTCCTCCTCCTCCGCTGAGTTTGAGGACCTGTCCTCCAAGATCACCTCAGAAAAGGAGATACTGGGCCTCTTCGAGAAGATGATGGTAGGTATATGGATGGATGGATGGATGGATGGATAGGTACTTTATTGATCCCAGAGGGGAAATGATGGATGGATAAGGTGTGTGTGTCTGTGTGTGAGCTTGAAAAGTTGATGGTAGGTTACGTTTAGACACTGTGTGTGTGTGCACTTGAAAAGATGATGTTATGTTATCGTGCTCCAGGGCATTTTCTCAGAGTCAGACATACTGACAGTTTCACATTCAAAATACATACCGGTACATTCTGTTTTCTGATTGGCCCCAGAGAGGAGGTACTATAGAGGAAAATGCAGGCTTGAGTCAATAGTGGAACCCACACACAGTCAGTTTGTCTGGTCCATTTTGATCTTAGGTTATCGCTACGGTTTGAATTAGGCGACATTCAGAATTGTGATATTTCAACATGGCAGCACGTATTACATCAGCTTGTTATTACATTGCTTCTATGCTTCACTACGTCTTTGAAGCTTCCTGGTCCTGCAGACAGGTACATTTTCTGCGGTAGGTGTCTTGCATGTTTCTTTTCTACCTTCCCCCTCTTCAAAAGAAGAGAACTTCCATTCAAAAGAACATCCAATCATAGAGCGACGACATCTCTTGGTCTCGTCTACCATTTTGTTGCTGTACTCGAAAGAACCCCCCATGATAAAGTTTCAAAACCAAACTCCGTCTTTGCAGCTTCATGGTAATGCAGACAGTTACATTGTTAGTTAGGTCAATGACAAAGATGTTCATTCCACAGACTCGGTTACGGTGCCTTCGACATTTCTTTACATATTTCACATCTTCAAAAGTAGAGAATATCCATTCATAAGAACATCCAATTATAAAGTTTCATAAAGATGTCTGTTGGTTTTCTCCCTGGCCTCTAACCTCTCACCTAGTGTTCCGGTGGGGATTTAAAAAGCTTGTCTCCCTGTGGAACAGAGCTGTTGTGTCTGCGTTCCAAGTGGCACCCTATTCCCTATGAGGTTTACTGCTTTGACCATAGGGCTCTGGTCAGAAGTAGTGAACTATGTAGAGAATAGGGTATCATTTGAGACTGAAAGAAAATGTCACCCAGGATTACCTGGCTTCTGTGGTTGCTGCCTAAGAAGATTGAGTTGCTGAAATGGGTTGAGCTCCAAATGGCACCGTATATAGTGCACTACTTTTGAGAAGTAGTGTTCATGTAGGGAATAGGGTGCCATTTGGGAAGCACCCTTGGTGACATGGATGACGCATTAAAAGTACATGTTCCTCTGCCTGTCTGCATCAGTCCCTATCACAGGAGGTTGGTGGCACCTTAATTGGGGAGAACAGGCTTATGGTAATGACTGGAGCAGAATGAGTGGAATGGTTTCCAGGTGTTTGATGCCATTCCATTTGCTCCGTTCTAGCCGTTATTATGAGCCATCCTCCCCTCAGCAGCCTCCTGTGGTCCCTATCAGTCAGTCCATACAATGTAATGAAGCATTCTGTTTACTGGACAGGTCTCCTTATTGGGCTTTTCTGTCAAAGTGCTTCATGCGGATTTCAGTCACAGACAAAATTCTAAATGACTGTATCCTCCTCTTGTCTGTTACTGCTTCCCCTGCCTGGGAGACCAGAATATTAAGTCATAGTAACTAAGTGTTTTGGGGAGGTCTAGTGGCGTTAAGAGAAGTGCTAAATGGGGTGTTTTGGGGAGGTCTAGTGGCGTTAAGAGAAGTGCTAAATGGGGTGTTTTGGGGAGGTCTGGTGGGGTTAAGAGAAGTTAACCAGACTAGCCTATATCCTGTCATCTTTTTTTGTAGCACTCTTGAACTAATTTCTATAAACCAACCAAGATCATGTATCAACCATCCAGACTGTATCAAAACCGTCCGTGATTGAGAGTCCCATAGGGCGGCGCACAATTGGCCCAGCGTCGTCCGAGTTTGGCCGGTGTAGGCCGTCATTGTAAATAAGAATTTGTTCTTAACTGACTTGCCTAGTTAAATAAAGGTAAAATATTAAATAAATCTATACTTTTAAATGACTGCAGAAGAGATAATATGGTGTGACCTAGTGTATGTACACAAACCTAGCGTTGAGCCTGAAGCTGTGTGTGTGTGGGATGGATGAGTCATGATCATGGACACAGCCCCTTGTCATTAGTCACAGCAAGTGGTCTGATGCATACAGCTCTGTCATAGAGAGGTGACTGGGACCACACTGGTAATGATTCATACAGCTCTGCCGTAGAGAGGTGACTGGGACAACACTGGTAATGATTCATACAGCTCTGCCGTAGAGAGGTGACTGGGACAACACTGGTAATGATTCATACAGCTCTGCCGTAGAGAGGTGACTGGGACAACACTGGTAATTGATGCCCTTCCTGATCCTCCACATGACTGGAAGTAGAAAGAACAGAAAAGGCTAACATGACTGTGATACAGTTAAAGGCCCACAGGTGTCAGTGGAAGTGAAGTTTAACAGTGTTGGCTAAATGTGACTCACCACCTGGATTCAGTCTTATGTAGCAACATCTGAATTTAAAAGTAAACTCGGAGCTAGAAAATGGTATATCATACACTGCATTTGAGGAAACAATGGGAAAGTAATTCTGCTTTGAAAGTTGATCAACTTGTAAACTCACTTTTGAGAACAGTCTTTGAATGTTTTAGTACTACTATTGGAGAGCCCTTCTTTGTCTACACCCATTCAGCATGGTTCACACCCTCTTAAGCCTTAGCCCCACCCATCTCTTTAAGGGTTGATCTGAGCGTTCTGTACTAACTTGCCAGCTACTTCCAAACATCTGAGAGAGAGAACAGCTCACTGAACATTACTCACCCTAGCAGAGCTGGTTAGGCTGTTATGTTATCCAGAGCGTTGGTGACTGCAGATTGTCAGTTTATACATTCAGAGTGTTTCGCATTCAGAGCAAACACTGGAAGCTCTGGCCAATAAGTAGGGTTGTTCCGAAACCTCCAAACAAGCTTCAATGCCATACAACACTCCTTCCAACGCATGACGTAACGTTAGTTAGCGAGCCAGCCAGCTAACGTTAGCTAACTAGCTAACAGTACAATTTAACTTGAAATTAAAATACTTTGTCAAAATTTGAAACGTGTAATATCTGAAAATGTAGCTAGCTAGACTCTTACCAGTGGTCTGAAATCGGAGTAGTTAGCAAGAGCAAATTTACCAGCTAGTACAGTCTATCAACAGTTGTAGTGACATTCTATGGAAATGGATACTTGCATAGTGGAGTCTTTTGTTAAGACATGTAGCTAGCTAACTAGCTAGCTAAACAATGGACCATAATCACAACTCATGACGTTACTACCCTGCATGAATCTGCAGGTAGCTAACCATCCAGGTTCAATGGCTATAACTAGTCAGAATAAGATCATACACATAATGTTAGCTAGTGACCCAGCCAGCTAACGTTAGCTAGCTAACAGTACACTTGAAATGAAACCACTTTCTGTCAGAATTAGAAATGTGTAATATCTGAAAATGTAGTTAGCTAGACTTTCTTACCCGTATACATCATGGTTGGACGCGTCTCCTGTCTGATGCCATGCATGGTTGCCCTTAGTTTGAAGATGTAATCCAGACAGGTGTTTTCTCCATGTCCTTAGCTATCATACTCTAATTCCATTGATTTCAAAACTTGGTCCTCCAGATAGTGGAGAGCATACACATAACGTTAGCTAGCGAGCCAACCAGTTAACGTTAGCTAGCTAACAGTACACTTTAACGTGACATTAGGTTTATGCAGTTTTACTATGCAACATTTTTTTTAAAAGCCGCGTTCGACACGATTACCTAGACAGATATAGCCCTTGGTTCACTCCATACTTGACTGCCCTCGACCAGCACAAAAACATCCTGTGGCGTACTGCATTAGCATCAAACAGCCCCCGCGATATGCAACTTTTCAGTTAGGAACCAATATACACAGTTAGTTAGGAAAGCAAAGGCTAGCTTTTTCAAACAGAAATTTGCATCCTGTAGCACTAATTCCAAAAGGTTTTGGGACACTTTAGTCCATGGAGAATAAGAGCACCTCCTCCCAGCTGCCCACTGCACTGAGGCTAGGAAACACTGTCACCACCGATTTTAAATATATGATAATCGTGAATTTCAATAAGCATTTTGCTACTGCTGGCCATGCTTTCCACCTGACTACCCATACCCCAGCCAACAGCTCTGTACACCCCACAGCAACTGTTCAAAGGGGGAGACACTATAGACCCAAACTGTTATAGACCTATATCCATCCTGCCCTGCCTTTCTAATTCTTCGAAAGCCAAGTTAACACATTTCGAATCCCACCGTACCTTCTCTGCTATGCAATCTCAGCCACGCTCAACGTCCTAAACGATATCATAACCACCATCGATAGAAGACAGTACTGTGCAGCCGTCTTCATCGACCTGGCCAAGGCTTTCGACTCTGTCAAACACCACATTCTTATCGGCAGACTCAACAGCCTTGGTTTCTCAAGTGACTGCCTCGCCTGGTTCACCTACTACTTCTCAGCTAGAGTTCTGTGTGTCAAATCGGAGGGCCTGTTGTCCGGACCTCTAGCAGTCTATGGGGGTGCCACGGGGTTAAATTCTCGGGCCGACTCTATTCTCTGTATATATCAATGATGTTGCTCTTGCGTCTGGTGACTCTCTGATCCACCTCTACGCAGACGACACCATTCTGTATACATCTGGCCCTTCATTGGATACTGTGTTAACTAACCTCCAAACAAGCTTCAATGCCATACAACACTCCTTCCGTGGCTCCAACTGCTCTTAAATGCTAGTAAAACTAAATGCATGCTCTTCAACCGATCGCTGCACATCTATCACTCCAGTGTTAATGCTAAACCTGTAACTATTTCGCCACTATGGCATATTTATTGTCCTAACTCCCTAATCTAACTACATTTGCACTCACTGTATATAGGTTTTCTATTGTTTTTATTGAATGTACGTTTGTTTATCCCAATTGTAACTCTGTTGTTTTTGTCGCACTGCTTTGCTTTGTCTTGGCCAGGTTGCAGTTGTAAATGAGAACTAGTTCTCAATTGGCCTACCTGGTTAAATAAAGGTGAAATAAAAAATAAAAATAACATACTGTCCAGCTCCAGTAGAAAGACGTGTGCTATATGGCAGACCAATCCAAACTCTTTTCTCGGCATGTCCAGCCCACTCATTTTCTTAGCCAATCATGGCTAGCGGGAAGGTTGCTGTCCTTTTCTCTGGCCAAACCAACTGGGCTCGTAATTTTATTTTATTTATGTTTACAGATGGCATACAAGGCACATGAAAGTTAACATGTTCGAGAAGGCATTTCTGCCAAAAAACACATTTTGATAACATTTAAAAAAAAGTTTACGTTCAAATGGCTCACCTGTGAAGTAGTGACCCGTGTCCTACACCTAGTTTCCTGAAACAGGTCACAATTAAAGGTTTGATGCCATTTTGCCAGTAAAAGATGGACCTATTGATTCCATAAGGATAGTGTTTTAAGGCCAGTTACAGAACCGCTCAGTTTCCATTGACTCATCAGTTGCTTTTGCAGTGGGAAAAACTCTACCTCTTACTAAAAAATGAAAGCACTTCTGGAGTTTGTAGAAGCAAGATAGACTTTATTGCAAAAAGACAATGAAGCCGAGTGACCTGCAGGAACCACTCCCGTACATCCCTAAGTTTTTGGCTTATGTACAAGTTTTGAAATGTTTATTCATAAGACACAGTTATCACAGCTCCACCCATTCTACTTTTCCTCCAACCTGGTCTCAAAACTCCTGATGCTATTTCTTGTTTTCTCCTTATTTGGAGATACCATTGGCACAAAATACATGTCTAGCTCTAAGTCAGGAAAAAATGGGAGGTACACAGGAAGCCTTTACCCCTGGGGGAGTCTCCTGACTCTGGTAACATTCCCCTGGTCAAAGGTCAACCTGCTGAGTAGTAGGGGGTTGCCTACACCCTACCCTCATCTGCTGAGGACAAAGAGATCTTGTCCCTGCTTTAAAACATACCAAGCTAAGTATATTCAGAGGGCTATAAGGAATTGGAAATTACACAATAACTATAAAGAATTGGAATTTACACAACACTTTCTCTAAAGAGGCCATGATAAGCTAACCTCACCGACAGCGACACCGCCATGTAGGCTAACTTTCATCTTTACACGTCTACGTTTCATCTATAGAACTGTGTCCTCTAACCTCGCCAGCTGGCATGGACACTGTTTCATCTATAGAACTGTGTCCTCTAACCTCGCCAGCTGGCATGGACACTGTTTCATCTATAGAACTCAGTGTCCTCTAACCTCGCCAGCTGGCATGGACACTGTTTCATCTATAGAACTGTGTCCTCTAACCTCGCCAGCTGGCATGGACACTGTTTCATCTATAGAACTCAGTGTCCTCTAACCTCGCCAGCTGGCATGGACACTGTTTCATCTATAGAACTCAGTGTCATCTAACCTCGCCAGCTGGCATGGACACTGTTTCATCTATAGAACTCAGTGTCATCTAACCTCGCCAGCTGGCATGGACACTGTTTCATCTATAGAACTCAGTGTCCTCTAACCTCGCCAGCTGGCATGGACACTGTTTCATCTATAGAACTCAGTGTCATCTAACCTCGCCAGCTGGCATGGACACTGTTTCATCTATAGAACTCAGTGTCATCTAACCTCGCCAGCTGGCATGGACACTGTTTCATCTATAGAACTCAGTGTCCTCTAACCTCGCCAGCTGGCATGGACACTGTTTCATCTATAGAACTGTGTCCTCTAACCTCGCCAGCTGGCATGGACACTGTTTCATTTTTAGACCTCAGTGTCCTCTAACCTCGCCAGCTGGCATGGACACTGTTTCATTTATAGAACTGTGTCCTCTAACCTCGCCAGTTGACATGGACACTTTCATCCTAGCCTCCTCTCATCCTCTTCTAAAACAAGGTTTCTCCTTCCTTTCTTCTTTGACTTTCTTTTTCCTAATCTATCCAATTACAGCCTAGTGTTTTCTATTAGAGAATGATTGGACCGTTGCCCATGGAGACCAGACATTACCCAGGAGGGAGCACAACTCCATAACAATTCTGATGACACGCTGCTGAAAGAAAGCTAGACTGTGTGTGTGTGACTGTGTGTGTGTGACTGTGTGTGTGTGACTGTGTGTGTGTGACTGTGTGTGTGTGTGACTGTGTGTGTGTGACTGTGTATGTGTGACTGTGATAGATAGATAGGTACTTTATTGATCCCCGAGGGGGAAATTTCTTTGTCAAGCAGCTACAACAAAACACAGGGCAGGTGCAAAATGCCACAACGAAAGTACACAAAAGACAGATACACGGTATATGATACATAGAGCGGCAGTATAAAGTATAGAAATACAAGATGGTTATGACGCAGAGGAGCACTTTCAGTCACAGACTGATCCCACCACGGTGTGCCAGGAAGCGCTACAGGAGGTCCTTCCTGCCGGCGGCTATTCGAACCGGGTTGTCTGTAGTGACGCTTCTAGCACTGAGATGCAGTGTCTTAGACCACTGTGCCACTTGGAAGCGCCACTCATTAAGTGGCCAATGTTGTAGATATCACTCTCGTCATTTCCTAATTGCTAAAATTCTACACTGTTCGCTCAATTTCAGTTTATGTGAGAAAACAAGCACTGAATAGAGTAGGGACTCATTGTACCAAAAATCACAAAATAATATAGTTTCTACTGCTGTTTTGAAGCTGGTGGACCAGAAGTGAAAGGCTCCATGTTACGGGGAAGTGGGGGTGAATGTTCTGAATGCAGCCATGACACTGAATGCAGCCATGTTCTGAATTCACCTAGCTTCCACATAGAGGAGAAGTTCTGAGAAATTCTAGGTTTAGCACTTTTAAACTAAATAATAACTAGTAAATGAGTGAATCTGAAAACCGACACGAATGTCAAATAAAAAAATCTTAAAACAAATAGAAATAACAACGATAACTTAACACAACTACGTGTGTGTGACTGTCTGTGACTGTCTGACTGTCTGTGTATCACAGATAAATAAGCTCGTCCTAGTGGTCTACTGAAGCAGACTAAGGACAAAGGAAACTTGTGAAGCACATTTCTCTTTAACAACATCTGTCTCCAACTCTCTCCATCAAAAGGACCACTTACACTTTACCATCCACATGGAACATTTTCAAACATCAATCACTCAAAGTAACATAGGGTCCCAAATGGCTCCCTATATAGTGCACTACTTTTGATCAGAGACCCAATCTCTGGTCAAAGTTAGTGCACTATTTGGGTAGTAGAGTACTATTTACGATTCAATCTGTGTAACTTCTCTGTGCTGCTGCCGGTCTCTCTCTCTCTAACTTCAGGGCTCTACAGTGCGAGTATTTCACTCGCGTTTGCCCCTAAAAATATATATGTGCGAACCGGTGTGCGAGTAAAGATTACAACCTACCGTAATCTATTTTTCCCCCTGCTGCTAATGGTTTAAAAACAAGTCCCACATTCCACAAGCGGCCAGCGCCAACCACAATAGTTTTTTGTGATGACTCAGTCCAGTCAGTGAGAGAAAGGTGAACAGCACTGGAAAAAGGTATCGGTATAGGCTATAAGTTAACGTGCAGACATCGCTAACAATGAAGCCCATTCAATTTTATTTTAAGTGAAAAAGAGACTAGGAGAAAGGAATCCGGATAGGGGGATTCGCAAGGTTCAACTAATGAAGCCTCTTCACAAGTTTTACCTGAGGCGGCTAACGTTGACGTGGCGGCTAACGTTAGGGATGCTGAGAACAACGTTAGCGAAGATGCTGAGAACAACGTTAGCGAAGATGCTGAGAACAATGTTAGCGAAGCTACCGTGACCCCCGCTGTAATTTCGATGTCCACTGTAGCCGGCGGAGGGAGAACATATAGATATAATGTGAATTGGCTCAATGTTCCCATTGCTAGAGTAAAAAAAAAACAACAACGTCATATTCTGCAAATATAGGACAGAAACAGGCGGCCAACTCGTCCTTCGTGTCAGGAAACCTGCATCTGAAAAGAGATATCCAGTGCAGAGATCTGTACCTGTTGAGACTGGAGAAACCATCAGCCACGGTGTCAGCAGCCTTGAGGAGGCAAGTGCTACTGTCTGAGGAGAAGAGGAGGGAGCAGAAAATATAGATCAACATCGCATACTTCATTGCGAAAGAAGAACCTTTCGTTAAATTTGGGCCATTTATCAGACTCCACCACAAAAACGGAGTTGACATTAATCCCACATACGACAATGGTGTAAGATGTACGGAGATGATCGGTCAAATTGCTGACATAATGAGAGGAAGCCTGTCAGCGAAGCTGAAAGCCGCAAAATGTATCTTGCCGTTCTAATAAACAGAGACACTTATATATCCAACACCGAATGCGAGATTGTCTACGTGCGCTTGTTGGAGGATGGGAAGCCAGTCATTCTCCTGGTCTGACAACAGACCCTTGAGCCCTCTCATGCCATTGGTAAGTTGAATCTCTTTATAGGCTTTATTCTTGTGTAAAGTTTAGTCATTATTCTTAATGGAGATATAATTTAGTTTGTCAGAAATACTTTTGTATAACTGTTTTTTTGTGTCATTCGAGGTGTTTTTGTATGCCACCAAGGCCGCATTTCGTGTTGTTTTCCCAGAGGAGGATGGAGGGTCATGGATGAAGAAGTGCAGATGGTGACTCTGTGAACATGGGCCCCCTGCCTCTCTCCTGCAGAGAGAGGCAGGGGGGGTTATAATCCCAGTCCACTGTATGTCACATAGGTTTGTAACTAATACATTCTCTATGATTTAGTTTTAATTGCTAGCAGAGAATGTTAAACAATACTGTGTGTGTGTCTGGATATTTGCACACCGTCTAGCGTCAAGGGAACTCGCTGGATCCCCCATGTCAGAGCCCTCAGTGTTCCTGCGACATGGACAAGACAAGGACCTTGCCACTGACGAAGACCAGTACTCCGTTGTTCTGCAGCACATGGAGCACCTGGCCTGAGCATCAACAACAGAGGAAGTTCAAGGGCGGGCAAAGAAGGTCAGTTTTACACAGGAAAGGTAATGTAATATAAAAAAAGTTTATTTACTCACTACTTAACAGATAAAGCGGGAAATGGAGAATGCACTCTCTTGTGTATTCTGCCATTTTCTCTCAGACATGTTTGAGGTGTTATCCTCACTTAGCCTTGATCTGCAAAGGAATGACCTGAACCTCCCCCAAGCCACGTCAGTTGAGGAAGACTAGAAGCACTAAAGCTTAGGGCAAAGGCAGGAGGCATGCTGGAGAAGATCCAGACCGTGCTTGCTCAGCAGCAGGGTGATGAGAGGAGATTCCAGGTGTGTTAGGATGAGAGCTTGTTAGGATGTAAGAGAAATCAATGATTAAAATCGATGATTAAGACAGATTCTCAGTGTGAGAATCAATGTATTTGTTGCCCTATAGAACGATTTGAGGACATCGAGGGAAATGCTGTGGAGAAGTCTTTAAAAAAAAATTATGGGAGACGGACACATGAATTCTGACACATGACCAGTGGAGTCTTTTGGCGAAGATTGTGTGGCAGACCTGATGAGGCATCTCATGACACTGCATTGCCATATGAGACAATGTTATATTTGCAAACTCACTTGCTCTGTTCAATCCTGCAGATCGGGGTGCAACATGGCTGCAATCCAGGATGAGTGGCAGTGGATGAAAATCCTGGTCAGCCACCATTTCAAGTCCTGCAGTGGCTTGTGGGAGACCATGTTGACAAAGGACCCCTACAGGCACGATTACAAGGTAGGCTAACAGTACTGAGTGGTTATGTATGGTATTCTTCTATGGTTGGTTTTGATAAGTTAATGGTAAGAATTTAAATGAAGTTGAAACATATCACCTTTTCTCTAGAACATTCTGGAGTTGGTGCAGCTTATGCTGGTGCCGCCCATTTCATCCGCCCAATGTGAGCGAGGATTCTCTGCACAGAACCGGATTAAGAATTCAACAAGAAGCTGCCTTGGGGTCTCCACCACTGAAGACCTGGTGAGGATCAGCCTGGAGGGGCCTTCTGTCGAGGAGTTCCATCCCACTCCTGCCGTGGACCGCTGGCTGACCTCTAAGCGTGCCAGACGGCCACCATACAAAAGCAGCTGGACAAATGATATCCTTTGCATCTAGTAGGCATGGGTCAATGTGGGATTTTGGTGGTATATGCTGTTGCACAGATGTGTGTGTCCCTTAGTACACACACACACACACACACACACACACACACACACACACACAGTATAAATATGTATGTAATAAATTGTTTGTTAAGAAACTGTGTTACTTGAAAATTTTTCACTGTGCTCATGTACATGTACTCCTTGGGAAAAAAGTTAGCGTAGAGCCCTGAACTTCTCTGGGCTGTTGCCTCTCTCTCTCTCACTCTCACTCTCTCACTCACTCCTCTGGGCTGTTGCCTGTATTTACTGCTAGCAAAGTCACCTTTTCATGCAGCCAAGGCCCCAAGAGAACAGGCCATCACACAAGTCAGGACGTTACAACATGGGATGCATCCAAAATGACTCCCTATATAGTGCACTACTTTTGGCCATAGCCCTATGGGCACTATATAGGGAACAGGGTGCCATTTTGGATCTCTCTTCTCTCTGGCTGCTTGGATAAAGTCCAATCACTTTTCCATTTTATACGCCATGGCTTTCTTTGACTTTTGAAGGATTGGACAAATGAAAACATTGTCTGTCTGTCAGATGGACACCCACAGAGATCCTATTTAATAATGAAATTGTCTGTCAGATGGACACCCACAGAGATCCTGTTTAATAATGAAATTATCTGTCAGATGGACACCCACAGAGATCCTGTTTAATAATGAAATTATCTGTCAGATGGACACCCACAGAGATCCTATTTAATAATGAAATTGTCTGTCATATGGACACCCACAGAGATCCTATTAAATAATGAAATTATCTGTCAGATGGACACCCACAGAGATCCTGTTTAATAATGAAATTATCTGTCAGATGGACACCCACAGAGATCCTATTTAATAATGAAATTATCTGTCAGATGGACACCCACAGAGATCCTATTTAATAATGAAATTATCTGTCAGATGGACACCCACAGAGATCCTGTTTAATAATGAAATTATCTGTCAGATGGACACCCACAGAGATCCTGTTTAATAATGAAATTATCTGTCAGATGGACACCCACAGAGATCCTATTTAATAATGAAATTGTCTGTCAGATGGACACCCACATAGATCCTATTAAATAATGAAATTGTCTGTCAGATGGACACCCACAGAGATCCTATTAAATAATGAAATTGTCTGTCAGATGGACACCCACAGAGATCCTATTAAATAATGAAATTGTCTGTCAGATGGACACCCACAGAGATCCTATTAAATAATGAAATTGTTTAATTCTATGGTTACACCTCTGACGCTGTTTGAAAGGATAAAGGCAATTAATGATATGACCACTATGGTACTACTGATAGTACTGTCCTAGTGACCACTATGGTACTACTGATAGTACTGTCCTAGTGACCACTATGGTACTACTGATAGTACTGTCCTAGTGACCACTATGGTACTACTGCTAGTACTGTCCTAGTGACCACTATGGTGCTACTGCTAGTACTGTCCTAGTGACCACTATGGTGCTACTGATAGTACTGTCCTAGTGACCACTATGGTGCTACTGCTAGTACTGTCCTAGTGACCACTATGGTACTACTGATAGTACTGTCCTAGTGACCACTATGGTGCTACTGATAGTACTGTCCTAGTGACCACTATGGTACTACTGATAGTACTGTCCTAGTGACCACTATGGTACTACTGCTAGTACTGTCCTAGTGACCACTATGGTGCTACTGCTAGTACTGTCCTAGTGACCACTATGGTGCTACTGCTAGTACTGTCCTAGTGACCACTATGGTGCTACTGATAGTACTGTCCTAGTGACCACTATGGTGCTACTGCTAGTACTGTCCTAGTGACCACTATGGTACTACTGATAGTACTGTCCTAGTGACCACTATGGTGCTACTGCTAGTACTGTCCTAGTGACCACTATGGTACTACTGATAGTACTGTCCTAGTGACCACTATGGTACTACTGATAGTACTGTCCTAGTGACCACTATGGTACTACTGATAGTACTGTCCTAGTGACCACTATGGTACTACTGATAGTACTGTCCTAGTGACCACTATGGTGCTACTGATAGTACTGTCCTAGTGACCACTATGGTGCTACTGATAGTACTGTCCTAGTGACCACTATGGTGCTACTGATAGTACTGTCCTAGTGACCACTATGGTACTACTGATAGTACTGTCCTAGTGACCACTATGGTACTACTGATAGTACTGTCCTAGTGACCACTATGGTACTACTGATAGTACTGTCCTAGTGACCACTATGGTGCTACTGATAGTACTGTCCTAGTGACCACTATGGTGCTACTGATAGTACTGTCCTAGTGACCACTATGGTGCTACTGATAGTACTGTCCTAGTGACCACTATGGTGCTACTGCTAGTACTGTCCTAGTGACCACTATGGTGCTACTGCTAGTACTGTCCTAGTGACCACTATGGTGCTACTGCTAGTACTGTCCTAGTGACCACTATGGTGCTACTGCTAGTACTGTCCTAGTGACCACTATGGTGCTACTGATAGTACTGTCCTAGTGACCACTATGGTGCTACTGATAGTACTGTCCTAGTGACCACTATGGTGCTACTGATAGTACTGTCCTAGTGACCACTATGGTGCTACTGATAGTACTGTCCTAGTGACCACTATGGTGCTACTGATAGTACTGTCCTAGTGACCACTATGGTGCTACTGCTAGTACTGTCCTAGTGACCACTATGGTGCTACTGATAGTACTGTCCTAGTGACCACTATGGTGCTACTGATAGTACTGTCCTAGTGACCACTATGGTACTACTGATAGTACTGTCCTAGTGACCACTATGGTACTACTGATAGTACTGTCCTAGTGACCACTATGGTGCTACTGATAGTACTGTCCTAGTGACCACTATGGTGCTACTGATAGTACTGTCCTAGTGACCACTATGGTACTACTGATAGTACTGTCCTAGTGACCACTATGGTACTACTGATAGTACTGTCCTAGTGACCACTATGGTACTACTGATAGTACTGTCCTAGTGACCACTATGGTGCTACTGATAGTACTGTCCTAGTGACCACTATGGTACTACTGCTAGTACTGTCCTAGTGACCACTATGGTGCTACTGCTAGTACTGTCCTAGTGACCACTATGGTACTACTGATAGTACTGTCCTAGTGACCACTATGGTACTACTGATAGTACTGTCCTAGTGACCACTATGGTACTACTGATAGTACTGTCCTAGTGACCACTATGGTACTACTGATAGTACTGTCCTAGTGACCACTATGGTACTACTGATAGTACTGTCCCAATGGAGAGAGAGATCTGCTCATATTTTAAGAGAACGATGGCAATTAATCATATGGCTAGCCTTTAACACGTACTTGCAGCTAGTTCATTAACTTCACAGGTGTTATCTGTTTTAATCCAATATGCTTTTAAAATGGGAAGATTAATGAAATGTCAAGACATTTTCTTGATCCTTTTAAAAGCCTGTGGATTTCACAGTAATAACTGAGAGGTTTTCTAGCTAAAGAAAACGACACTGTCCAAGATGTTCACACCAGATGAACAGGGTGGATCCTACTCAGGTCTCTCACATGTCTTTAATGTTTCATGTTTCACCAGTTCAGCTCTGTTACTGGGAGACAACCACTCAGTGTGCTAGAACTATTAACTAGCCTAACATATATACTTTCTCTCCATCTCTCGCTCTCTTTTTCTCTCTCTTTTTCTCTCTCGCTCTCTTTTTCTCTCTCTCTCTCTCTCTTTTTCTCTCTCTCTCCTCCCCAGGAGGATATGAACCTGAATGAGGACAAAAAGGCTCCTCTGAGAGAGAAAGAGCTGACCACCAAGAGAGAGATGGTACTCCAGTACATTGTTACGGCCTCCAAAACAGTAAGTGGAGACATTATAATAGGCTTGTGTGGTGGGTGGTTGGAAACGTAGGCTCTGAGTGGTGTGTATGAGCCTAGGGACAGTGTGTGTAGACGTTACACCAGTATCTTTTAACCCTGTCACTTCTAACTGGTTGGTTCTGTTCCTGAGCCTTTTTTCTGCTCTGCTCCGCTCTGATTGGTTCAGGCCTGGCTGATACCAGGTTGTTACCACCATTAACACTGTCTTTAGTTATAATAGCTGCTCTCACAGTGACATGACAGTGGCTGCAGCCCAAATGGCACCCTTTTCCCTATACAATGTATTACTACCCATAGGGCTCTGGTCCAAAGTAGTGCACTATATAGGGAACAGCCAGCCCCTGTAGAACCAGGGTGGTGTGGAGAGACTTGCACCATGCTGAGGGACAAGACATTCTTTCCCTCTTTCTAGTCATAGGCAGGGATTCACCTGGCTCATAGGCAGGGATTCACCTGGCTCATAGGCAGGGATTCACCTGGCTCATAGGCAGGGATTCACCTGGCTCATAGGCAGGGATTTACCTGGCTCATAGGCAGGGATCAAAACGTGTAGTAATCTATATGTACCTTAATGATACAAGACCTAGGAAATGTTCATAATACATTATCATTATTTAATCAGTAGAATCAAACCGGTTGATCTATATTACTGTCAGTAGGCATCAGACTGGCCAGGTTAGGGAAGCCAGTCGGTCCTCCGTGATAAATATCCCATGTTAGCCTGTTACACCATGACAGGGTTTCACTCAATCACAACGTAAGAGACCTGCAGAGGTGGATCAACATCAGATTTGTGATTCAAATTAATTCCATTACCTAATCTACCGCTACCTAAATCTACTTTATCTACCGCTACATAATCTACTTTATCTACCACTACATAATCTACTTTATCTACCGCTACATAATCTACCTTATCTACCACTACATAATCTACTTTATCTACCGCTACATAATCTACCTAATCTACCGCTACATAATCAACTTTATCTACCGCTACATAATCTACTTTATCTACCGCTACATAATCTACTTTATCTACCGCTACATAATCTACTTTATCTACCGCTACCTTATCTACTGCTACATAATCTACCTAATCTACCGCTACATAATCTACCTAATCTACCGCTACATAATCTACTTTATCTACCGCTACCTAATCTACTTTATCTACCGCTACTTTATCTACCGCTGCCTAATCTGCTTTATCTACCGCTACCTAATCTACCGCTACCTAATCTGCTTTATCTACCGCTACCTTATCTACCGCTACCTAATCTACCTAATCTACCTAATCTACTTTATCTACCGCTACCTTATCTACCGCTACCTTATCTACCGCTACCTAATCTACCGCTACCTAATCTACCTAATCTACCGCTACCTTATCTACCGCTACCTAATCTACCGCTACCTAATCTACCGCTACCTAATCTACGCTACCTAATCTACCTTATCTACCGCTACCTTATCTACCGCTACCTAATCTACCGCTACCTAATCTACTTTATCTACCGCTACCTAATCTGCTTTATCTACCGCTACCTAATCTGCTTTATCTACCGCTACCTAATCTGCTTTATCTACAGCTACCTAATCTACCGCTACCTAATCTACTTTAACTACCGCTACATAATCTGCTTTATCTACCGCTACCTAATCTGCTTTATCTACCGCTACCTAATCTACCTAATCTACATTATCTACCGCTACATAATCTGCTTTATCTACCGCTACCTAATCTACCGCTACCTAATCTACCTAATCTACCGCTACCTTATCTACCGCTACCTAATCTACCGCTACCTAATCTACCGCTACCTAATCTACCGCTACCTAAACTACCTAATCTACCGCTACCTTATCTACCGCTACCTAATCTACCTAATCTACCGCTACCTAATCTACCGCTACCTAATCTACTTTATCTACCGCTACCTAATCTACTTTATCTACCGCTACATAATCTACCACCGCTCTCCCTCTCACTCTCTGCTCTCCCTCTCACTCTCGCTGCTCTCACAATGCTCTCTCGCAAATGAAAACACCAGTTTGTTAAATGATAGAGCGCTTAGCATTCATCCTTGGAGGATTTAATAATTGTTGAGTGCTAGAAGATATTGGATGATTCCATGTTCTGTATTTGGCTGCTGCTATCTGGATTGCCTTGTCCTCGTGTCTGAAGATTCAACAATAAGCTTCAACCTGTTTTTCCTCACACTCCCTATAGAGTGCCCTACTATTTTTGACCAGGGCTTTGGGTGCCATTTGAGACGCACCCTTAGAGAGCAGACCAACAGTACCTTGAGTAGTCGTGATAAAACTGTCAAGGTCCAGAAAATGATTGAATCTGGAAAGAAAATGGGAGCACCTGGCTTCCAAACAATTTAGTTTTCTTCAAAATAAAAAGGGCCCATTTTCTACATTGATTTCAATTGGCCCCCTGGGGATTGGAACCTTTAGAGGGACGAGGTGTATTAAAGAATCAAGCCGCTTTGATAAGTAAGACTATTAAACATTTATGGACCAGGTCTTAACGTGGTCCCTGGAGCGTGGAGACAGAGTGCATTGTGGCGATCGATGCCAATACCTTAGCTAGTATTTGATAATAAAGTAAGAAAAACATGGTTGAAAATGAAAAGGAAACTTTTATCGGACTTCTGCGAGGGTCACTATGCTGTTTGTATGTGCTTGGTGCACTGTTGTGTAATGAGGAAACATGTCTCCTTGTGTAAGGTGTGACGTTGGCTTTACGCTGTTATTCCGGTAGAGTTAACGGTGGAGTGACCGGCTCACCAGAGACAGGCATATTCTCGCCTTGTTGTTTGACCCTCCCTCGTCACCCTCATCTGGCCCAGAACGTGGCTATGTTCCAAATGGCACCCTATTTCCTATGTAGTACATTACTTTTGACCCGTATGGAATAGGGTGCCATTTGGGACTCCCACTAAAATGGATAGAGAGGTGCAACCTCACAGGAAACCACTGCAACTAACTTTTCCTGCTGCATCCAATCATACCCAACCAGCACCAGACAAAATAACAGCAAGCAGAACAGAAAATGGCTGCCTTCCATATGGCACCCTCTTCTCTATATAGTTCACTACTTTTGACCAGGGCTCTGGCTGCCATTTGGGACACCGACTGTAAGGAAGGAATGATGCCTCGCTTTACTGCACATGGCATCCCATTTAAAATGCTTGTCATTTAGCAGATGATCTTATCTAGAAGCGACATACAGGAGCAATTAGGGTTAAGTGCCTTGCTCAAGGGCACAACGACAGATTTTTCACCTTATCAGCTCGGGTATTCAAACCAGCGTCCTTTCGGTTACTGGCCCAACGCTCTAACCGCTTGGCTACCTGCCGCCCTATAAGGCTATGGTTAAAAGTAGTGCACTATATAGGGAATAGGGTGCCATTTGGGATGCACTCACTGACTGACAGGCTGTCCTGAATCTTGAAGGTGTTCTCAACACGTTCCCTGAGTCTTGTATGCCCTTTCATCTTTTGACATATTTCTCATGAGCGAGAGAGAGACTCATAACAACCTCTCAGTGAAGCCTCTTTCTCACTGTAGTTACCGTTCCTTTCTCTCTGGAGGATAATTGCAACTATTAATAGACAGCTATGGTTGTCTTCTGTCCCAAATTGCACCCTATTACCTATTCCACTATATAGGGATCAGGTTGCCCTTATAGCCTATAGTTGTCTCCCGTCGGTTCACAGCAGCTACCAACCAATGCAAATCTCCAACGACCAACTACCAGACAGGTGTATTTATAAACCTCCATCTATCATTAACTACCAGACAGGTGTATTTATAAACCTCCATCTACCATTAACTACCAGACAGGTGTATTTATAAAGCTCCATCTACCATTAACTACCAGACAGGTGTATTTATAAACCTCCATCTATCATTAACTACCAGACAGGTGTATTTATAAACCTCCATCTATCATTAACTACCAGACAGGTGTATTTATAAACCTCCATCTATCATTAACTACCAGACAGGTGTATTTATAAACCTCCATCTATCATTAACTACCAGACAGGTGTATTTATAAACCTCCATCTACCATTAACTACCAGACAGGTGTATTTATAAACCTCCATCTATCATTAACTACCAGACAGGTGTATTTATAAACCTCCATCTATCATTAACTACCAGACAGGTGTATTTATAAACCTCCATCTACCATTAACTACCAGACAGGTGTATTTATAAACCTCCATCTACCATTAACTACCAGACAGGTGTATTTATAAACCTCCATCTATCATTAACTACCAGACAGGTGTATTTATAAACCTCCATCTACCATTAACTACCAGACAGGTGTATTTATAAACCTCCATCTATCATTAACTACCAGACAGGTGTATTTATAAACCTCCATCTATCATTAACTACCAGACAGGTGTATTTATAAAGCTCCATCTACCATTAACTACCAGACAGGTGTATTTATAAACCTCCATCTATCATTAACTACCAGACAGGTGTATTTATAAACCTCCATCTACCATTAACTACCAGACAGGTGTATTTATAAACCTCCATCTATCATTAACTACCAGACAGGTGTATTTATAAACCTCCATCTATCATTAACTACCAGACAGGTGTATTTATAAACCTCCATCTACCATTAACTACCAGACAGGTGTATTTATAAACCTCCATCTATCATTAACTACCAGACAGGTGTATTTATAAACCTCCATCTATCATTAACTACCAGACAGGTGTATTTATAAACCTCCATCTACCATTAACTACCAGACAGGTGTATTTATAAAGCTCCATCTACCATTAACTACCAGACAGGTGTATTTATAAACCTCCATCTACCATTAACTACCAGACAGGTGTATTTATAAACCTCCATCTACCATTAACCGTTGGTTTCTCTGTTCTGTAGCTGGGGTCTTGCCTCGCCTCCTGTCCTCTTTATCAACTGATGTTAATGGAGCTTTTATAGAGGAGGACGCAGTTTACCCTTTCAATGGAATGATATCAGGGTCATTGTGTGATTGAAAGGTTATCTCTAGGTAGGTAGGTACACACACACACACACACACTTTATCAATAGCCTATACTGTAGAAATCAAATCAAATTGAATTTTACTTGTGACATGAGCCGAATACAACAGGTGTAGACCTTACAGTGAAATGCTTACTAACAAGCCCTTAACCAACAATACAACAGGTGTAGACCTTACAGTGAAATGCTTACCAACAAGCCCTTAACCAACAATACAACAGGTGTAGACCTTACAGTGAAATGCTTACCAACAAGCCCTTAACCAACAATACAACAGGTGTAGACCTTACAGTGAAATGCTTACTAACAAGCCCTTAACCAACAATACAACAGGTGTAGACCTTACAGTGAAATGCTTACCAACAAGCCCTTAACCAACAATACAACAGGTGTAGACTTTACAGTGAAATGCTTACCAACAAGCCCTTAACCAACAATACAACAGGTGTAGACATTACAGTGAAATGCTTACTAACAAGCCCTTAACCAACAATACAACAGGTTTAGACCTTACAGTGAAATGCTTACCAACAAGCCCTTAACCAACAATACAACAGGTGTAGACCTTACAGTGAAATGCTTACCAACAAGCCCTTAACCAACAATACAACAGGTGTAGACCTTACAGTGAAATGCTTACCTACAAGCCCTTAACCAACAATGCTTTAAGAAGTACCAGTACAGAGTCAATGTGAGGAGGCTATATACAGGAAGTACTGGTACAGAGTCAATGTGAGGAGGCTATATACAGGAAGTACTGGTACAGAGTCAATGTGAGGAGGCTATATACAGGAAGTACTGGTACAGAGTCAATGTGAGGAGGCTATATACAGGAAGTACTGGTACAGAGTCAATGTGAGGAGGCTATATACAGGAAGTACTGGTACAGAGTCAATGTGAGGAGGCTATATACAGGAAGTACTGGTACAGAGTCAATGTGAGGAGGCTATATACGGGAAGTACTGGTACAGAGTCAATGTGAGGAGGCTATATACAGGAAGTACTGGTACAGAGTCAATGTGAGGAGGCTATATACAGGAAGTACTGGTACAGAGTCAATGTGAGGAGACTATATACAGGGGTACTGGTACAGAGTCAATGTGAGGAGGCTATATACAGGAAGTACTGGTACAGAGTCAATGTGAGGAGCCTATATACAGGGGTACCAGTACAGAGTCAATGTGAGGAGGCTATATACAGGTGGTACCGGTACAGAGTCAATGTGAGGAGACTATATACAGAGGTACCGGTACAGAGTCAATGTGAGGAGACTATATACAGAGGTACCGGTACAGAGTCAATGTGAGGAGGCTGTATACAGGGGTACCGGTACAGAGTCAATGTGAGGAGGCTGTATACAGGGGTACCGGTACAGAGTCAATGTGAGGAGACTGTATACAGGGGTACCGGTACAGAGTCAATGTGAGGAGGCTGTATACAGGGGTACCGGTACAGAGTCAATGTGAGGAGGCTATATACAGGGGTACCGGTACAGAGTCAATGTGAGGAGGCTATATACAGGGGTACCGGTACAGAGTCAATGTGAGGAGGCTATATACAGGGGTACCGGTACAGAGTCAATGTGAGGAGGCTATATACAGGGGTACCGGTACAGAGTCAATGTGAGGAGGCTGTCTACAGGGGTACCGGTACAGAGTCAATGTGAGGAGGCTGTATACAGGGGTACCGGTACAGAGTCAATGTGAGGAGGCTATATACAGGGGTACTGGTACAGAGTCAATGTGAGGAGGCTATATACAGGGGTACCGGTACAGAGTCAATGTGAGGAGACTATATACAGGAAGTACTGGTACAGAGTCAATGTGAGGAGGCTGTCTACAGGGGTACCGGTACAGAGTCAATGTGAGGAGGCACCGGTTAGTCGAGGTAATGTGTACATGTAGGTAGAGTTAAAGTGACAATGCATAGATAATAAACAGAGAGTAGCAGTAGTGTAAAATAGGGGTCTGGTGGCCCTTTGATTAGCTGTTCAGCAGTCTGATGGCTTGGGGGTAGAAGCTGTTAAGAAGCCTTTTGGACCTAGACTTGGCGCTCCGGTACCGCTTGCCATGCGGTAGCAGAGAGAATGTTCTATGACTCAGGTGGCTGGAGTCTTTGAAAATGCTTAGGGCCTTCCTCTGACACCGCCTGGTATAGAGGTCCTGGATGGCAGGGCTGTACGCACTACCCTCTGTAGTGCCTTGCGGTTGGAGGCCAAGCAGTTGCCATACCAGGCAGTGATGCAACCAGTCAGGATGCTCTCGATGGTACAGCTGTAGAACCTTTTGAGGATCTGAGGACCCATGCCAAATCTTCTCAGTCTCCTGAGGGAGAATAGGCTTTGTCGTGCCCTCTTCACAATATGTGGCATATGTGATTGTGTCTCAATGTAATCAAGCCCAAAAATCAATTATTATTTTCAAATACAATCTCTTTTTGGGCTGAGTTGTGGTCAATTTGCAGTGTAAAAATTATTATAATTACATTCCGGCCGCCCGACCATCCGCTCCGACAAAACTCAGCCTGCAGCTGAATGTAGTTGCCCAACCCTGGCCTAGAAACCTTAACTGTCAGCACACTGACACTTGTACATTTCTTGAAGGAACTTACTCTTGAAAGTAAATGTGACATTTCTAAATTGGGTAGTGCATCATCAGTATTCCTCGTGTCATGTCAGTCATTGCATTCCTTAGAGAGCTCTTTATAACTTCAAATGTCTAGATCAACTAGCCCATTTCAGCTAACGTTTTTCTAGCTAGGTTTTGTATAGAATTACAGTAAATTAGCTCTCTGCACCCCATGGCAAAATGTATAGAATTGCAGGAAATAAGCTTTTAAAATGGCAAAATGTTCTCCGCCAACAGTTCTGTGCCAGAAGGAGGGCCTGAGTGAAAAAGGAACCCCTGTTGGAATGGATGTCTCTTGTCATATTCCAAAATGCCGTACTAGTTTTTGACTCTGCATACAGTCAGTCCAGCCATGAAAAGCCTCTGGAAGCTGACGGGTGTTGTTAAGAAAAACCATTGTATCGTGGCCTTGACTCGGCATACAGTCAGTCCAGCCATGAAAACCCTCCGAGCCAAGATTGACTGTTCTGCTGTTCTGAATCAGCTTTTAACAATCGCCGAGAGCTCTATAGTCTTTTGGTTGCATTCTAAATGGAATCCTATTTCCTATATAATTCACTACTTTTTACCAGGGCCCATAGGGCTCTGTTCAAACAGTGCACTACGTATAGAATAAAGATAAATAGTCGTGTGGGTTTGGGCTGTGGACGGCAGGCAAGGTAGGTTTATTCTCAGAAAGTCGCCTGTGGCACCTTATTTCTGTATTACCATGGATACCGGTCTGTTTACAAATGTACATTCTATTTCTCTTCGCTAATTGCTGTGTGCGGGAGACTGCTTGATAATCAGTAAAAAAACAGCTGCTTTTATCATGTAATTCTAGACACGTTTTTATATCTATCACACAATTGTCGAGCAGGCATTGTGTGAAGCGAGCATTTTCCACAGCAATTAGATGTGCTGAACAGTTAGGCTTCCAGTCACCTGTTGTTTAGAGTAGACGATACACTGTCTGTCAACAGGCCTGTTTATACTGCAGTCTGGACTCACCTGCTGGCAGTACAAAACCCTTCCTACAAAGAGAAAGGTGGTGGATCATAGTCTCACAGTTGATAATGACTGGAGTGACCTCAGCCTGATTAATACCTTGTGATGGAAATGTCTATGTTGGAGAGAGAGGGGGGGAAGAGAGGGGGGGGGAGAGGTGGTGTGTAGATAGACGTGGAACGGGCCCTAGTCCAGTGCTAGGTGAACGGGTTGGGGGTTAGAACAGTGGTGTGTAGATAGACGTGGAGTGGGCGCCTATGAGAGAAAATGTCTGTTGGTGATTTTATTTTTTTATCAAAGCTGATTCAGAACAGCAGAACAGTAAATCTTGGCTCTGTGGGTTTTCATGGCTGGACTGACTGTATGCCGAGTCAAGGCCACGATACAATGGTTTTTCTTAACAACACCCGTCAGCTTCCAGAGGCTTTTCACAGCACTCCAACCTTGGTCCAGGGCTAACACTTTATGGAAACAGATGGAAATTCCAACCCAATGGCCCCACTGTGTGCTTCTACGGTGGCATGAACTCAGTATTGTATTGCAACTTGCATGAGGAATGTAAATGTTACAGAACTGGCTGACGTTAGTGTTGTTGAGGAATGTAAACATTACAGAACTGACTGACTGGCTGACTTTAGTGTTGTTGAGGGATATAAACTTTACAGAACTGACTAGTGTTGTTGAGGAATGTAAACGTTACAGAACTGACTGACTGGCTGACTTTAGTGTTGTTGAGGGATATAAACTTTACAGAACTGACTAGTGTTGTTGAGGAATGTAAACGTTACAGAACTGACTGACTGGCTGATTTTAGTGTTGTTGAGGAATGTAAACGTTACAGAACTGACTGACTGGCTGATTTTAGTGTTGTTGAGGAATGTAAACGTTACAGAACTGACTGACTGGCTGATTTTAGTGTTGTTGAGGAATGTAAACGTTACAGAACTGACTGACTGGCTGATTTTAGTGTTGTTGAGGAATGTAAACGTTACAGAACTGACTGACTGGCTGATTTTAGTGTTGTTGAGGAATGTAAACGTTACAGAACTGACTGACTGGCTGATTTTAGTGTTGTTGAGGAATGTAAACGTTACAGAACTGACTGACTGGCTGATTTTAGTGTTGTTGAGGAATATAAACGTTACAGAATCTTTCTCCCTCTTGGCTTCATTTAGTTGTGAGCAGGAATGTTTTCCCCGTAACGTTACCAGCCTACTGTTCACAAACCGTCCAATTATACACTGAGCTGCACAACACTGAGTCCTCTGACTCGGGCATATCCCAGAATTAATTGGCCACAGTTTGTGCCTGTCTTAGAAATAGAGATGCAGCTTCTGATCAACAGCTCTAACAGAAGGAAGACTGGAGTGAAGTGCCGTCAGCGGTTTGTTGGCCTCATGGAAAGCTTCTGTCCCCTCTGGCTCCTATTGCGGCGACGCTGCACTGGGTAATTTCCCGGGGCTGTGGGCTTGGCGTGCTAGCCTTTATTTGGGGAAACATTTTGGTATTACTCAGTGTTTCCTGTTTTTTTTCTTTCTTTATTCCCATGTAATTATGGTGGGGCTTTATGCCTGTACCTAGTGGGGCTTTATGCCTGTACCTAGTGGGGCTTTATGCCTGTACCTAGTGGGGCTTTATGCCTGTACCTAGTGGGGCTTTATGCCTGTACCTAGTGGGGCTTTATGCCTGTACCTAGTGGGGCTTTATGCCTGTACCTAGTGGGGCTTTATGTCTGTACCTAGTGGGGCTTTATGCCTGTACCTAGTGGGGCTTTATGTCTGTACCTAGTGGGGCTTTGGGAGGTCATTTCATCTTAGCTGTGTCCACGTCTGGCTCCCCTCTCTGAGAACACACAGTTTGTTTTCCAAATGGCACCCTATTCACTATATAGTGCACTACTTTCGACCAGAGAGTATATGGCTTTGGTCAAAAGTACAGTAGTGCATATAGAGAATAGGGTGCCATTTGGTAGGGGCCCTGAAACACAGCCAGCTATGAGGCTGCTGCAGGCTCTAGTTTACTGCACAAGGATCTGATGTGGCTTGCGTTCCAAATGGCATCCTATTCCCTAATAGTGCACTAACAGGGTCAAAAAGACTGGTCAAAAGTAGTGCACTATATAGGGTGCCATTTGGGACGCATCCCATATCTACTCTTTCACTTTGTCTTTTATGTGAGTTTATTAAATATCATATGGCGAAGCCGTGTAATAAAAAGCTTTCTTGTCTGTCTTTCCACGGCTGTGATTATCTGTTTCAATAGAAATATATGATTCACTTTTAAGTGTGTACTCTGTCATTGTTGTAACTGCGTAACTAGCCTACCTGGGAGGCTCGTTCATAGCCTTGTCTGTTTATAATGTACTGCTATAAAGGAAGCCTACCTGGGAGGCTCGTTCATAGCCTCGTCTGTTTATAATGTACTGCTATAAAGGAAGCCTACCTGGGAGGCTCGTTCATAGCCTCGTCTGTTTATAATGTACTGCTATAAAGGAAGCCTACCTGGGAGGCTCGTTCATAGCCTCGTCTGTTTATAATGTACTGCTATAAAGGAAGCCTACCTGGGAGGCTCGTTCATAGCCTCGTCTGTTTATAATGTACTGCTATAAAGGAAGCCTACCTGGGAGGCTCGTTCATAGCCTCGTCTGTTTATAATGTACTGCTATAAAGGAAGCCTACCTGGGAGGCTCGTTCATAGCCTCGTCTGTTTATAATGTACTGCTATAAAGGAAGCCTACCTGGGAGGCTCGTTCATAGCCTCGTCTGTTTATAATGTACTGCTATAAAGGAAGCCTACCTGGGAGGCTCGTTCATAGCCTCGTCTGTTTATAATGTACTGCTATAAAGGAAGCCTACCTGGGAGGCTCGTTCATAGCCTCGTCTGTTTATAATGTACTGCTATAAAGGAAGCCTACCTGGGAGGCTCGTTCATAGCCTCGTCTGTTTATAATGTACTGCTATAAAGGAAGCCTACCTGGGAGGCTCGTTCATAGCCTCGTCTGTTTATAATGTACTGCTATAAAGGAAGCCTACCTGGGAGGCTCGTTCATAGCCTCGTCTGTTTATAATGTACTGCTATAAAGGAAGCCTACCTGGGAGGCTCGTTCATAGCCTCGTCTGTTTATAATGTACTGCTATAAAGGAAGCCTACCTGGGAGGCTCGTTCATAGACTCGTCTGTTTATAATGTACTGCTATAAAGGAAGCCTACCTGGGAGGCTCGTTCATAGCCTCGTCTGTTTATAATGTACTGCTATAAAGGAAGCCTACCTGGGAGGCTCGTTCATAGCCTCGTCTGTTTATAATGTACTGCTATAAAGGAAGTTGTGAAGGAGATTCACCATTTACCATAGTCTTTTAAAAGCCTGCCATTTACAAAGACCGCATCCCTGTAAGGCTGTACATAGCAGAGAGCGTGGAGGCCGTTTCAAGCCTTTAGAAAATAATAACCATTATGACTATAGTACTATGGCAGCCCTATCCTTTCTGCTATTAGTCATAGTGGAAGACTCTGGCTGTCTGAAATGGTACTCTATTCCCTATATAGTGCACTGCTTTTGAATAGGGGTCAGAAGTAGTGCACTGTATCAGGAACGGCTGCCATTTGCAAGGCTTTCTTTCACTGCGCTCTGCGGGAGACGGCGGGGTCGTTGAGGCCGGTCATTAATTCCCTGAACCAGCTGGACTCTGAGGGGTCGCCGTCGGACGGCAGCCAAGTAATCAAAAGCGCATTTACTTGACTAAACCTTCTCACCTCAAAACCTATGAGGTGTCCCCAAAAGTCATTATGGCTGAAGAGAGAAAGGGTAACCCTAGACAGCAAGATAGATGTGAACCAATGACCAGTAAAATAACATTCTCTCTGAGGTGAGCTTCAGCCATAGGCCTCTGTTTGCGTTCCAAATGGCACCCTATTCCTGTAGTCATCCCTATAGGCTTTACGCAAAAGTAGTGCACTATATAGGGGAATATGGTGGCATTTGGGACTAAACCACAGTTTGTTGTTGTGTTCATTGGGAAGCCCATTTCATTTTGATAGCTTTGTGTCTGTCTTAAGGGCTTTCTGATGTAACTGATCCCTGTAGACTCGGGGACTGGGAGACTAATACTCTCCCTACTGCTACACCCTGCATGGCCTTTGTCCTGTCTGTCTGTAGCTGGCTGCAATAGCTTCACAAGTCAAGTTAACTCTCGCCTGTCGTGTTGTAAGGCATCACTGGACATACATTTTACTTAGAAAAATCTATAGAGATAGATCTCTTTATAGTGATACTGATGGCATAGATCGATTTGTTTTACTTAGACTGCTCTTTTTAATAGTAATACTAACTAACCCCCTCGGGGATCAATAAAGTAGCTATCTAGCTATCTAGCTATCGACTAACCTAACTGTATGGATAGTGATACTGACTAACCTAACTGTCTGGATAGTGATACTGACTAACCTAACTGTATGGATAGTGATACTGACTAACCTAACTGTCTGGATAGTGATACTGACTAACCTAACTGTCTGGATAGTGATACTGACTAACCTAACTGTCTGGATAGTGATACTGACTAACCTAACTGTCTGGATAGTGATACTGACTAACCTAACTGTCTGGATAGTGATACTGACTAACCTAACTGTCTGGATAGTGATACTGACTAACCTAACTGTCTGGATAGTGATACTGACTAACCTAACTGTATGGATAGTGATACTGACTAACCTAACTGTCTGGATAGTGATACTGACTAACCTAACTGTCTGGATAGTGATACTGACTAACCTAACTGTATGGATAGTGATACTGACTAACCTAACTGTCTGGATAGTGATACTGACTAACCTAACTGTCTGGATAGTGATACTGACTAACCTAACTGTCTGGATAGTGATACTGACTAACCTAACTGTCTGGATAGTGATACTGACTAACCTAACTGTCTGGATAGTGATACTGACTAACCTAACTGTCTGGATAGTGATACTGACTAACCTAACTGTATGGATAGTGATACTGACTAACCTAACTGTCTGGATAGTGATACTGACTAACCTAACTGTCTGGATAGTGATACTGACTAACCTAACTGTCTGGATAGTGATACTGACTAACCTAACTGTATGGATAGTGATACTGACTAACCTAACTGTATGGATAGTGATACTGACTAACCTAACTGTCTGGATAGTGATACTGACTAACCTAACTGTCTGGATAGTGATACTGACTAACCTAACTGTCTGGATAGTGATACTGACTAACCTAACTGTATGGATAGTGATACTGACTAACCTAACTGTCTGGATAGTGATACTGACTAACCTAACTGTCTGGATAGTGATACTGACTAACCTAACTGTCTGGATAGTGATACTGACTAACCTAACTGTCTGGATAGTGATACTGACTAACCTAACTGTATGGATAGTGATACTGACTAACCTAACTGTCTGGATAGTGATACTGACTAACCTAACTGTCTGGATAGTGATACTGACTAACCTAACTGTCTGGATAGTGATACTGACTAACCTAACTGTATGGATAGTGATACTGACTAACCTAACGGTCTGGATAGTGATACTGACTAACCTAACTGTCTGGATAGTGATACTGACTAACCTAACTGTCTGGATAGTGATACTGACTAACCTAACTGTCTGGATAGTGATACTGACTAACCTAACTGTCTGGATAGTGATACTGACTAACCTAACTGTCTGGATAGTGATACTGACTAACCTAACTGTCTGGATAGTGATACTGACTAACCTAACTGTCTGGATAGTGATACTGACTAACCTAACTGTCTGGATAGTGATACTGACTAACCTAACTGTCTGGATAGTGATACTGACTAACCTAACTGTCTGGATAGTGATACTGACTAACTTTTTCCTACTTGATTAGACTCCAAGATGTTGGAGGAATTGTGGGTTAGCTGTATTTTATTAGCATGCCTATGCTATTGTGTGCTTTGCTTCTTCGTACTCTAAAAAACAAAAGGCCTGTCAGATGCCTGATGAAAGATTAACCATGTGGTGATGTCGCCCCTGGCAACACAATAGCGAGGGGAAGAGGATGTATCAATTATTTGTGTGGAATGAGAATTATATTATACCTCTAACTCTCACCTCTTCCTTTGACTCCTCTCCTCCTGCTTTGAGCTCTCTCTCTCTCGCTGTCTCTCTCTCGCTGTCTCTCTCTCGCTGTCTCTCTCTCTCGCTGTCTCTCTCTCTCGCTGTCTCTCTCTCTCGCTGTCTCTCTCTCTCGCTGTCTCTCTCTCTCGCTGTCTCTCTCTCGCTGTCTCTCCTCTCTCTCTCTCTCTCGCTGTCTCTCTCTCTCTCTCGCTGTCTCTCTCTCTTGCTGTCTCTCTCTCTTGCTGTCTCTCTCTCTCTCTCGCTGTCTCTCTCTCTCTCTCGCTGTCTCTCTCTCTCTCTCGCTGTCTCTCTCTCTCTCTCGCTGTCTCTCTCTCTCTCTCGCTGTCTCTCTCTCTCTCTCGCTGTCTCTCTCTCTCTCGCTGTCTCTCTCTCTCTCGCTGTCTCTCTCTCTCTCGCTCTCTCTCTCTCTCTCGCTCTCTCTCTCTCTCTCGCTGTCTCTCTCTCTCTCTCTCTCGCTGTCTCTCTCTCGCTGTCTGTCTTTTGGGAAGGCTTTAAAGATATCACAGATGAAATGACCACTGGCTCTACTCTAAGACTGCATGCAGCCAGGAGTGTTCTGTAGGGCAGCAGCTGCTGAGGTAGAGGTATAACCTTGCTGCAATGCCTCAGAAAATATCAAGTGAACACTGGAACATGTTAACTCCTCTGTCCAGTTTTGTTTGTTTTACAAAAAAATAGAACATATAATTCTCACCTGATTTAGCTAACAAAAAAAGCCTCAAGCTTCAAAAAGTAAACTGCCATTCATCAATAATAAAGCTAGATTCTGTATTATTTGTCAAGATGAAGCGGGTCTGTCTCAATAGTACGGGTGTAATGGTTCACCAAACCCACAGTTCTGCACGTATTGCGGTTTGGGGTGCACAGTTTTGTTTCGGGACAGCGGGAAAATGTAATGGCATTCACAATGTTCAGCATTCACAATGTTCCTGGCATTGTATGCTGTGACTGGATTGTTATTTTGGGCCTCACGTTTCTACTCTATCTTGCACTGACCCTAGACACACTCACTAGACTATATATACACACACACTACATTGAGGCTCCCACACAAAACCCACACACATTCACATACACTACATCCGCACACACATATCTACCTCAAATACCTTATTATTATCTATCCTGATGTCTAGTCACTTTACCCTGCCTTCATGTACATATCTACCTCAAATACCTTATTATTATCTATCCTGATGCCTAGTCACTTTACCCTGCCTTCATGTACATATCTACCTCAAATACCTTATTATTATCTATCCTGATGTCTAGTCACTTTACCCTGCCTTCATGTACATATCTACCTCAAATACCTTATTATTATCTATCCTGATGACTAGTCACTTTACCCTGCCTTCATGTACATATCTACCTCAAATACCTTATTATTATCTATCCTGATGTCTAGTCACTTTACCCTGCCTTCATGTACATATCTACCTCAAATACCTTATTATTATCTATCCTGATGTCTAGTCACTTTAACCCTGCCTTCATGTACATATCTACCTCAAATACCTTATTATTATCTATCCTGATAACTAGTCACTTTACCCTGCCTTCATGTACATACAGCGGGTGAAATAAGGTGTGTGCCAGTCTGTTGAGGAGGTCAGGGTTGTCATAGCGATCCTCGTTACCCTGCCTTCATGTACATATCTACCTCAAATACATTATTATTATATATCCTGATGCCTAGTCACTTTATCCTGCCTTCCATAAATTAAAAATGGCTAAACCTTGAATCAGGTGAAACCACAAAGGTGACAATGATTAGAAAACAGAGAGAAACTTAGGAGGGTCCAGCCTTCCATAAAGATTAGAAACTTGGTCTGGTTTGGTCTGAACCATCTGGGTGTGTGGTAACACATCATGCCAAGATCAAAATACCCCTCAGAAGAAAGATCTACCCGAGGCCCTCAGGAGTAAGATTATTAATGCCAGTGAGTCTGGGAGGGGTTACAAATCCAGTTCCAAGCAATTCATCGTTCCACTGTCCGGCGGCTCATTTAAGAAATTTCCCCTCGGATCAATAAAGTATCCATCTATCCATCCTACAAATTCCACACCACTGGCAATCTATCTAGGACAGGTCGTCCCACCAAATTCAGCCCAAGAGCTGACTGAAAGATGCTCATAGAAGTCTCTAAGAACCCCAGGGTAACATCAAGGGATCTACAGGCCTCTCTTGTCACAATCAATGTTGAAGTGCATGAGTCATGTCAGAAAGAGACTGCACAAACTTGGCCTACATGGGAGGTCAGGAAGGAAGAACCCTCTGCTGTAAAAAAATTATATCAAGACACGACTGACGTTTGCCAGACAAAGACCAAAACTACTGGAACAATATTCTCTGGACAGATGAGTCAAAGGTGGAGTTGTTTGACCGCAATGCCAGACGCCATGTTTGGCGAAAACGAAACACTACCTTTGATCAGAAGAACCTCATACCAACCGTAAAGCATGTAGGCGGTGGCATCATGGTTTGGGGCTGCCTCAGGTCCTGGCCAACTTGCCATCATTGAGTCAACCATGAATTCTGTATTGTACCAGAGAATTCTTGAGGAGAATGTGAGGCCATCCTCCAAACTGAACCGAACATGGGTCTTGCAACAGGACAATGATCGGCCGAGTAAAAGCCCAGATCTCAATCCTGTCCAAATGCTGTGGGAAGACTTGAAGCGGGCTGCACACGCAAGAAAGCCCTGGAACAGTTGAAGCAGTACTGTAAAGAAGAGGGGGCAAGAATTCCTCCGTGGATTTAAGAGACTGATAGACAGTTACAAGAAACATTTGTATTTATTTAACCTCTATTTAACTAGGTTATTAGGTTATTGCAGCCAAAGAGGGAGCTAGGGGTGGACTTTTTCTGCACTATGGAATTGCATTTCTGTAGATTTTTGATGAATAAATGATTGCAAAGTATAAATGAGGTTACCTTTTATCTGTCAATGGTGTTGAAGTGAAGATTACATATCCATATGTCCGAATATGTAAAGGAAAAAAAAAAATACTTTCCAGGGGGTGTACTTAATTTTTCACATGACTGTACATATCTCGCCAGCGTATAGAACTTGTTCCCGGCTGCGCCTCACAAAAGCATAGATTGGAATGCGCCAAATTAGAAATTTGATTACGTGTGGCTGTAGTTTTAACGGAAATGTTTTATTGGTTCAGATTTACTCAAGAAGCAAACAACTCAGCGTAGGCTTTTTTGTATTTGAGAACTATATATTTTTGTATGTATATTCGTTCGGGTTCACAGTGCGGACTGAACAAAGGTCCTCTACGGTTCGGTATGAATACGTGTACCGCGTTACACCCCTACTCACTGGCCTTATTTATGCCCTGTAATGAAATAGGAACATGAGTAATGTCGACAGTCAGAATTTACAGTGAACGAAAGGAAAATGTATGCGTTGTTCTGACCAACATTTTTGCCCTACAAGGCTTCATCAGTGTACAGTGTATGTATGTCCTACCCATAATAAAAACCCCTCCTGACTCCTCACTTCAAGGTGTTCCACTGCTGACCTTCTCAAAGTCCTCAGGTATTTCTCTTCAAGGGTAGCTAGTCTAGAGTCCATGGCCGTGCTGCTAAAAGTATCTCTGCCCTCAGGGTGCTCTGTGTTAATGAGGGCCTTTTCTGGTTATTGACCTGCTTTTGGAACCGATGGGACGTTCAAGACACCTGTGAGACTCTGCTGGGGGGCCCAGACTAGTAGCCATTCTACCTCTCCTCTCAGCTCCATCTCCTCCTGGAACCCCCCCCACCAAAAAAAAAAACCCTATTAACCGTCTCATCTTAAATGTCAGCTTCATTAAAGATTCGGTGCCAATATATCTACAGATCCACTCCCCCCCCCCTCCACCCGTCGGTCGATTTGTCTCGTCTCGCCCTGCGCCTGATCCCAGAGCAGTATTAAAACGATCCATTACAGCCCACTAAAACAGGTTTAGATCTCTACATAATCTGTTAATGCCACCAGATAGAGGTATCTGTACCACAGCCCTAGAGGGACCTCCTCTTGGAGACTTTTATTTTATTAAACTACTTGACATTTATGGTACGCTAAGTGCTTCCCCCGTTCTCTTTTGAAGTTGGGTTCTAAATCTTGAGCCGTCTAAAAGTTTGGGGGATCCTGATTTGGGATGACGTGTGTGGGGAAGCACGTCTTAAGGTGTACAGGAAATGGGTTCTGGTTCCTGGAGAAGGGGTTTAAATCAGAGGGATTAGAACCTTATAATTGAGGACTGAACGTCCTGCATTATCCTCGGTCTTAAAACCTGAGAAATACTGACCTTCTTAACAGCTTCAGCTTTTATTATCTCCTAATTCAAACACCTTCAGTGTAATGTCTTTGCCATTAAAAGTTTGAAAGGTATTTAGTTATTTCCTTCTCTCTCTCTCTCTCTCTCTCGGTCACTCATGATTAGCCACAAGTACACGTAACGAACATCCCGACCCGCTCGACATCTGTGTGTTGGAGCCTACGGCTGGGTGTTTCAGTCAGCGATGTGAAACACTGAGGACTTTGAGCGCGTCCTAAATAGCACCCTATTCCCTACATAGTGCACCAGAGACCTATGGGTTTCAAAAGTAGGGTGCCATTTGGGATGTAGAAAGGTGATCTTCATTATAAGGCTGAAGTGGAGCAAGAGATGAAGGCAGACAAACACACACACACACTTTTAAAATGTATTTAACCAGGCAAGTCAATTAAGAACACTTTTATTTACAATGACGGCCTGGCAAAGGCATTCTGTGGGGACAAAACGGACTACACAGACAAACACTGGCAACAGCACAAATACTGTGTGTTGGTGTGATAAAATAACATGCTTCCTTACATAGGGCAACGCAAACTAATGACATCGGGTGACACCTAGAAACAACTGCATATTCTCAATAACCTGATTTGAAATTACATCACAGTTCCCTATAGGCTGCTATTTCTGACACTGCTATGCTGCTTTATAACATGTTCTAAGATGATTGTCCATAAAGGTTGGAGGTGGAGCAGGGGAATATTGTGATCGTTCACTAGCTAGCAGACTGACTGACTGACTCCTAGCTATACAGTAGCTGCTTCTGTTTAGAGGGTGTTTTCTGCCATGAAGTCCCCTCCCTCACTTCCTACATCCCTCATTTTGAGCTCTGTTTCTTAATTGACAGGTGCTTCTAAGGGTGTGTGGCCGTGTACTACAGGCTGAATCCCAAATTGTACCCTATTCCCTTCATAGTGCAGTACTTTTGACCAGAGCCCAAAGCGGTTTGTACAATACTGCTTCTAGATGGCTGAGAGGACTTCATTTGATGTCAAAGGTGTGTTCTCTCTGGGTCTATAACAACATTTTAATAATTTTCTGTGTGCATTGTTTATGAATGCTATCAAGCCTGCTGTTCTAACGCCTTAAAACAGAAGACATACAAATACAGAATTTGATGGTGTATAAAATGAAATCTGCATTGCTAAACTTGTTTACATTTTTTTGAATAATGACAGCTTTAAAAAATTTACTATACGCCATTTCACGGTCGCTAAAATTCAAATAGTTCACCTAATTTCAGTTTGACAAATCAAGCAAGTATAGTGTAGATAATCATTGTGCCATCTAAACCGCTGTGAAATATATTGTCCATAAACTGAAAATAATGCATAGACAGCGCACACAAAACAGATCTACCACTTCTTAGACTTGCTTTAAATGAGAAGATCTATAACTTACATTTCTATGTGAATTTGGTCTAGTTTCCAAAAAAGTTACAGCTTTAAATCAAGAGGGCAACAAAGTGGAAGATGTCTCCTCTGGGATGAGTTGTTAGTGGAACACCTGTCTCCTCTGGGATGAGATGTTAGTGGAACACCTGTCTCCTCTGGGATGAGATGTTAGTGGAACACCTGTCTCCTCTGGGATGAGATGTTAGTGGAACATCTGTCTCCTCTGGGATGAGATGTTAGTGGAACATCTGTCTCCTCTGGGATGAGATGTTAGTGGAACACCTGTCTCCTCTGGGATGAGATGTTAGTGGAACACCTGTCTCCTCTGGGATGAGATGTTAGTGGAACACCTGTCTCCTCTGGGATGAGATGTTAGTGGAACACCTGTCTCCTCTGGGATGAGATGTTAGTGGAACATCTGTCTCCTCTGGGATGAGATGTTAGTGGAACATCTGTCTCCTCTGGGATGAGATGTTAGTGGAACATCTGTCTCCTCTGGGATGAGATGTTAGTGGAACACCTGTCTCCTCTGGGATGAGATGTTAGTGGAACATCTGTCTCCTCTGGGATGAGATGTTAGTGGAACATCTGTCTCCTCTGGGATGTTAGTGGAACATACCGCTGCGTACAGCCTGTTAGTGTTATCCTCTGAAGTGTTACACATACTTACCTATCTAGCATTAGGACTCCTAGGCTGCGTCCCAAATGGTACCTTATTCCCTGTATAGTGGCCTATGGTAATTTACTATGTAGGGAATAGGTTGCCATTTTGGACACAGTCCTAGACGGTTCAAGATAATCCCCCTCTGCCTTTGCCTGCGAGGAGAGTGAAGTGAAATGCTAGTGTTTTCCCCCATTAAAAGATGGTAAGCTGGGCTGTATTGCTGCAAATCTCCTCCATGTGGCTATAAGCCTGAGCTCCTGTAGCCCCACAGCTTCATTACTCAGGCTCAACCTGTCTCAAACACACAGTACAACTTTAACTTTGGCCTTCATTTCAGTTTACTGCCATAGCTCCCGCTCAGAATAGTGCTGCTTTCTGCAGGTGTTTTTTCCTCTCTAAACCCCCCCCCCCCCCACCCCCCCACCTCTCTTTTTCTCTTGGTTTTCTCCCCCCCCTTTCCATCCCTCTCTCCATCTCCCTCTATCTGTTCTTCTCTCAGGCTCATCTTAGATGCACCAGGCCATGATAGCATTGCTACAATCCACTTCCAATGGTGCGCAGCTTGCCACTAAAAGCCTCTATTGCAAACCAGTCACTTTAATGGAGAGAAAAAACGTCCTACCTTTTTAAAAATGTTTTGTTTCAGCACTTATGATGAATCCTTTATCTCATAATGACAAGGCATGTATGGTAATAGAATGTGTGGTAATGAATCAAGCTTTGCATCCCAATGAGAGTTGTTCTGTTCTCAGGGACAATGGAAGTTTTAGTCTGACTAGACTACGCTCAGACATTCTCATTACACATGGACTACACTCAGATATTCTAATTACACATGGACTACACTCAGATATTCTCCACGAACTAGACTACACTCAGATATTCTAATTACACATGGACTACACTCACATTCTCATTACACATGGACTACACTCAGATATTCTCCACGAACTAGACTACACTCAGACATTCTAATTACACATGGACTACACTCAGATATTCTAATTACACATGGACTACACTCAGACATTCTCATTACACATGGACTACACTCAGACATTCTCATTACACATGGACTACACTCAGACATTCTCATTACACATGGACTACACTCAGACATTCTCATTACACATGGACTACACTCAGATATTCTCATTACACATGGACTACACTCAGACATTCTCATTACACATGGACTACACTCAGATATTCTCCACGAACTAGACTACACTCAGACATTCTAATTACACATGGACTACACTCAGATATTCTAATTACACATGGACTACACTCAGACATTCTCATTACACATGGACTACACTCAGAAATTCTCATTACACATGGACTACACTCAGACATTCTCATTACACATGGACTACACTCAGACATTCTCATTACACATGGACTACACTCAGACATTCTCATTACACATGGACTACACTCAGATATTCTCCACGAACTAGACTACACTCAGACATTCTAATTACACATGGACTACACTCAGATATTCTAATTACACATGGACTACACTCAGACATTCTCATTACACATGGACTACACTCAGACATTCTCATTACACATGGACTACACTCAGACATTCTCATTACACATGGACTACACTCAGATATTCTAATTACACATGGACTACACTCAGACATTCTCATTACACATGGACTACACTCAGATATTCTAATTACACATGGACTACACTCAGATATTCTAATTACACATGGACTACACTCAGATATTGTCCACTAACAGGGGTATCCAGGGTACATTCAAGTGTCCTTTCAACCTCTCCAAAGTGTCAGAATGTGGTAATTGCACTGTTTGGATGTGCCTAAAAGTTATTGTTCTCTATAAAAACTAAATTTCTACAACACCAACCTCTCTCAAACATTGTGGTGGTGTCGGGGGACATACAGGGGATAAGCAAGCGACATATTTTTGCTGCACAATGATATAGTCACTCGGTGGATATTCGATGTTGCCATGAAGTCATACATCATCAAACACAGACCAAATTGAAGCTTACCTTGTAAGATGTTTGCTTTTTTGGTTAAAATGTTGTGTAAAATAAACATATTGACTCAGGGGGCTGGTGATCAATAACGGTAGGTCACAGGCAGACAAATAAGATATTCTCATGATCTGTGGAGTCCCGTCTTTCGGTGTGTATCGATGAATTCAGTGTTTATTTAGTTTATGCTTCACAACGCTAACCGTAATGTAGGTAGCAGCCATCTTGAAATGAGGTCGTCGGCTCAGCCTGCTCTTATAAATGTGCATGCCCATATATAGTAGTAAGTCATACCCAAGATTTGAAGGCACCGATCAATAGCGAAGATACTCAGCTTTCCTCAGACACCCTGCTTTTGCAGGAAGGGGCTACCGTTCTCATACCAGACTGAATTTAATTTACATTTAAGAGTTAAGAGGCACATGGCTATTTGAGAGTCTGTGTTTAAGTGAAGTTTTAAGGTGTCCCTTTTAACAGAAGTTACCAAACAAACAAACATTGTAGAAATGATGGGGTTTAACGGTAGGCTAAATGTATTACTGGTGATATATGTAATGGGGAATTGATAGACACCAACAATCAAAGGGCAAACCGTTCATACAATGAATGCGTCTGAATCGGCGGGAGAGAGCGCGTTCTGGAGAGAGACGTGCATCTTAGCCACGCTCCCCTTCTTCACTGAACATAAAGTTATTAACACATTATCACCACACATACTGTAGGCCTAAGGAATACTCTCAATACTCTCACTAACGGTGTCAGGTCCAAAGCAGTAACCAACGAATGGAATTTCATTTATTATCAACCCTTATGTTGCTGAGTGATCGACTGTGCCATCCCTGCAACGGATTAGTCCATCTAGTCGATGGTTTGGTCGCTAGGCTGTTGGTCGACAGATGATCGGTCACAAATAGAATATATATAAATAAAAAAAATAAACACTGCATTATGTGCTTGTTATTTCTGCCCTCCAAACCCTGTCTTTCCCCTTATGGATATTCTATGTGTCTTGCTTCTTGCTTGTTCTCCATTGTAGCGAGCCCAGCCTTGTTATAATATGAAAGGCTCATCTACTCTGGGCTCCCTCATTGTGCCTTCCTGTACAATGAGGGTAATTGGTTGAGAAGCAGTGCACTGGGATGTTGGGAGTTGTACACTGAGTGGAACACGCAGCTCTTACACAGGGTTACAATACAATGCTTCACCATGTTAGGCGGGCAGGTAGGCCCTGTGGAAGGAGTGGGTGGGGTGGGAGGCCCTGTGGAAGGGGAGGATGGGGTAAGGTGGGGTGGTAGGCCCTGTGAAAGGGGAGGATGGGGTGGTAGGCCCTGTGGAAGGGGAGGATGGGGTAAGGTGGGGAGTAGGCCCTGTGGAAGGGGAGGATGGGGTAAGGTGGGGGAGTAGGCCCTGTGGAAGGGGAGGATGGGGTAAGGTGGGGGAGTAGGCCCTGTGGAAGGGGAGGATGGGGTAAGGTGGGGAGTAGGCCCTGTGGAAGGGGAGGATGGGGTAAGGTGGGGAGTAGGCCCTGTGGAAGGGGAGGATGGGGTAAGGTGGGGGAGTAGGCCCTGTGGAAGGGGAGGATGGGGTAAGGTGGGGGAGTAGGCCCTGTGGAAGGGGAGGATGGGGTAAGGTGGGGAGTAGGCCCTGTGGAAGGGGAGGATGGGGTAAGGTGGGGGAGTAGGCCCTGTGGAAGGGGAGGATGGGGTAAGGTGGGGGAGTAGGCCCTGTGGAAGTGGAGGATTGGGTAAGGTGGGGAGTAGGCCCTGTGGAAGGGGAGGATGGGGTAAGGTGGGGGAGTAGGCCCTGTGGAAGGGGAGGATGGGGTAAGGTGGGGTAGTAGGCCCTGTGGAAGGGGAGGATGGGGTAAGGTGGGGGAGTAGGCCCTGTGGAAGGGGAGGATGGGGTAAGGCCCTGTAGAAGGTCAGGATGATGGGGAGGAGGGGAAGGTAGGGTTGTGAGACTAGTTAGGTGATGGTCCAGACAGTCTGAGGTTGTTATATTAGACTAGTTAGGTGATGGTCCAGACAGTCTGAGGTTGTTATATTAGACTAGTTAGGTGATGGTCCAGACAGTCTAAGGTTGTTTTATTAGCTGACAGACAGTGAAGAGAGGAAGTCTTTACTCCCAGCTACTCTGTTCTCAGCAGACATGTCCATAATAAAACAACCCCCACCAGTCGCCAGTCAATCCAGCAGCACAGCAGCAGTTTGTACCGAGTCCTGTCAGCTTTCCTTTCTCTTTGTCCTTCTGTTCTCTCCATGTGAGAGCCTGTGGAGTGGAAGGACAGAGACGTGGGGGTTGGAACGAAATGAAGGGATGGCTGGGGTTCTGTGTGGAGCACAAGCAGATTGTCTGTCTGGCTGGCTGGCAGGCCTCAGGGTGTGTTATGTCGTTGGTTAGTATGCAGACTGGCAGGCCTCAGGGTGTGTTATGTCTCTCTCTCTCTCTTTCTCTCTGGGCTCCTCTCGCGCTCTCTGGACTCCTCTCGCGCTCTCTGGGCTCCTCTCTGGGCTCCTCTCTCTCTGCCAGGGACGGTCTCCTCTCTGCGCTGTGGGAGATGAGAGGCTGTGGGGGAGGTTGATGTTTGCCTCTGGTGGTTCTGTTCTGGGTATAGGGTTGGAGGAGAGGATCAGCAGCTGCCAGTCTCTGCCATGCTGGTCCCTTAATCTCAGCCTCTGCTCTGTTGCAGCCCACACATGATCCTTACTGACTAGTGCTGGGCGATTAGTGCTTTTTGAGGTTGGTTTCAGTTCGATTATAAAAAAAAAATATCATGGTTTCATCATTTTTGTATACATTAAATGTACTATACATTATGTTGGTTGAATGCTTTAACAGAGAATAAAACATTAATGAAAGTCCCATGATTATAGTGATTGACCATGACTGCTTTTCACTTACTAACCATCCGTTATTCACTTTACTTTCATAAAATAGTTCAGTTTGTAATATTACATTTGTTTTATTTGATGACTTTATTTCATTTCATAAGTCATCTCATTACTATAGAGCTTCTGTCTGACAAAATCACGATTTTAGGAGTCCTTCAAAGTAAATAAGGCATACATTTTATGACTGTAGCAGAAAGAATGTTCTATGACTCAGGTGGCTGGAGTCTTTGAAAATGCTTAGGGCCTTCCTCTGCCTGGTATAGAGGTCCTGGATGGCAGGGAGCTTGGCCCCAGTGATGTACTGGGCCGTACGCACTACCCTCTGTAGTGCCTTACGGTCGGAGGCCGAGCAGTTGCCATACCAGGCAGTGATTTATGTCTAGAGAAACTGCACATTGAGCCTAGCGAAATAGAATTCAAATAATTGAACCCATGTTGGTCAATTAGTTGTTTAAAAAAAGAAAAATAACCAACATTTCGGTTAATTGCTCAGCACTATTACTGACTACAGATCCCAGCATGCAGTGCTAGGAGCTGAGCCCACTACCTCCCGGTAGCAGCGGGCCCCAGCCAACTACCTCTCCAGAGCTGTGCAGGGAGGAGAACAGCACAGCAGGCCCAGTGTTTCTGAGCTGGAGTCTCCAGTCTCACCACCACTAGTCCCACAGACTGCAGAGCAGCTGGAGCTCTGGCTGTAGACAGAGAGCTGTGGAGCTAGCTAGCTGGTGTTCTGCTGGAGATATCTCTAGTTAGCTCTTCTGGTGTCCTGCTGGAGATATCGCTCTGTTGAAGGAGCTTAACAGGGTCTGGAGCTAGCTAGCTCTTCTGGTCTTCTGCTGGAGATATCGCTCTGTTGAGGGTGCTTAGCGGGGTATAGAGCTAGCTAGCAACTCTGTTACCCTCTTCGGTCAAAGCCAGATTAATATCCTATTTTATGTGTTCCAACAATTAGTTAAGCTACTACTGAGCCAACAGGCTAGTCCTCTGCTTCCATCTAAAGCACCCTAGTAACAAGAAGATGGTGGTCTGGGATTTTGTGTGTTGAATGATGTTTGTCTTTCAGTCCATTTTCTACATGGAATAGAATTAGATTATTTGGGAATGTTGAGGCTCCCCTGATTTAATGTATGAAATTGTTTGCTGTCTACGTGTGTGTGTGTGTGTGTGTGTGTGTGTGTGTTGATCTGCTTTAGTGTGAGAAGGGGTTCAGGAGGCTGTGCGTTGCGGTAACGGGTGGCTGTTTGCCTGGTATTGATCAAGCGTCTCTCCAGGACATAAATAAAGGCTGAATAGATTCCAGATTCCAACCACAATTAAAATGATTAATTGTTGAGGGAATTCATCATTGAGGGAGTAAAACAAATACCTAACTGCTGGCAAATGTACATAACAATGAATGTTGAGCGCCTGCTAATTGCATCACTTCAGGGCCACTCTGTACCACAATTTGTTAAACAAGACATGGCTTGTGTCCCAAATGGCACCGTATTCCCAATATAGTGCACTACTTTTGACCAGAGCCTTTTGGTTCAATGCTGAACCACCCAGAATAGACCAACCACTTAACAAGGGGTTACTCTGATACTTTGCCTTCAGTGTATCCTAGGCTCCTCCACTCCGTATAAATCAAAGCCCTGGACTGGAGTCCTGGCTGGTTCCATATGTAGCCTGTTAAGCTTCTCAGAGTAGGAGTGCAGATCTAGGATCGGTTCCATGTAATCTTATTCATAGCTAAACTCCTAAATCAACACAGGGCTCTAGTTAAAAGGAGTGCACTATAAAAGGAATATGGTGCCATTTGGGACACAGACCACCCCATGCCTTCATTCTTTTCAGGTCGGCCTGGCTGGCTGATGATGTCAGGTTAAGTTGTGCTTCTAGGCTGGCATGATGCCTTAATTCTCATCTAAACCAGACAGGGTTGAGGCTGGATGGAGTGGGATAGGTTGAGACTGGGGCTGTGGTTGCGGTGGTTGAATAGGCAATGATTGGGGTGCTGTGGGTTTCAGAGTGCCCCATTTAACCCAGCTGGGGTCAATCAAATCCTCTCCTGGAGGACGTTTGCTCTGTGATGAGAGCGTCTCTACACCACCATTTCCATGGAAACGCAGCGAGGTACCGCTAGCTGGTGAGCCAGGCAGGACATATAGATGTATGATAATTCTTCAGATGGTCTGTACAGGACTATAGCCTAAAGCTGCCTTGGCTGTTGAGGGGTTCATTCACAATGATCAAGCTTACTTCCACTTAATATAATATCTTCCTGTATTAACTTGAGCCTGCAGGACATGCCATGTGGCTATTGGATATTCCATGGTGTAATTTCTCTGCATTGACCTCCTATATGGTGATTCTGTTGGTGATTCTGCCTGCATGCCTGAGGCTCCTAACGGTCATTGATAAAACGGAACACTTTACTTCTCCAGTTTGTCATGAAACCGTCTAATGCAGAGGAGAGGAAAGCACTGTCAGTGTCCCAAATGACACCTTGTTCCCTATGATGCACTACGTTTGACCCAATGCCTAAAGCTTAGTAGCCCAGTTGTTCACTGGATGTGTTGCAGTAGTCATTTCAAGCAGGACAGGACATGGCCTCTAGGTGGTGCTAGTGCATCATAGTGAGTCTGCTGGGTGTCACTGCAGCAGCTGGGACCTGGAGCAACTAGAACACAGCGAGGATGGATCATGCTGTTTTAATGCCTTCTTTCCTGTACTCTTAGAAACAGCATTAGTCTCTCTTCTCTTGTTCTTTCTCTTTCTCTCTTTGTCTCTCTTTCTCATGTCCACAGTTCTTTTATGGCCTAATTCAGCCATTGCAGAGCCTTATCTAAGTGTCTATGGCTCATTGGAATCTGTCCTCTCCTCTGCTCTGTACTGTATAAATGTCTGGGCTGAATTAAAGGCTTTCTGCAGCAGATCCATCCATACTGTCTCCTGCAGCAGATCCATCCATACTGTCTCCTGCAGCAGATCCATCCATACTGTCTCCTGCAGGCACTCCTATTCACTTCTAAAGAACAACCTGTTGCTCTTCTGGAACCTGTTTCGTTCCCCTCTTCCCTCTTCTCGTCCCGGGCCCTGCTGAAGTTCACTGCTGCAGGTCACTGCTGAAGTTCACTGCTGCAGGTCACTGCTGAAGTTCACTGCTGCCTGATTGTATTTGTGAGATGGAGGTTGGACTAATGGGCCAGTTTTTCCTTCTACTGCTGCTCCGTTCCTCCTGTCCTCCTCTCTCTCTCCCTCCACTTCTACTGCTGCTCCGTTCCTCCTGTCCTCCTCTCTCCTTCTACTGCTGCTCCCTATTACCAATGGGCCCTATGGTGGATGCGTCACAAATGGCACTTTATTACCTATGGTCCCTGGTCCAAACTAGTTCACTATATAAAGGGAATAGGGTGCATTTTGGGGACTCAAAATGTAGCTGGCGGTTGTAATTATGACGTGGTCCCGGCCGAGAGGAAGGGGCTGAAAGGGGAATTAAGTTGCTTCACCGCCTCAAGTTAAGGCTGCCATTGTGCTGATGGAGAGGGTGTTATGTACCTTCCTCTCCTCCAGTCCTCTCTGTTCTGTTGTTTTGGTGCCCCTCCATCTCTGATGATGGAGAGGGTATTATGTATCGCTTCCTTTCTCCAGTCCTCTCCGCTCTGTCTTTTGGAACCCCCCCCCCCCATCTCTGATGATGATAAAAAATGTCAGGGCCGTGGTTTTGTCTTTCAGTAATGCACTGTTTAAGAGGCTTTCATGAAGCCTGTGCTGCCTGATCGCTATACTGGCTGGCTGGCTGAGAGAGAGAACATTTAAAATCACTCACTCTTAGAGTACACTACAAGCACCAGACATTTATTGCTCCAATCGCCTGGCCGTAAAGGGCACCTCGCAAACCTTGTTTTGTTTCACTCTTAATCATGTATTCCTCTAGCAATTGTGTCCCTTTTTGTTTGAGATTTGAAAGTACACTCATCAGTCCCACATGGTCAGTTCTTTTTGAGTAGGAGAGAAAATGCCTGAAATCAAAATGGCTGTTAGGATGTAAAGGCCCTTCAGCCTGTGAACGTGGAGCTCTCTGGAGTCTGACCTTGTTCAAACTGTCCAACTGACTTTATTTGAATGACTACTGTGACTAACTGCCGAGTGGTGTGAAGAGGCTTATCTAGTTCTTGATAGTCACTGCAGGGCCCACTACAGTAGAGAGATGGACTGCGTCCCAAATGCCACCCTATACTTTTAAACAGCAATTTTTTAAATAGTTGGAACGTGAAGAAAACATCTTTAAATTACATGTGAATTCCCTATGTAGACATGGTCCTGTGTATGACCACTAGGGGGCAATGTAGTTCGATCTACCACAGTTATGGCTACCTACCAGACAGCATTAACGTTACAGCATTGTTGCGTTAGGTATTTATTTAACCCCGCCCCTTTATGATGTTGATCAAGCTTCACACCATGTACCACCCCAACCTGCCAAGCTTCACACCATGTACCACCCAAACCTGCCAAGCTTCACACCATGTACCACCCCAACCCGCCAAGCTTCTCACACCATGTACCACCCCAACCTGCCAAGCTTCACACCATGTACCACCCCAACCTGCCAAGCTTCACACCATGTACCACCCCAACCTGCCAAGCTTCACACCATGTACCACCCCAACCTGCCAAGCTTCACACCATGTACCACCCCAACCTGCCAAGCTTCACACCATGTACCACCCAAACCTGCCAATCTTCACACCATGTACCACGCCAACCTGCCAAGCTTCACACCATGTACCACCCCAACCTGCCAAGCTTCACACCATGCCAACCAGCCAAGCTTCACACATGTACCATGCCAACCTCCCGAGCTTCACACCATGTACCACGCCAACCTTCACACATGTACCACGCCAACCTCCCGAGCTTCACACCATGTACCACGCCAACCTCCCGAGCTTCACACCATGTACCACGCCAACCTCCCGAGCTTCACACCATGTACCACGCCAACCTCCCGAGCTTCACACCATGTACCACCCCAACCTTCCAAGCTTCACACGATGTACCACCCCAACCTGCCAAGCTTCACACCATGTACCATGCCAACCTGCCAAGCTTCACACCATGTACCTGCCAAGCTGCACACCATGTACCACCCCAACCTGACAAGCTTCACACCATGTACCACCCAAACCTGCCAAGCTTCATACCTGCGGAAACATTGGGATGGGAGGAAAATAATTGGGATAGAGAGGGGAAGAGAGTGGGTGAGAGAGGAGGGGGAGAGTAAAAGCCTGGGTGTGGGCATCTTCCACTGCTGTGCTGTGGCTGTGCCCCTGCAGGGTGGGAGATTATTTATATGTACCAACGCTACAATGATACGGCTGATTTCTGACTGAGACTCTTTGATGCTTAATCTCTCCCTGGCGAGATGGGATGGGGTTTTGGAACATGTGAGCCTGCCATCCATGGTGCTGCCACTTCCCTGCCGTGCTAGGTTTACTGTTGTCATTTACAGAGTGACATGGTTGGTTATGTTAGCAACAGTCTGGCACACCTCTGCTTTCCTGATGCACTAGGTTTTAGACCTAGTTGTGGTTTTCAGAGTGACGTGATTACTGGTAGCTTAAGAAGTCTGTCAATAACGCTGCACTACTGCACTAGGTTGTACTGTTGTTGTCATTATCAGAGACATGATTAACTTTGTTAAGAGAAGTCTGGCACTTTTCTCAAATTATAAACTCACCAGGTTGTCAGAGTTAAAGCAACACCCGTCAGTGTCTGCTTCAGTGAGTCCAGGGCTATAACAGTTGTCTGCTTCAGTGAGTCCAGGGCTATAACAGTTGTCTGCTTCAGTGAGTCCAGGGCTATAACAGTTGTCTGCTTCAGTGAGTCCAGGGCTATAACAGTTGTCTGTAACCATTGATCCAAGAAATACACTATCTATAGGCATCTGCAAGGAGTGAAACTGAATGTCAAAAGTCAGGTAGGCCTATGGTGATGGAAAACACATGTTGTTGAAATGTCTACATTAACTTGCAAATCAAATGCCATTGAATGCATTCCTATTTTAGGGCAGTGGAGGAAGAGACTGAGGGGGTTGTGTAGCATTTTAGTGGCACGACTGACTGACCTATCCTTTAAATGTCCGATCAATTCCTTGAGCAGATCTGACATTTACTTCTTCCCCATGATTTTCCTTCAGCCTGTTTTCAGAGCCTGTATAGCTAGGAGTGGGAGATGATTGAAGTCAGAGTTGATTACTGCATTGATGAGACAAGTCTAATTAAGCTAACAGGAATGGTTGGACAAAAAACGGTACTAATTTCTCTCCCTCTCTTTCTCTCTTTCTTTTTCTTTCTTCCCTGTCTCTTTCTTCCCTGTCCCTCTCTCTGTTTAGGGCCAAATAGCATTCTAGTTTGCTCTGTTTTTTTGTTGTTGATTCTTTCAAACTACTTTTTGTTTTCTCATGATTTGGTTGGGTCTAATTATGTTGCTGTCCTGGGGCTGTTTGTGTTTGTGAACAGTCCCCGTACCAACAGGCTTTTTTTCAAGTTCACCCCTCTGTAGGTGAGGGCTTTGTTATGGAAGGTTTGAGAATCGCTTATTTATAGGTGGTTGTAGAATTTAATTGCATTTTTCTGTATTTTGATAATTTGTGGAAACCGTCCCAATTCTGGGGGGATGTTTTTTGCAGAATTCTGCATGTAGTCTCTCTCTCTCTCGCGCTGTCTCTCTTTCTCTCTCTGTCTGTCTCTGTCTTTGTCGTCGTTGAGTAAAGGGATTGAGAGGACATGGTATGGAGCAGCACAGCTCCATGATTTACACTCCAGTCAGAACCAGGGGAAGGAGATGCAGGGAAAAGGCTTGTGGTTTTATTGTTTAAAGCTCAGAGAGACTGTGCCTGCCCACTGATACAGTCAGCCAGCCCAGTCTCTCTGCCTGCCCACTGATACAGCCAGCCAGCCAGCCCAGCCTCTCTGCCTGCCCACTGGTAGAATTTCATGCTCAATATTTATAAATATATTTGCGGTGTTTTGTTTGTAAGTGTGTGTGTTTTAAATTTGAGTGGTTTGTGTGTTCTTAAGAACTCCTGTATTAATCTGTGTCCTCTCCTCTCCTCTCCTCTCCTCTCCTCTCCTCTCCTCTCCTCTCCTCTCCTCTCCTCTCCTCTCCTCTCCTCTCCTCTCCTCTCCTCTCCTCTCCTCTCCTCTCCTCTCCTCTCCTCTCCTCTCCTCTCCTCTCCTCTCCTCTCCTCTCCTCTCCTCTCCTCTCCTCTCCTCTCCTCCCCTCTCCTCTCCCCCTCCAGGGCAGTGTGTGCAGCAGTCGTCAGATCACCCCTCAGGAGTTCTTGGGGGAGCTGAAGTCAGGGGTGACTGACGAACGCCTCATGGACTGTCTGGACTCTCTCCGTGTCTCCCTCACCAGCAACCCTGTCAGGTAGGATATACACACACACACACACACACACACACACACACACACACACACACACACACACACACACACACACTGATCTCAGTACCTCCTGGGACTGGTCTGTGTCCTCCAACCACAGCTTGTATTTTTATTTATTTTTTACCTTTATTTAACTAGGCAAGTCCGTTAAGACAATTTACAATTCTATCCAGCAACCTTTCGTTTACTGGCCCAACGCCAAAACCACTAGGCAACCTGCAGGCAGGCCTGGTCTTCTCCAACCTAATAGGCCACTTGTAAAGGCTTGGTCTTCTCCAACCTAATAGGCCACTTGTAAAGGCTTGGTCTTCTCCAACCTAATAGGCCACTTGTAAAGGCTTGGTCTTCTCCAACCTAATAGGCCACTTGTAAAGGCTTGGTCTTCTCCAACCTAATAGGCCACTTGTAAAGGCTTGGTCTTCTCCAACCTAATAGCCCACTTGTAAAGACTTGGTCTTCTCCAACCTAATAGCCCACCTGTAAAGACTTGGTCTTCTCCAACCTAATAGCCCACCTTCTTTCCCCTTACAATGAAGACATGGATGTACCTGCCCCCCCCCCCACCTCTATAGACCTGTATGGATGTACCCTACCTAGGGCTGTTACGGTGACCGTATTACCCCCCACCTCTATAGACCTGTATGGATGTACCCTACCTGTTACGGTGACCATATTACCCCCCCACCTCTATAGACCTGTATGAATGTTATTACCGACTCACCGACGATCACGAGTCATGATGGCAGTCAAATTCCACATGACTGCTTAGTCACGGTAATTAGTCTTCTCCAAGCTCTGATGCTACTGATGGTCAATAGTAGTCTACCAAACTTGCTAAAAGCCTGGTACTCAGCACTCTATTGTCCCTCTAATCACTCTGACATCAATGCAAATGTAATGGAAAATCTAATCTAACACTTCATGAGAGCTCATGTTGCGCAACATTTCTATAGGCTATGGAGTTGGCGAGAAAACAGAGTGATGGCCTCTAATAAAAAGAGGAGGATCCCATCAGCTTTCAATAGGCTAGACCTACTATATTTATTACTCAACTTTCCTAATATTAAGCACATGGCTTCTCTTTACAACGGAGTATAGCCTACCTGGCTGGCATGAAAATGAACCACGGAAGAGAGTCCTCCATTTAAGATATGTATTTTTTCCAGCTGCACCTGTTTCGATACAGGAGCATGATGATGGTCCATTCTAATCAAAACAAATTTCACACATATATTATTTTGTATATGTAAAGACAAGATTAAATCAAGAATAGTCTTATAGGTGACAATTATACTGTATATTATCATTTATGAATGATTCCCAGCTTAAGAAAAATAGGCCTTTATGGTTTGATAAGGTTTGTATCACAGCTAAAGTGGCCAAATAACTTGAATCACATTAATCCTCTTTACAAGGGGTGTAGAACCTAACTGGCGTACGTAAGCATCGCGTGAGTTTCAACTTTGGGTAAGGTCATTTTCACCTTTTTAATAAAAGCATTACATGCATAATTGCATTTGCGGTCACTTTTGATAATAGGGTTTTCAGCTGATGGAACATTCACGCTTATAGGCTTCTACCATGTGCACATTGCTGCGCTTATAATGTGAAGAATTAGCCTAATAGTTTAACAATATTTTAAGCTAAACAATCTGATCTGTTGCGTCAGTCACATTGCGTAAAAAAGGTTTTTAGATGCTAGTTGTTGTATTAATTTGGGATCAATTGTATCCCACAACTGTCCCAGACTATGTTTGGAATATTTATTTATTACACAGAAGGATAGAATAGGTAACTTTTGTACTATGATATAGACTAGTGCTTCTGCTGTTGGTTACTCATCTTGTTGTCTGACGGACAGTAAATGTGGACAGTTCTTCTACCATCTTCAATATGCACCTCGGAATTGGATACGGATGCGCGCAGTGGCGTCCCCTATGTGTGAGCGCTCAGCACTCAGGGAGGAGGGCACAACATCCACTGGCCGCAAAAGGCATAGATTTTTTGGGGGTCCATTACGGCCACACAAAGGGGAGGCTGCCGTGAAAGTCTAGGCATTATCAAGTGCTTGTCAAGTTGTGAATGAGTGACCGATGTAGTGTTTACAGCAGAGCTCATGCCTTTCAAATCATCATTAGTCAAGTCATGCATCCTTACAATGTAAACAATTAAAGTTACATTAACTCTAAATTAAGTATATAGGAATACCTATTTCTTTGTATGTGCGCACTCCCTCAAATAACTCAAAGTATGTTATTCTGTTCTTCTGAAATAGACTACATTTTCTTCATATCATGCTTAGTTAGACCTGTCTAAAATAAATAATGGATTTATTGTGAAGGTGTAGGCTTTATTACATGGATTTATTAGACTTAAACATGTAGATGTTCAAAAGGTCTGTATCAGTGGCTTGTAGTGGAAGCCAGGAGAAACTAAATGTGTTTGTTAATTAACGGTCAATTGCCGTGAGAACGACAGTTATTTGCTTGACAATCAACAGCTGATGAAATTCCGTGACCACCACAGCCCTAACCTCATCCCGAAATCCCCCCACCTCTAGAGGCCTGCCCTTGGCTACCCATATGCCTTTCTCCCTCTCCCCCCCCTTCTCTCCCAGCCTCCTCCTCCCTCCACCACGGTGTTGGGGTTCAGAGCAGAGCAACACTCCATGCTGGGACTCATTAATATGTATTACATCTCCAGCAGCACTGCCCCAGGTCTCCTCCTCCCTCCTTTTAATTGTTTGATGCCTATCGTGACTAGCGTCCTGCTGCTTCCCTGCGCCTGTATCACAAACATGACACAACTCTCACTAGGAGGTCCTCCGCCCGCCAACCGTAAATAAGATTGGAATAATTACCTATTTTCTATTTTCCCCCTTTTATTGCCATTGGTTGCAGGCTCCTGGTACCTTAATACAGTTCACACAGAGGAGGAGAGCTGCAGGCAATGACAAGGGGAGTAGAACACTATTAAAATACGTGTTGCTCAAATTATTATAACACCCGTTTTACGTGTCCTTGCAGAGTCCTTGGGTTTTGTAACCGTCAATGGTTCATGAATGGTTCTTACCTGCTACCGTACTGTAGGGTTCTTACCTTCTACTGTACTGTAGGGTTCTTACCTTCTACTGTACTGTAGGGTTCTTACCTTCTACTGTACTGTAGGGTTCTTACCTGCTACCGTACTGTAGGGTTCTTACCTGCTGTAGGGTTCTTACCTGCTACCGTACTGTAGGGTTCTTACCTGCTACCGTACTGTAGGGTTCTTACCTGCTACCGTACTGTAGGGTTCTTACCTTCTACCGTACTGTAGGGTTCTTACCTGCTACCGTACTGTAGGGTTCTTACCTTCTACCGTACTGTAGGGTTCTTACCTGCTACCGTACTGTAGGGTTCTTACCTGCTACCGTACTGTAGGGTTCTTACCTGCTACCGTACTGTAGGGTTCTTACCTTCTACCGTACTGTAGGGTTCTTACCTGCTACTGTACTGTAGGGTTCTTACCTGCTACCGTACTGTAGGGTTCTTACCTGCTGTAGGGTTCTTACCTGTTACCGTACTGTAGGGTTCTTACCTTCTACCGTACTGTAAGGTTCTTACCTGCTACCGTACTGTAGGGTTCTTACCTTCTACCGTACTGTAGGGTTCTTACCTGCTACCGTACTGTAGGGTTCTTACCTGCTACCGTACTGTAGGGTTCTTACCTGCTACCGTACTGTAGGGTTCTTACCTGCTACCGTACTGTAGGGTTCTTACCTGCTACCGTACTGTAGGGTTCTTACCTGCTGCCGTACTGTAGGGTTCTTACCTGCTGCCGTACTGTAGGGTTCTTACCTGCTACCGTACTGTAGGGTTCTTACCTGCTGCCGTACTGTAGGGCTCTTACCTGCTACCGTACTGTAGGGCTCTTACCTGCTGCCGCACTGTAGGGCTCTTACCTGCTGCCGCACTGTAGGGCTCTTACCTGCTGCCGCACTGTAGGGCTCTTACCTGCTGCCGCACTGTAGGGCTCTTACCTGCTACCGCACTGTAGGGCTCTTACCTGCTACCGCACTGTAGGGCTCTTACCTGCTACCGCACTGTAGGGCTCTTACCTGCTACCGCACTGTAGGGCTCTTACCTGCTACCGCACTGTAGGGCTCTTACCTGCTACCGCACTGTAGGGCTCTTACCTGCTACCGCACTGTAGGGCTCTTACCTGCTACCGCACTGTAGGGCTCTTACCTGCTACCGCACTGTAGGGCTCTTACCTGCTACCGCACTGTAGGGTTCTTACCTTCTACCGCACTGTAGGGTTCTTACCTTCTACCGTACTGTAGGGTTCTTACCTTCTACTGTACTGTAGGGTTCTTACCTGCTACCTCACTGTAGGGTTCTTACCTGCTACCTCACTGTAGGGTTCTTACCTGCGAACTCACTGTAGGGTTCTTACCTGCGAACTCACTGTAGGGTTCTTACCTGCGAACTCACTGTAGGGTTCTTACCTGCGAACTCACTGTAGGGTTCTTACCTGCGAACTCACTGTAGGGTTCTTACCTGCGAACACACTGTAGGGTTCTTACCTGCGAACTCACTGTAGGGTTCTTACCTGCGAACACACTGTAGGGTTCTTACCTGCGAACACACTGTAGGGTTCTTACCTGCGAACACACTGTAGGGTTCTTACCTGCGAACACACTGTAGGGTTCTTACCTGCGAACACACTGTAGGGTTCTTACCTGCGAACACACTGTAGGGTTCTTACCTGCCAACACACTGTAGGGTTCTTACCTGCGAACACACTGTAGGGTTCTTACCTGCGAACACACTGTAGGGTTCTTACCTGCGAACACACTGTAGGGTTCTTACCTGCTACCTCACTGTAGGGTTCTTACCTGCTACCTCACTTTAGGGTTCTTACCTGCTAACACACTGTAGGGTTCTTACCTGCTAACACACTGTAGGGTTCTTTACCTGCGAACACACTGTAGGGTAATTTTTTTTATTGTATTTTATGTAACTAGGCAAGTCAGTTATGCTTCTTTAATAGTCATTTAAAGACTATGTTTCTTTAATAGTCATTTAAAGACGATGCTTCTTTAATAGTCATTTAAAGACTATGCTTCTTTAATAGTCATTTAAAGACAATGCTTCTTTAATAGTCATTTAAAGACAATGCTTCTTTAATAGTCATTTAAAGACTATGCTTCTTTAATAGTCATTTAAAGACTATGCTTCTTTAATAGTTATTTAAAGACTATGCTTCTTTAATAGTCATTTAAAGACTATGCTTCTTTAATAGTCATTTAAAGACAATGCTTCTTTACTAATCTAAAGACAATGTTTCTTTACTAATCTAAAGACAATGCTTGTTTACTAATCTAAAGACAATGCTTGTTTACTAATCTAAAGACAATGCTTGTTTACTAATCTAAAGACAATGCTTGTTTACTAATCTAAAGACAATGCTTGTTTACTAATCTAAAGACAATGCTTGTTTACTAATCTAAAGACAATGCTTGTTTACTAATCTAAAGACAATGCTTGTTTACTAATCTAAAGACAATGCTTGTTTACTAATCTAAAGACAATGCTTGTTTACTAATCTAAAGACAATGCTTGTTTACTAATCTAAAGACAATGCTTGTTTACTAATCTAAAGACAATGCTTGTTTACTAATCTAAAGACAATGCTTGTTTACTAATCTAAAGACAATGCTTGTTTACTAATCTAAAGACAATGCTTGTTTACTAATCTAAAGACAATGCTTGTTTACTAATCTAAAGACAATGCTTGTTTACTAATCTAAAGACAATGCTTGTTTACTAATCTAAAGACAATGCTTGTTTACTAATCTAAAGACAATGTTTGTTTACTAATCTAAAGACAATGCTTGTTTACTAATCTAAAGACAATGCTTGTTTACTAATCTAAAGACAATGCTTGTTTACTAATCTAAAGACAATGCTTGTTTACTAATCTAAAGACAATGTTTCTTTACTAATCTAAAGACAATGCTTGTTTACTAATCTAAAGACAATGCTTGTTTACTAATCTAAAGACAATGCTTGTTTACTAATCTAAAGACAATGCTTGTTTACTAATCTAAAGACAATGCTTGTTTACTAATCTAAAGACAATGCTTGTTTACTAATCTAAAGACAATGCTTGTTTACTAATCTAAAGACAATGCTTGTTTACTAATCTAAAGACAATGCTTGCTTACTAATCTAAAGACAATGCTTGTTTACTAATCTAAAGACAATGCTTGTTTACTAATCTAAAGACAATGCTTGTTTACTAATCTAAAGACAATGCTTGTTTACTAATCTAAAGACAATGCTTGTTTACTAATCTAAAGACAATGTTTCTTTACTAATCTAAAGACAATGCTTGTTTACTAATCTAAAGACAATGCTTGTTTACTAATCTAAAGACAATGCTTGTTTACTAATCTAAAGACAATGCTTGTTTACTAATCTAAAGACAATGCTTGTTTACTAATCTAAAGACAATGCTTGTTTACTAATCTAAAGACAATGCTTGTTTACTAATCTAAAGACAATGCTTGTTTACTAATCTAAAGACAATGCTTGTTTACTAATCTAAAGACAATGCTTGTTTACTAATCTAAAGACAATGCTTGTTTACTAAACTAAAAACGGATGCATTTTCCATTCAAAATGATAAATACTGTAGCTAAGTGACCATAGGAATCTATTCATTTGGAAGTCTTGAATGTGTATCAAAAGGAGCCTGAGAAGGAGCATTTGATTACAGTACTCATCACTGTGCTCTTAAAGTTTATTATCTACTGCTACCAATGTGTCTCTTCCTTCTAGGATTCTTGAGTATGCGTGCTCATAAACCTATTACCCCCAGTTAAAGTTCATTTGAACACATGCAGTTCACTACGTTTTCAATTTATAAAGACTGTTGTCCATAATAGACCTAAAACATCAACTGCTAGGACAGAGAAACTGAGAGAGGGATGGAGGACGGTAAACTGTTTTCACCGTGTCTGTAGTCTTTATTGGCGTAATTCATAAAATGTCATGAATTCCATTAGTTAATGAATGGAAAGGCGGGAGGACACTGTCGCTGTCTACTGATGTGGATGGAACAATCATCCAACTCCATGTCCCCTTCAGTCTGCTTTTTTGTCCCAAATGGCATCCTATCCCCTATATAGTGCACTAGTTTTGACCAGGGCCCTGTGGAAATAGGCTGCCATTTGGGAGGCAGTCTTCTATGCTGCGTCATTCACTTATTATTATTCAGACACAGACCTGTTCTATCTCTTTGGCCTAAAGTACGCTTGATGAAAAGTAATCAAATTATTTTAACTTTTATTCAGCCGTGTCAACGGACGCACGCATGGACAAAATTCCATTGTCCCCACACTCTTAAGATTAAGATCACTTTATTAGTCAAATGCACACAAGGTCCAGTCTGAAATTGGACTTCCTCTTTTAACTCAACCAGCCTCTTGTGATTGGTCTGCTGGCTGGCTGGTTAGACTGAGACACTGGAGGTCTGTTGGGTAGCTGGCTGGCTGGTTAGACTGAGACACTGGAGGTCTGCTGGCTGGCTGGTTAGACTGAGACACTGGAGGTCTGCTGGGTAGCTGGCTGGCTGGTTAGACTGAGACACTGGAGGTCTGCTGGGTAGCTGGCTGGCTGGTTAGACTGAGACACTGGAGGTCTGCTGGCTGGCTGGTTAGACTGAGACACTGGAGGTCTGCTGGCTGGCTGGTTAGACTGAGACACTGGAGGTCTGCTGGGTAGCTGGCTGGCTGGTTAGACTGAGACACTGGAGGTCTGCTGGGTAGCTGGCTGGCTGGTTAGACTGAGACACTGGAGGTCTGCTGGGTAGCTGGCTGGCTGGTTAGACTGAGACACTGGAGGTCTGCTGGGTAGCTGGCTGGCTGGTTAGACTGAGACACTGGAGGTCTGCTGGGTAGCTGGCTGGCTGGTTAGACTGCGGTTTGGGATGCAGCCTAGGCTGGAGGGCAGGGAGGAGACGGAGTGGGAGGAGTCGTATACAGTTAGCTAAGGGGGGGGGGGGGGGGGGTCATGATTCTAGGAGACTGTACAATTCATTTGGCCCACTAATCCCATGTTGCCATCCTGTATGAAGCTTTACCATGCAACCTCTTTGTGCTGATATCAATATCTCAACCAAGTTATTTTGAGCAAGGTGTTAATTTCCTTTTTGCTGGACCAAATGAAACCATTAATTATTATTCTGTTGCTAGTTTACTGGAGGTCTTGTGGTGCTTAACTCCCTAGAGTCGATGTCCGCAAAATCTAATTAGCATAATAAAAAAATCCCCATCAAAATCCGTCAGTTTAAGCTAGAGATCTGTTGATTTGATCCGTCGATGTCGCCCTTCTGCATCTGAGGTGAAAGGTAACAGAGCTAGAGCAGTGTTTGTCAGACCATGTAGTGTCTGAACAGTTTGGGCTACACACTAATATGACCCCTCTAATATGCCGGGTACCAGTTTAAAAAGGAATGTAAGTATGTATGGAGATAGTTTGGTGCCTAAACTAAGGTGTTAAATACATTTTTAAAAATAGTTTCCTGATCTTTCTTATCTGTCAGATAAAGGTCAGACACTTCAGTGAAACGTTCTATTAGATCACACTGCTTCCTATAACTGCGTTCTTTATCAGAAACAGAGCAGCCTTTTCACTTTGTTGCCTTTTATGATAATGGTTATATGATATTTAAAACAAATGTGGACAATCATGCTAGTTTACATTAGGGCTGGGTGATATGGCCAAAATATATCACTATTTTTTTATGGTATTTAAGGTTTTTAGAATAAGTTCTGAATATGTATTATGAGTAGTGCGTGACCCTCGGGTGGCAACACAGCGTTTTTAATGGGGCTGTGTCCATTCTGATTGTTTTAAACTGTTCAATTAAACTTCAATCAAAAGTTGGAGTGAAGTGAGCACGTTGAATACAGGGAGGGGGTAATGTGACAGGGTAGGAACCAAAGTGTTGGTCAGTGTTTTCCAGTGGACCCTAATTCATCTTACATTAAATGCTCTCTGTCTGTAGCTTTGATGTAGCTAAAATATTAATGCTTTGCGTATTGCTCTCTGATTTTAGAATATACTGTTGCACAAGCAACATGCACCAGCACTGGTATCAGGCTGTATTGGCTAGCGAGCTACGTTTTGCGCTTACTAAGTACATTTAGCAATTAACATTAGTGGCTAACACACTTTATTTTAGCCACGACTTGCTAAGAAAAGATAAACTAGCAGTTTGCAGAGAGTAAGATACACAAAATATTAGTGTGATTATAAAACTCTAGTGGATTAATTTTAAAAAGCTAAGTGGGAAAACAGCATCGCCACCAACATCTGCAGCATTGACCATGCAGACTGGCACTGCAGCATTGACCATGCAGACTGGCACTGCAGCATTGACCATGCAGACTGGCACTGCAGCATTGACCATGCAGACTGGCACTGCAGCATTGACCATGCAGACTGGCACTGCAGCATTGACCATGCAGACTGGCACTGCAGCATTGACCATGCAGACTGGCACTGCAGCATTGACCATGCAGACTGGCACTGCAGCATTGACCATGCAGACTGGCACTGCAGCATTGACCATGCAGACTGGCACTGCAGCATTGACCATGCAGACTGGCACTGCAGCATTGACCATGCAGACTGGCACAGCCAGTGGTTGTTTTGACTTGTCTCTCTCCTCGAGTGAGAGGGCGGGTGTGTGTGGAAGGAGAGCAGGAGAGTAAGAAATGGAGTAGACTATAAAACATTTGAATTACCATTCTATAAAGTAAAGTCAAAACCCAAACTGATCTGTGCATCAATACCGTTATATAGTAAAATACAGTATAACACACAACCCTAGTCTACGTCTAGGTGTTCTTAAGTGTTAACTTTGGAGAAGGCAGTGCGTTAAGATTCTGCTGCAGTGCTACTGAAATTGTATATGGTAATATTATGTAAGAACAATGGTGCAACACTAATAACAATTATATTATTTTATAACAAATGCATTGCATAGTGGTCGGTTCTGAAACACATCAGTGCGCTGTTGAATTGGCGCCTTTTCCTAGTCCATGTTGCTATGTGTATAATAGCAGAGTTAACCAGCATATTGGTGTTGAGAACAATGTGGCGGAGGCAGCAGCAGAATGAGGAGACGAGAAAACAACCCTTGCCTTACTGTCTAAGAAAAGTGAGGAGAGAGGAAACCCCAACTTAATTAATGACCTAACTGTTGAATGTGCCTGGCTTTATAAATCATCCATATATCTCTACAGAAATAAGACCGATTCTGTTTCCTGTTTCCTGTTTGAGTGTTTGTTTAATGGCCTACTTATTCCATGAGCACCAAGCCTCTGTTTAGTCTTTGCTGTAATAAAGGCTTTACAAAATACAACTTTACAACACTCTGCTTAGTGTTGTTTACATTGTTCTCTGCTTAGTGTTGTTTACATTGTTCTCTGCTTAGTGTTGTTTACATTGTTCTCTGCTTAGTGTTGTTTACATTGTTCTCTGCTTAGTGTTGTTTACATTGTTCCAAACTGTCAGAATGTATATTGTATTCGAACAGCACATATTTGGCAACACAGGCCTAATATGCAAGCAGCTCCATACCGTCTTTTTCTTTATCTCCAATATTTTACACTACTAGTTAAATTTATTCCACACATCTGACTTCCTCTTTACATACTGAGCAACCAGTAAACATTCCCCCGTTTCGAGTTTGTCACGTCCCTCTGCATCAATTTAGGTGTTACGGTGTTCAGAGTTTGTTATAACTCATTTATTGATGTGATTATGATATGCTATAGGTCAGGCCCTATTGGTCACGTGCATGAGATGCATACATTTCATGTAAAGAGAGCAAGGGTTGAGGCAATGTTTTTCCTGAACAAATGTGGGATTTCGTTAACATAACTTTTCAGTCTTTAATGGCTGTAATTATGTTGCAGATTCAGCAACACAGACAGCGTGATACACACTGTTGAAGTTCTGCTGCAGCAGGGAGGAGAGGGAGACAACGGGTCTTGTCAAGTCTGAGCCTTGCCCGGCTCAATCAATTGCGGTCGGACTCCCTCTAGTCATTTGTGTGTCTTAATTATTTCATCAAACAGTGTGCTTAAAGCATCAGATAAGCTCAGTGCACATAATTAATTTGATTAAAACACATAGAATGTGTCTATATATTACAAGCGTTTCGCTAAACCCGCAATAACATCTGCTGAACATGTGTATGTGACCAATAAAATGGAAATGTATTTGATATATGGAAAAATACCCGTTTTAACATTTGAACCAATCCGTTTATATTGCTAGCTTTCAATTCCACCCAGTCCTCACTTCTAGCTATGATGAGCTTGACGGCGAAGACATCATGGTTGTGTCCCGAATAGAACCCTATTCTCTGTATAGTGCACTACTTTTGACCAGAGCCCAACAAAAGTAGTGCATTGTAAATGTAATACGGTGCCATTTGGGACACAACCATATCTCAGCTTACTAATGTCAAACCAAGCGTTTAACTTGTTCTGGCAAAGGTGCCACAGGTACCATCAATAACCATTTTTATGAGGCAGGAGCCAGAAGCCATTATAAGGTTTAGTTTCTCCGGTGGGTCAGACTGCTCCCTGCACTCAGCTTTTTCCATTAGAGGAATGTAGACTATAAGACACAGGCATACAGCTGGGCTGGGAAACCAGCTTCCTGGGCAAATGATATATGCTCAAATTTTAGTTTGTCAGAAGAAAGTAAAGATAATGAGTAGTAATATTTAGTTTAGGATGCTGCATCATGCTGTCTGATTCTCAGTGCTGCCCCTCTGAAACCTGTAATCCCTCGTCCAATTTGTTTGTGGTTACACACGTTTATTGACTGCGTCCCAAATGTCAGCTGTCCCTAAACACTAAATCTACAAAGCATTAGGAACACCTTCCTAATATTGAGTTGCACCCCCTTTTGCCCTCAGAACAGCCTCTATTCATCGGGGAACCCTACAAGGTGTCGAAAGCATTCCACAGGGATGCTGGCCCATGTTGACGCGCCTGTGCACCTACTACCATACCCTGTTTAAAGGCACTTAAATCTTTTGTATTGCCCATTCGCCCTCTAAATGGCACATACACAATCCATGGCCGTGTGTTTTAGGTTATTGTCCTGCTGAAAGGATAATTAATCTCCCAGTGTCTGGTATAAAGCAGACTGAACCAGGTTTTTCTCTAGGATTTTGCCTGTGCTTAGCTCCATTCCGTAAAATGTTTTTATCCTGAAAAACTCACCAATCCTTAACGATTATATGCATACCCATAACATGATGCAGCCACCACTGCGCTTGGAAATATGGAGAGTGGAGACTTCGAAGGTGTTGATCGGTGGCAGTCCACAGTCCGACTGTATGTGTTCCCATAACCCCTGGTGTTGATGGGTGGCAGTCCACAGTCCGACTGTATGTGTTCCCATAACCCCTGGTGTTGATGGGTGGCAGTCCACAGTCCGACTGTATGTGTTCCCATAACCCCTGGTGTTGATGGGTGGCAGTCCACAGTCCGACTGTATGTGTTCCCATAACCCCTGGTGTTGATGGGTGGCAGTCCACAGTCCGACTGTATGTGTTCCCATAACCCCTGGTGTTGATGGGTGGCAGTCCACAGTCCGACTGTATGTGTTCCCATAACCCCTGGTGTTGATGGGTGGCAGTCCACAGACAGACTGTATGTGTTCCCATAACCCCTGGTGTTGATGGGTGGCAGTCCACAGACAGACTGTATGTGTTCCCATAACCCCTGGTGTTGATGGGTGGCAGTCCACAGACAGACTGTATGTGTTCCCATAACCCCTGGTGTTGATGGGTGGCAGTCCACAGTCCGACTGTATGTGTTCCCATAACCCCTGGTGTTGATGGGTGGCAGTCCACAGACAGACTGTATGTGTTCCCATAACCCCTGGTGTTGATGGGTGGCAGTCCACAGTCCGACTGTATGTGTTCCCATAACCCCTGGTGTTGATGGGTGGCAGTCCACAGTCCGACTGTATGTGTTCCCATAACCCCTGGTGTTGATGGGTGGCAGTCCACAGACAGACTGTATGTGTTCCCATAACCCCTGGTGTTGATGGGTGGCAGTCCACAGACAGACTGTATGTGTTCCCATAACCCCTGGTGTTGATGGGTGGCAGTCCACAGACAGACTGTATGTGTTCCCATAACCCCTGGTGTTGATGGGTGGCAGTCCACAGACAGACTGTATGTGTTCCCATAACCCCTGGTGTTGATGGGTGGCAGTCCACAGACAGACTGTATGTGTTCCCATAACCCCTGGTGTTGATGGGTGGCAGTCCACAGTCCGACTGCTTTCCTCCTGCTTTTAGAGCTGTCTTGACAGACAGAAAGACATCCCCCACCAGCAGCTCTCTCTCGCTCTCTGTCTCTCTGTCTCTCTCGCTCTCTGTCTCTCCCTCTCCCTTGCTCTCTCCTCACATTAATATTGTGGCCCTGGGCCCTCTTTTTGAAGGTTTGAGGATTAGGGGGTTTGTAATACATTGTCACTTACTTTGCCAACCTCTTTTTTTTTTTTACGTGACTCAAAGTCAAAGGCTTAGCACAACATTTAGTCATTGCTGCCTGCCTGACTGTCTGTCTCCCACATCCCAGGCTGACATGCTATTTTCCGTCATGTTTTTGGACAGAACAAATCACTTTGTTTATTTCATATTTTGGTCCTTCCTCCGCATAAGAAAAATAAATTAAGAGCTGGAATAACAAGGAATAGTCTTTCTTCTTCACATCTCTAAGATGCTTTTCTCATGTAAAACAGATTTGCCCTTCAAAGTCACACTGTCAATAGGAACGACAGTAGCCTTGCATAATCTTTTAGCCATTTTTCTGCTATTTGATCCGTTCTGTCTGTTCTCTGTATTTTATCTCTTCTGGTGTGGTTCTGGGGTGCGTACTGGATGGGTTTGTCATATATTCCCTGGCTCCCTGGGCTCTGGGCAGGTGAGGTGTCTGATTGGACACATGAGTGATGTTTCCATTACTGCACCGGCTCGCTGTGACTGACATTTATTTTCTTCTTCTCATTTTTCTGTTTTTTTTTTTTATCCCCCTCTTAGTTCAGGAGTTCATCCCCACATCATGGAGGAAAGGGGGATAATAAATGGCTTTGAAAAGAAAAGACACCAGTTTTTTCTTTTTTTTAAGAAGATATCTCTCGCTCCAAATCGTCCTGCCTGTTTAAATTTTAAACTTGATGACCAGTAGATAGGGGGAAGCTCAGACAGCAGATTACGTTTTACACCTTAGATTTGTGTGTCCCAAATGGCACCCCATTCTCTAGACCACGCACTACCAGGGCTCTGTTCAAAAGTAGTGCACTATCTAGGCAATATAGCGCCATTTGGAACACATTAGGATTTCTACCTGAGATTTTTTAAATTCTCTTTTTAAATGAGATTGTAATCTTCTGTCTTATTCCCGTTCTGAATGGTTGGTTATCCATGGGTCAAAACCCCTTTGTGATGTCATGATATAGCCCAATGCAATCAGTGTGTTTCAGTCTGATTTTTCTCTGCATATTCTCCAGAGTTGAGGGGTGTGTAGGCTTGGCCTATGTTAGGAATTGGACTGAGCATGTTATGTGTGTTGTTACTCTTAACTACTACTGGAACAAGCTCAACTCTTACTATTCGGACACATCCAATGTCACCTTATCTATGGTACCTTATCTATGGTACCTGATCTATGGCCCCTTTTGCTATCTCTGACTGTATTAATGTAAAGTCAATAACCGGCCATATGACCCCATAATACAATAAAACCTGCCTGGCTTTCCCCACTGAGTCCAAGTGTGTAATGTTAGTATTAGTAGTGGGGTTATTGAAGAGAGGGAGAGGCTCTGTGTTCATATCCTATTCACTGGGTTATATGCTCAGGTCATGGCTCTCTGCCTTCATTCCCTGCTCAGTTCATGGCTCTCTGCCTTCAGAAGACATCTCCTTCTGCCTCTCGAGCTTCTTCAAACAAAGGAAACCCGTCAAGTGAAAGAAAGTCGGGAAGCAGTTTTCCTTGAAAAGGTCACTGATTGAATGGTATCGAGATGCTTACTGTCCTGTGCTTGTCAGCATAATGTGTACGTAGGCCGCCTACATACCATGAAAAAGGGTTTTGAGGAAGACCTGGTCCTTGGAGCCAGATAGTGTTCCTTTCCATACAATTAATGTTTTCAATTAGCGTTTGGCTAATCATGTGAAATCTGTAGATTAGGGCCAAATGAATTTATTTCAATTGACTAATTTCCACATATGAACTGTAACTCAGTAAAATATTTGAAATGTATATTTTAGTTCAGTATAAGTGGTAATGATGCAAGTGTTAACTAGTTTATATAAGGTGTCAAACTGACAGAATAAAGTCCACCTCCTATAACCCTTTGCCATTCATAAATCATGCAACGGGATTATGTCCATGGTGATGCATCGGGACAGGTAAACCAAAGGATGCATCGGGACAGGTAAACCAAAGGATGCATCGGGACAGGTAAACCAAAGGATGCATCGGGACAGGTAAACCAAAGGATGCATCGGGACAGGTAAATGTCCTGGGTTTCCATTCATACAATGTTGGGGCTTGTCAGATGGTGATACTAAAGTGAGTGACTGTCGTCAGTCACATTGGTGAGAGAATAAGTAGTAGAGACCCTCATTCTAGTCCAGATATGATCATTGGGGCCCTCACAGAATCCAGGCATTAAAACGTGTTGTCTTTTAGTAGGGAATCAACTAAATGTATAGTGTATTAATTCATTAGCCTAAGTTTATCATAAGACATGAACTGATTGCATCAATGGAGAATGCCTGTGTCTTCTGGTAGATGGAAAGGCTTTACCAAAAATCTTCACAGTTAAATGTTAACTTCAAAGTAGCCTATGCTTACCTGGCAGAATGATATTGTGATTATTACCAGTGGGTATTTGTTTTGCAAACTCTAGCATCACATTGAATTAAACTACACCCAAAAATCGACTTTTCTCAGATTTTACACAGACCTCAAGTGTTCTCCTGATGTACTTTTAAGCATTGTTGTAGACTTAGAACATCAATATTTTGTTATTTTTCTATTAACACTAGAACCGCTGGGCCTCTGGACCCCTCTTCAAGCTAACATTCTAACAGTACATTTCATATATGTAAAGCTAACATTTCAATAATTTGGTTGTGTTTATGTTACTGTAGGCTATATGTAAAAACCTAAACACACACATTAACATCTTTAATTGTATTTGTGGAGTTCTTTTGTTACAACAGAAAGCATGTCTTGGAACACAGCTTCTTTTTATAACCATGAACAAATAATCCCCCAACCACCAAGAGCATATACAGGGTTGAAATGTAGCTCATCAACAGACAGATCCCACACAGTGTCTCAGCCACAGTACAGTACCAGATCCCAGACAGTGTCTCAGCCACAGTACCAGATCCCACACAGTGTCTCAGCCACAGTACCAGATCCCACACAGTGTCTCAGCCACAGTACCAGATCCCACACAGTGTCTCAGCCACAGTACAGTACCAGATCCCAGACAGTGTCTCAGCCACAGTACAGTACCAGATCCCAGACAGTGTCTCAGCCACAGTACCAGATCCCAGACAGTGTCTCAGCCACAGTACCAGATCCCACACAGTGTCTCAGCCACAGTACAGTACCAGATCCCAGACAGTGTCTCAGCCACAGTACAGTACCAGATCCCACACAGTGTCTCAGCCACAGTACAGTACCAGATCCCAGACAGTGTCTCAGCCACAGTACCAGATCCCACACAGTGTCTCAGCCACAGTACAGTACCAGATCCCAGACAGTGTCTCAGCCACAGTACAGTACCAGATCCCAGACAGTGTCTCAGCCACAGTACAGTACCAGATCCCAGACAGTGTCTTAGCCACAGTACCAGATCCCACACAGTGTCTCAGCCACAGTACAGTACCAGATCCCAGACAGTGTCTCAGCCACAGTACAGTACCAGATCCCACACAGTGTCTCAGCCACAGTACAGTACCAGATCCCAGACAGTGTCTCAGCCACAGTACAGTACCAGATCCCAGACAGTGTCTCAGCCACAGTACAGTACCAGATCCCACACAGTGTCTCAGCCACAGTACCAGATCCCACACAGTGTCTCAGCCACAGTACAGTACCAGATCCCAGACAGTGTCTCAGCCACAGTACAGTACCAGATCCCACACAGTCTCAGCCACAGTACAGTACCAGATCCCACACAGTGTCTCAGCCACAGTACCAGATCCCACACAGTGTCTCAGCCACAGTACAGTACCAGATCCCAGACAGTGTCTCAGCCACAGTACAGTACCAGATCCCAGACAGTGTCTCAGCCACAGTACAGTACCAGATCCCAGACAGTGTCTCAGCCACAGTACAGTACCAGATCCCAGACAGTGTCTCAGCCACAGTACAGTACCAGATCCCAGACAGTGTCTCAGCCACAGTACCAGATCCCACACAGTGTCTCAGCCACAGTACAGTACCAGATCCCACACAGTGTCTCAGCCACAGTACAGTACTAGATCCCACACAGTGTCTCAGCCACAGTACAGTACTAGATCCCACACAGTGTCTCAGCTACAGTACAGTACCAGATCCCAGACAGTGTCTCAGCCACAGTACAGTACCAGATCCCAGACAGTGTCTCAGCCACAGTACAGTACCAGATCCCAGACAGTGTCTCAGCCACAGTACAGTACCAGATCCCAGACAGTGTCTCAGCCACAGTACAGTACCAGATCCCAGACAGTGTCTCAGCCACAGTACAGTACCAGATCCCACACAGTGTCTCAGCCACAGTACAGTACCAGATCCCACACAGTGTCTCAGCCACAGTACCAGATCCCAGACAGTGTCTCAGCCACAGTACCAGATCCCAGACAGTGTCTCAGCCACAGTACAGTACCAGATCCCACACAGTGTCTCAGCCATTCCTCTTTCCTGTCTCTCCGTTTTATTTGGTGGTGGCTGCTCAGAGTGCATCGTTCTGGCTCTTTTGGCTTAGGCCTCTGAGGCTCAGGTTCAGGCTGAGGCTCAGGTTCAGGTTGAGGCTGAGGCTCAGGTTCAGGTTGAGGCTGAGGCTCAGGTTGAGGTTGAGGCTGAGGCTCAGGTTCAGGTTCAGGCTGAGGCTCAGGTTCAGGTTCAGGTTGAGGCTCAGGTTCAGGTTCAGGTTGAGGCTGAGGCTCAGGTTCAGGAGAACAATGATCAGATGATTAATTTCTTCCATCTCAGCCGTTTTCATTTAGATGTTGTAGCAGCTCTAACGCAGCATGTGCATCCATTTAGTCTTGGTCTCCTACAGACGCTCTCACTGCTCCAGGTAGAGGCTACATACCATTTAGTCTTGGTCTCCTACAGACGCTCTCACTGCTCCAGGTAGAGGCTACATACCATTTAGTCTTGGTCTCCTACAGACGCTCTCACTGCTCCAGGTAGAGGCTACATACCATTTAGTCTTGGTCTCCTACAGACGCTCTCACTGCTCCAGGTAGAGGCTACATACCATTTAGTCTTGGTCTCCTACAGACGCTCTCACTGCTCCAGGTAGAGGCTACATACCATTTAGTCTTGGTCTCCTACAGACGCTCTCACTGCTCCAGGTAGAGGCTACATACCATTTAGTCTTGGTCTCCTACAGACGCTCTCACTGCTCCAGGTAGAGGCTACATACCATTTAGTCTTGGTCTCCTACAGACGCTCTCACTGCTCCAGGTAGAGGCTACATACCATTTAGTCTTGGTCTCCTACAGACGCTCTCACTGCTCCAGGTAGAGGCTACATACCATTTAGTCTTGGTCTCCTACAGACGCTCTCACTGCTCCAGGTAGAGGCTACATACCATTTAGTCTTGGTCTCCTACAGACGCTCTCACTGCTCCAGGTAGAGGCTACATACCATTTAGTCTTGGTCTCCTACAGACGCTCTCACTGCTCCAGGTAGAGGCTACATACCATTTAGTCTTGGTCTCCTACAGATGCTCTCACTGCTCCAGGTAGAGGCTACATACCATTTAGTCTTGGTCTCCTACAGACGCTCTCACTGCTCCAGGTAGAGGCTACATACCATTTAGAGATTATATTTAGAATATACCAATACAATAGCGTGGCCTGACCTGGTGATTACATAATGATGCATTGTTTGCTTCCCCTCGCTCATCAACTCACCCATCATACATGACTTAATTTATTTACTCTGTTATATGTGTGAGATTAGTTTCGGTCTAGTTTAGGTTTAGACAGTTATCAGAGTAATTCTGAGCTGGGCAGATTCCACTGTTGGTGATATTAAGACTCTAACAACGGCAGTGTGTCCTTCAGGGCCTTTACTATTTGTCTGGCTACTCTGTACTTCATACACTGATATAAAGCAGTGCCTAATGGCTAGATGAGATTACTGGCCCCTCATCTCTCTCCCTTTCCTTCCCTCATGCACACCAGATTGGCCCCGTCTCATCTTCCACTTCTTCTTCTCCTCCACCAGAGAACAGACAGATGTTTATTCAGGGTTAACACTGTCTGTCTCAGCATCGTTCTTCATGCGGCGAGTTGACTGTCTTTAGTCTTCTCTATGTTCACCAGCTGTAGCTTGGCCAAGCACTCAGCATAGGTAATGCTGCTGTCAGCTTGCTGTGCTTCACTTTACATTTGTATAGAGCGACCCGCTGCTCACGGAGGACTGCAGCCCGCTGCTCACGGAGGACTGCAGCCCGCTGCTCACGGAGGACTGCAGCCCGCTGCTCACGGAGGACTGCAGCCCGCTGCTCACGGAGGACTGCAGCCCGCTGCTCACGGAGGACTGCAGCCCGCTGCTCACGGAGGACTGCAGCCCGCTGCTCACGGAGGACTGCAGCCCGCTGCTCACGGAGGACTGCAGCCCGCTGCTCACGGAGGACTGCAGCCCGCTGCTCACGGAGGACTGCAGCCCGCTGCTCACGGAGGACTGCAGCCCGCTGCTCACGGAGGACTGCAGCCCGCTGCTCACGGAGGACTGCAGCCCACTGAGGGACAAAGGAACAAAGGATTGTGGTTGAGAGCCTCAAAGTGTAGTCGTCGTGTAGAAGAGATGCCTTATAGCAGGGTTCCCCAATAGGAGGTGGTTTTATTTTTATTTTAAATCATTTTTCATTGTTGGGCATGAGACTGTACAGTCACCAGGAGATCAGCTGTTCCACTCATAAATAGAGGCATATGTGATCAATGTTTTTAAATTATTTTGTTTTTGTCAAATACTAGATCTGTTGGGGCTTCTTCTGGTCAATTAGCAGTCTACATATTAGTGTGTGTGGGTGGCCTGCCTGCCTGCCTGTCTCTGTGTCTGTCTCTGTGTGTCTGTCTCTGTGTGTCTGTCTCTGTGTGTCTCTGTCTGTGTGTCTCTGTCTGTGTGCCTCTGTCTGTGTGCCTGTGTCGGTCTGCCTGTGTCGGTCGGTCTGTCGGTCTGTCGGTCTGTCGGTCGGTCGGTCTGTCTGTCTGTCTGTCCTGTCTGTCCTGTCTGTCCTGTCTGTCCTGTCTGTCCTGTCTGTCAGGAAATATGTAACTGTCACTGAGTTTGACTGCGATGTTTGAATTCTGTGGTCCTGTACTGTAACCATCCCTCCGAACCAATGACGTGGGATACACACACACACACACACAAGCGGCCGTCAGCACTTTACTTGTGAGTTGAGATGAAAGTTAGTGTGTGTTTCTTTAATGTAGCCTTCTGCCAGACGTTAGTGAGGGGGATTGTTCTGGCTCCTGTGGGAGGCCAGAGCAAGCCGGGCAAGGCTGTGTGTCAGAGTGCTGTCACACTGTGTGTGTGTGTGTGTGCGTGCGTGTGTCAGAAAGAGCTGTCACACTGCATTGCTGTCATACAGTCTGGCACGAAGACCCGAGAGAGGGGCTGCCCTGTCCTGGCCAGGGGGAGGGAGGGAGGGGGGACATGACTTTCACGCCCCATCAAACATCTCCCCCTGCAAGAGAGCTTGTATTACTGTGACAGACTCTTCTCAGCTTGTTTTAGCTGTCCTCCACTGAAACAACCTCTTTCTAAAATGGAGACTAGTGATCTGATTTCACAAAGTGGCGCTACTAAGTAACAAGGTGGCGGAGCAGTGCACTGACCTGTGACCCACACTACGCCTGTTCCTCTGTTTCCATTGTAAGATTGATGTGTCACTGTCTGTGTCAAGTTGTAAGGCAGAATAATATAATTAGTTCAATGTATTGTGACAAAATATCACCCTTGTCCTTTTCATTATGTGTGTTCTATCAACCTGTAGCCTTGACCCCTAACCTCTGACCTCATATTGACCTGTTGGATTATTATTGGACATGTTGTCATGGCAGCACAGATCTTCATTTAGTTTTATCCCTGGAAAGGTATCTGATGGACTGTAGATTAACTAGTGTTTATTATGTATCTGATGGACTGTAGATCAACTAGTGTTTATTATGTATCTGATGGACTGTAGATCAACTAGTGTTTATTATGTATCTGATGGACTGTAGATCAACTAGTGTTTATTATGTATCTGATGGACTGTAGATCAACTAGTGTTTATTATGTATCTGATGGACTGTAGATCAACTAGTGTTTATTATGTATCTGATGGACTGTAGATTAACTAGTGTTTATTATGTATCTGATGGACTGTAGATCAACTAGTGTTTATTATGTATCTGATGGACTGTAGATCAACTAGTGTTTATTATGTATCTGATGGACTGTAGATCAACTAGTGTTTATTATGTAGTAGTGTTCCAGGATCCCTTATCAACTCTCTCCTACTGCTGTTCCCTGTTTCTGCTGATTCAGAGACTAACACCTGTAACCCCAACACTCCTCCCACACACACACACACACACACACACACACACACACACACCCTGACCACCTCGACCCTGACGTGAGGCCTCAGTGTTAGCCCACAGCTCCGGCCACAGACTGCTTCTCTGGCATCATTTAATTAAATGGTGTGATAAATGGATGTGACAAACAAGTGGAAATTGGTTTTTGATATTTTATTAAAACTGACCTTCAGGTTTAAGGCCCCAGATTTGTTATTTTGTCAGTTATAGAATAGAATAGGGACCCTTTGCTTTCAACTGGCCTGATAGGCTGAGCCAGGGAGGATGGGTGATGCCCCTGTCTCTGTGATCAGTGAATAAAAACAATATGTGGAGGCTGGACCCACCAACCCCCTTTGGATCAGGACTCTCTGCCACACACTAAACACCGACACACACACACAGAAAGAAACGCGCACACACACCATGGCCTGGCCATCTCCGGGCTCTGGGCTGGTCTGTCCACCTGTAATGAAGCACTGTTAAAGGAAATATATGAAACCTTTTTAACAGGCTAAACGTTATGGCAGACTCTGTCTCGGGGTCTCTGTCTCGGGGTCTCTGTCTCGGGGTCTCTGTCTCGGGGTCTCTGTCTCGGGGTCTCTGTCTCGGGGTCTCTGTGTCTCGGGGTCTCTGTGTCTCGGGGTCTCTGTGTCTCGGGGTCTCGGGGTCGGTTACTCTCTGTCTCTGTGTCGGTGTCTCTGTGTGTGTGTGTGTGTGTGTGTGTGTGTGTGTGTGTGTTTGATGTAAGTTAACGAACTAGCTAGCTATGTAGAAAAATGTAGGATCTGGCATTTGGACGTAGACTAGGGTTGTGTGTTATACTGAATTTGACTATATAACGGTATTGATGCACAGATCAGTTTGGGGTTTGACTTTACTTTATAGAATGGTATTTCAATGTTTGGTTTGTTAAATCCTCTGTGTACAACATCCATTTTTATAGTTTACTCCACTAGTCATCTCTCTATCCTCATTCATCTTTCCACACAGACCGAGCCCCAACCCTGTCTCAAGGAGCACAGTTGTTGCTTGACCACCAGACACTTGTGTTCAGTCTGCATGGTCAATGCAGCCCATGCAACAATGTTGATGACTAGGATGCTGCTTTCACTTTGCTTCTTAATAGAAATCCACAAGCGTTCTATAATTCAGTTTGTTTCTTAGCTCTGCAAACAGCTAGTTGGCCCATGAGTGTACTCTGAATGAGACAGGCAAGCGGGGGAGAGGGAGAGAGGCAGATTTCCCCGGGACAGTAGTGCTGTCAACACCCTTCAGCCTCAGGGCAGAACCAGACTAGGGTAGTCGTCTGGGTGTGACACGGCATAATGGAATTACAGTTAACACAGCATATGTTCTGAATACTGTCACCCAATGAGCTGGGCCCAATGAACATTCAAACTCTTTAACCAAATGTTCTTTAATTAACTTTTACATAAAACTGTTACAATTGTCATTCAAATAGTTTGAATGATTATATTTATGTTTCTAATGACTTTCTAATTAACCAAAATGTTTCCATCAACATCAGGCTTTGGCTCAGATGCTCTCATCATAACTCAATATAATACAGTATTTAAAAACGGCAAGTCGAAGCATTTATTTGAATGACAGCCCTCTCTCACCTATAGGTGGTTTATTGATGGAAAGGCCTGGTTTGAAGATAGCTGGCTCCATTGATTTTTGTGGGTTAAAATTCAGAGTATTGCCCATTTTAGCTAAGTTTCAACTCATTAGTCTAGCCTTCCATCCCTCCTCTGCTGGCTGTCCAGCTTAGCTCAACATGACAGAGAGACCGTCAGAGAGAGAGAGGTGTAACGGCCAATCTTCTCTAAAGGTATTCAACATAATTGGCCAGCCTAATAAACCAGTTGTACCTGATTTAATTGATCAAGACATATCAGGCCGTTTTCCCCGTCTTCTCCCTGTTACATTAATTAGAGATCAATCAACAAAATCCCACAGCCACAGAGCAGTGGTATTCAGTCCTGACTGATAGAGGAGGATATACTAATCACGTTAGACCTCTTCCACAATACTACGTCTACTGTCTACCTCCTCCACAGTACTATGTCTACTGTCTACCTCCTCCACAGTACTACGTCTACTGTCTTTACCTCCTCCACAGTACTACGTCTACTGTCTTTACCTCTTCCACAGTACGTCTACTACAGTCTTTACCTCCTCCACAGTATGTCTACTACAGTCTTTACCTCCTCCACAGTACTACTACTACTACAGTCTTTACCTCCTCCACAGTACTACTACTACTACAGTCTTTACCTGCTCCACAATACTAATACTACTACAGTCTTTACCTCCTCCACAGTACTACTACTACTACTACTACTACTACTACTACTACTACTGTCTTTACCTCTTCCACACTACTACTACTACTACTACTGTCTTTACCTCTTCCACAGTACTACTACTACTACTACTACTACTGTCTTTACCTCTTCCACAGTACTACTACTACTGTCTTTACCTCTTCCACAGTACTACCACTACTGTCTTTACCTCCTCCACAGTACTACTACAACTACTACTACTGTCTTATCTACAGCCTCATCAGTCTCCTAGCTGCCTACCTGGTACTTACAGTTGAAGTCAGAAGTTTACATACACCTTAGCCAAATACATTTAAACTCAGTTTTTCACAATTCCTGACATTTAATAATATGTAGAGTGATTTATTTCAGCTTTTATTTCTTTCATCACATTCCCAGTGGGTCAGAAGTTTACAGACACTCAATTAGTATTTGGTAGCATTGCCTTTAAATTGTTTAACTTGGGTCAAACGTTTCGGGTAGCCTTCCACAAGCTTCCCACAATAAGATGGGTGAATTATGGCCCATTCCTCCTGACAGAACTGGTGTAACTGAGTCAGGTTTGTAGGCCTCCTTGCTCGCACACGCTTTTTCAATTCTGCCCACACATTTTCTATAGGATTGAGGTCAGGTCTTTGTGATGGCCACTCCAATACCTTGACTTTGTTGTCCTTAACACATTTTGCCACAACTTTGGAAGTATGCTTGAGGTCATTGTCCATTTGGAAGACCCATTTTCGGCCAAGCTTTAACCTAATTGACTGATGTCTTGAGATGTTGCTTCAATATATCCACATAATTTTCCTTCCTCATGATGCCATCTATTTTGTGATGTGCACCAGTCCCTCCTTCAGCAAAGAACCCCCACAACATGATGCTGCCACCCCCGTGCTTCACGGTTGGGATGGTGTTCTTCGGCTTGCAAGCCTCCCCCTTTTTCCTCCAGACATAACGATGGTCATTATGGCCAAAGAGTTCTATTTTTTTCAGACCAGAGGACATTTCTCCAAAAAGTACGATCTTTGTCCCCATGTGCAGTTGCAAACCGTAGTCTGCCTTTTTTATGGCGGTTTTGGAGCAATGGCTTCTTCCTTGCTGAGCGGCCTTTCAGGTTATGTCGATATAGGACTTGTTTTACTGTGGATATAGATACTTTTGTACCTGTTTCCTCCAGCATCTTCACAAGGTCCTTGTGAAGATGCTGTTGTTCTGGGATTGATTTGCAATCTCCTTCCTGGGCGGTATGATGTCTGCGTGGTCCCATGGTGTTTATACGTTTATAGATGAACGTGGTACCTTCAGGCGTTTGAACCAGACTTGTGGAGGTCCACACACATGTTTTTCTGAGGTCTTGGCTAACTTCTTTTGATTTTCCAATGATGTCGAGCAAAGAGGCACTAAGTTTGAAGGTAGGTCTTGAAATACATCCACAGGTACACCTCCAATTGACTCAAATGATGTCAATTAGCCTATCAGAACCTTCTAAAGCCATGACATAATTTTCTGGAATTTTCCAAGCTGTTTAAAGGCACAGTAAACTTACTGTATGTAAACTTCTGACCCACTGGAATTGTGATGTAGTGAATTATAAGTGAAATAATCTGTCTGTAAACAATTGTTGGAAGAATTACTTGTGTCATGCACAAAGTAGATGTCCTAACTTGACAAAACTATAGAATGTTAACATGACATCTGTGGAGTGGTTGAAAAATGAGTTTGAATGACTTCAACCTAAGTGTATGTAAACTTCCAACTGTACCTCTTCCACAGTACTACTACTTTAAAAAAAAATATATATATATTTCACCTTTATTTAACCAGGTAGGTCAGTTGAGAACAAGTTCTCATTTGCAACTGCGACCTGGCCATCTTGTAGATACTGTCTTATCTACAAAGCCTCGTCAGTCTCCTAGCTGCCTACATGGTTCTTACCTCCTCCACAGTACTACTGCTGTCTTATCTACAAAGCCTCGTCAGTCTCCTAGCTGCCTACATGGTTCTTACCTCCTCCACAGTACTACTGCTGTCTTATCTACAAAGCCTCGTCAGTCTCCTAGCTGCCTACATGGTTCTTACCTCCTCCACAGTACTACTGCTGTCTTATCTACAAAGCCTCGTCAGTCTCCTAGCTGCCTACATGGTTCTTACCTCCTCCACAGTACTACTGCTGTCTTATCTACAAAGCCTCGTCAGTCTCCTAGCTGCCTACATGGTTCTTACCTCCTCCACAGTACTACTGCTGTCTTATCTACAAAGCCTCGTCAGTCTCCTAGCTGCCTACATGGTTCTTACCTCCTCCACAGTACTACTGCTGTCTTATCTACAAAGCCTCGTCAGTCTCCTAGCTGCCTACATGGTTCTTACCTCTTCCACAGTACTACTGCTGTCTTATCTACAAAGCCTCGTCAGTCTCCTGGCTGCCTACATGGTTCTTACCTCTTCCACAGTACGTGTCCGGTTCTGCATGTAGGCTACAGAATGTTGAAGAGCCACACACAGGAGAGGCTGTCAATCTGACTCTTGCCGAGACATCTGGCTATTTTCTACATTTTTACATGTACTTTTATCATTTAGCAGACACTCTTATCCAGAGTGATTTACAGTAAGTGCATACATTTTTATACTGGTACCCCGTGGGAACCGAACCCACAACCTTGGCTTTTCATGGATCACGATCAGCTCCTTTTGTCTTGCTGAAGTTGAGGGAGAGGTCTCTGACCATCCTGTAGGCTGTATCATTGTCGTTGTCAGCAAACTTGATGGTGTTGGAGTCGTACGTGTCCACACAGTTATGGGTGAACAGGGAGTACAGGAGGAGGCTAAGCACGCACCCTGATGGGCCACCCTGTTTAGGGTCAGCGTGGCAGATTAGGCTACAGAGCAGTTCCTCCATGATGTTAGCAGTCTCCAAACAAGGCTTTACAAAGAAAGATACTGTATTTAGTAGTGATGTATTAGTCTGTTCTATCAGGGTTTTTCTGGATCAAAATGAGGCATAGGTGGTGGTCGTGGCAATGGGCCAGCGATGCGGTCGTTGACAAACATTTGAGGCCCTTCCTTTGACCACAGTGACAAAATGTGTCGTTTTTAAAGCTAATTTCCTGAATTATATACCTCTTGACATGGCTTATGCTATCTGAGTGACTGAAACATTACAACTAAATCAATTGGGCCCCATGACATGGCACAAATACTCCTGAATGCATCATGTTTTAAATGTTTGTCTGTCTGTCTAGCTTTTATTTAGGTTACTAGTTCTCAAAGATATACAGGTCCATTATCTTTTATACATACGTTATATCTGGTTTTAGTCATTTAAGTTTACACTGAAAACTTTTTGAATTTTTTTATTTTACTGTTTGGACATAGTCAGCCCAAAATAACACTGAGGCTGCTCTGAACTGTAACAAAACTACTGCTGCTCTGAACTGTAACAACACTACTGCTGCTCTGAACTGTAACAACACTACTGCTGCTCTGAACTGTAACAACACTACTGCTGCTCTGAACTGTAACAACAACACTACTGCTGCTCTGAACTGTAACAACAACACTACTGCTGCTCTGAACTGTAACAACAACACTACTGCTGCTCTGAACTGTAACAACAACACTACTGCTGCTCTGAACTGTAACAACAACACTACTGCTGCTCTGAACTGTAACAACAACACTACTGCTGCTCTGAACTGTAACAACAACACTACTGCTGCTCTGAACTGTAACAACACTACTGCTGCTCTGAACTGTAACAACAACACTACTGCTGCTCTGAACTGTAACAACAACACTACTGCTGCTCTGAACTGTAACAACAACACTACTGCTGCTCTGAACTGTAACAACAACACTACTGCTGCTCTGAACTGTAACAACAACACTACTGCTGCTCTGAACTGTAACAACAACACTACTGCTGCTCTGAACTGTAACAACAACACTACTGCTGCTCTGAACTGTAACAACAACACTACTGCTGCTCTGAACTGTAACAACAACACTACTGCTGCTCTGAACTGTAACAACAACACTACTGCTGCTCTGAACTGTAACAACAACACTACTGCTGCTCTGAACTGTAACAACAACACTACTGCTGCTCTGAACTGTAACAACAACACTACTGCTGCTCTGAACTGTAACAACAACACTACTGCTGCTCTGAACTGTAACAACAACACTACTGCTGCTCTGAACTGTAACAACAACACTACTGCTGCTCTGAACTGTAACAACAACACTACTGCTGCTCTGAACTGTAACAACAACACTACTGCTGCTCTGAACTGTAACAACAACACTACTGCTGCTCTGAACTGTAACAACAACACTACTGCTGCTCTGAACTGTAACAACAACACTACTGCTGCTCTCATCTGAAACAGATATGGGCTCTTTAGATTAATGCCCTCATTTACTGGCAAAACAAGGGGACAGCATGAGAGGGACGAGGGGAGGAGAGAGAGAGGGGGGGAGTTAATGGTTTCACAGGCTGTTTTCCAAATAGTATGGTTTTAATGTAATTGGGTAATTGTCTCTAACGGGGGATGATTGGGGAAACAGCATTATTCCCTGCCGTTCCGTACCTTCCGCGATACACACACACACCCGCCCCCTCTCGTTCCTCTCCGGTGATAGGCTGAATGGAATACTGGTGGCCCCACTAAACACAATCACACAGCAGCATGATTGCAGACTGACACGTCACAAAAAGCATAGTTCTTGCGGGCGATTGCCAAATCATAGTTCAAAATCATAAGCTTTGGTAGAGCAACAAAGCAACCTGTGTGTGTGGGCTAACTATCTCCTGATTGAAGATCACAAGCTTCAGTGTTACCATTTACCAGTGGCATGACAGGCAGACAGGGAATAGGCCCTTTCAATGTGTGGCGATCACTGGAGTCTGGCCCTCAAATAAGCAATCCCCTCCACAGTAAAAGAGAGAAGAAAAAAAACGAGTCGATGACCTGTTCTATATCTGCTAGAGAAGTCCCTCATGGCTGTTCTACGATTCCTCCTAACACACACACACACACACACACACACACACACACACACACACACACACACACACACACACACACACACACACACAGAGCTTTGGGAAGGATCCTCTAGAGGCGAGGGAAAGTCAAGCTACCTTAGCCATGAAGTTCGCCAGATAAGGCGCCTCATTCTTCTTCTATGATTTATGTGTGTTGTTTCTGGGGAAGGGGATGATGAATCTGTTTCCCTCTGGTTTTAATGTTGTCTCTGCGTATGGTGGCAGAGCCCAGGCTGCCACCTTTCACTCCTACATTATCTTCTTCATGACTAGTGTACACCACCATCTGTGTTCTGGCCTGTCCCAAATGGCTCCCTATTCCCTATATAGTGCACTACTTTTTATTATAGTATTGCCCTATATAGTGGATAGTGTGCCATTTTGGATGTATACATTATTCCTGCAGTGAGAGAGAATAGATGACTGTAAACTAGTTAATATTTAAAAGGGGCCTTGCGGTCCACAAATCTCTCTGATATACTTAATTAATTAATCTTGTGGACGGTTGGCGTCCTTCCTATTGCCTTCATATCGCCACCTCGCTGAAGGTCAGTGGGCAGGCGTTAACTTTGTCCTGGTGCTTACTGCTGAGGCTGACACTTTAACATACTGATCATGTCTGGATTAGTGGCTGTCTCTCCCCTGGGATGACACATCCCTCTGGTAACCGCTGTCTCTCCCCTGGGATGACACATCCCTCTGGTAACCGCTGTCTCTCCCCTGGGATGACACATCCCTCTGGTAACCGCTGTCTCTCCCCTGGGATGACACATCCCTCTGGTAACCGCTGTCTCTCCCCTGGGATGACACATCCCTCTGGTAACCGCTGTCTCTCCCCTGGGATGACACATCCCTCTGGTAACCGCTGTCTCTCCCCTGGGATGACACATCCCTCTGGTAACCGCTGTCTCTCCCCTGGGATGACACATCCCTCTGGTAACCGCTGTCTCTCCCCTGGGATGACACATCCCTCTGGTAACCACTGTCTCTCCCCTGGGATGACACATCCCTCTGGTAACCGCTGTCTCTCCCCTGGGATGACACATCCCTCTGGTAACCGCTGTCTCTCCCCTGGGATGACACATCCCTCTGGTAACCACTGTCTCTCCCCTGGGATGACACATCCCTCTGGTAACCGCTGTCTCTCCCCTGTGATGACACATCCCTCTGGTAACCGCTGTCTCTCCCCTGTGATTGCGACTCCACCAGCAGTGGGAGATGTTTGTGTCTCTCTCTGCATCCCAAATGGCAGCCTATTAGTTTTATAGTGTCCAAGGGGCCCTGGTCAACAGTAGTACACTAAAAAGGGTACTATTTGGGGCCGAGCATCTCTCTGTTGCTCTTCAGACATGGTTCATGGTCAAGCAAGAGAGAGGAGAGGATGTCATTTAAGGGTCTCGTTTAGGGCTGTAATGGACTAGCAGATGACACTGTTAAAGTTAAGGAGCCATCACAGCAGGGCAGACGTACACACAGAGTTCAATCACTTATACATCGCTCGCTACTCAACTTCAATGTGCCACTCAGCGCTGGAACTACAAGCCTCCCTCCCTCTACATGAGAAGATGAGAGACTTGGCTTTTACTCATTGGCTGCATCCCAAATGGCACCCTATTCCCTATTTAGTGCATTACTTTTGAGTAGGGCCCATAGGGCTATGGTAGTAGTGCTCTGTACGGGGAAAAGGGTGCCTTTAGGGACGCAGCCCTTTACACTTTAGTAAACCTTCTCTGCTTCCTCCTTTTGTCTTCGTCCGGTGTTAGAGCAACACTCACTCACTCACTCACTCACTCACTCACTCACTCACTCACTCACTCACTCACTCACTCACTCACTCACTCACTCACTCACTCACTCACTCACTCACTCACTCACTCACTCACTCACTCACTCACTCACTCACTCACTCACTCACTCACTCACTCACTCACTCAGCACTCTACTATACACCTCTGTTCATGAGGAGAAGAAGAATGGATAGAATACGGATCACCATGGTTGCAGCTCCACCAAAGAGGGATCTGTCTTTGTTTTGAAAGCCTTCATGAGACTTGTTTCTTGACTAATTGTCATGGAACAGGACACAGCCTTTCTCTGATTGGTCATCACCTGCAGAGCTGAAGTGGGCTGGCTTTTGTTTCAGCCCAGCCAGCATGGAAGGAGGTGATGGATGATCCCTGTTCTCCAGCACCTCTCTGTCTGTTCTCCAGATGTGCCTGCCTTGTAATGGCCCCTCCCACAGCTATTGAAGGAGTAGAGGGAGCATGCTTTTGATGTTCTTCATGACTCATGTCAGAAAAGCCATGACACCCACCATCTTAGATTGTTCTGAAATTGTTATTGTATTTAGAAACAGGTAAGATTGGCATTCCTGAAGAATAATTTAGTTTACATTTTGTCTTTAAAAAATTAAGCTAATTGACTGTTTTCATTCATGGGATTCAGGTATTATTCCATACATTTTTCTCTACTTCTCCAATTGCACGGGTGACATTGTTTTACAAATCCAGTTACAACTGGAGTTTCAAGCATGGTTTAGGCATGCTTTATTTAAGCAATAAGGGGGTTGCGTTGTGCGTAAGAACTGCCTTTAGCCGTGGTATATTGGCCATATACCACAAACCCCTGAGGTGCCTAATTGCTGTTACCATGGTAATTAGAGAAGTAAAACTAAATGTTTTATCATACCCGTGGTATACGCTTTGATAACATCATACCCGTGGTATACGCTTTGATAACATCATACCCGTGGTATACGCTTTGATAACATCATACCCGTGGTATACGCTTTGATCACATCATACCCGTGGTATACGCTTTGATAACATCATACCCGTGGTATACGCTTTGATAACATCATACCCGTGGTATACGCTTTGATAACATCATACCCGTGGTATACGCTTTGATAACATCAGATAACAAACACAGGGCAGGTGCAAAATGCCAAAACGAAGGTACACAAAAGACAGATACATGATACATAGAGCGGCAGTATGAAAAAGTATAGAAATACAAGATATCTGGAGTGCAAAAGCTATAAAAAGACATAGCATAGTATGGGTGGTTGGCTGAATATGTACACTATACATTGGTGGATGTTGGATGGTTAACTATACTATACAGGTCGATGGCAGAGAAATACTTCAGTAGCTAAAAATGCGTATGATATGAGCGAGGGTAATAATAGTTTACTTAATAGACAGACTGGGTAAATGAACAGGTAAGTGAAAATTTTGCATGGTTAAATTAGCTGTACAGGTAAATGACAGGAAGAGATACTTTAATAGCTAGATGTGTGTATGATATAATTTTGGGTAATTATAGTAATTCCCTTAAAATACAGTCCTTAGTGCGCAGGAATATATAGGAATTAACAGAAATATATGCAAATTAATATTAATACCATTTATATGTAAATGTTTTTTGCATTGGATATATTTACCATATATGGAGACAAACATAAACCTTTTACCTTATCATAATTAGACTTAATTGCAAATGATTAGATCCTTCCAATAGAAATGAAAAGTTATTAGTTACAAATTGAACTTTAATTAAATCAGTTGACTCTTCACAATGATCCATCTCATCTACCAGCAGGTATATCTCACTGGTCACCCCCAAAGCCAACACCTCCTTTGGCCGCCTTTCCTTCCAGTTCTCTGCTGCCAATGACTGGAACGAATTGCAAAAATCATTGAAGCTGGAGGTTCCTATCTCACTCAACAACTTTAAGCATCAGCTGTCAAAGCTGCTTATCGATCACTGCACCTGTATACAGCCCTTCTGTAAACAGCCCACACTACTACCTCATCCCCATATTTATTTATTTATTTTTGCTAATCTTGCACTCCAGTATCTCTATTTGCACATAATAATTTGCACATCCTTTATTCCTGTGTTAATGCTAATCTGTAATTTATATCACCACTACGGTCTATTTATTGTCCTACCTCTTAACCTTACTGCATTTTGCACTACATTTTGCACTCTGTATATAGATTTCTTCTATTGTGTTTTTGACTGTTTGTTTACTGTGTAACTCTGTGTTGTTTTTGTCGCACTGCTTTGCCAGGTCGCAGTTGCAAATGAGAACTTGTTCTCAACTGACTTACCTGGTTAAATAAAGGTGAAATAAAAAAATAAATAAAAAAAAGTCCCTTCCACCAGGTGGCTGATGAGATATGTTGGCACGACTGCCATATTGGATCTCCATCCCAAAGCCCTTCCTTGGAACTCTACTTTGCCAGACTGCCAAGAACCTTGCCAAGGTGGCGATACACGGTAGTGATGACACCATAGGCCTTGCTGATCTCTGCACCAGACAGGATGCTCATGCCAGCATACTTGGGGTCCAACATGTACGCTGCAGCGTGTAAGGGCTTCATGCAGAAGTCTTCACGCTTTTTGATGTATTTCAGAACTGCACTTTTCTCTGCTTGGAGCAACAGTGAAGTGGGCAGGGCAGTACAGATTTCTTCTCTTACATATGCAAGCAGAGTCTGAACATCAGACAGGATGGCATTGTCTCTCTCAATCTGTGCTATGGCTACTGCTATAGGTTTCAGGCTGCTTTCCACTCTCCCAAAATATATCATCCAGTAGGATCCTCTTGATGGGGCTGTCCATATGGCAGACTGTGATATGGCCATTTCTTGGAGAGACTCCTTTCCCTTCAGGAGACTGTCAAACATCATGACAACACCACCCCAACGGGTGTTGCTGGGCAGCTTCAATGTGAGGCTCTTATTCTTCTCACTTTGCTTGGTGAGGTAGACTGCTACTATAACTTGATGACCCTTTGATATTCCCTGCTCAACTGAGGGACCTTACAGGTAATTGTATGTGTGGGGTATAGAGAGGAGGTAGCTATTTAAAAAATTGTGGTAAACACTGTTGTTGCACACATGAGTCCATGCAACTTATGTGACTTGGGCAAATGCTTTGTCCTGAACTTATTTAAGCTTGCCGTAACAAAGGGGTTGAATACTGATTGACTCAAGACATTTGATCTTTTCAAACAGAATTCCACTTTGACATTGTGGGGTATTGTGTGTAGGCCAATGACCAAATATCTAAATTCAATCCATTTTATATTCAGGCAGTAACACACCAAAATGTGAAAATGTCAAGTGGTTTGAATCCTTTCTGAAGGCTCTGTACATTCTGGTGTGAATCCTTTCTGAAGGCTCTGTACATTCTGGTGTGAATCCTTTCTGAAGGCTCTGTACATTCTGGTGTGAATCCTTTCTGAAGGCTCATTCTGGTGTTTTGTCTGCGTTTCTGCTGCTGTTTTTCAATGCTTTAGTATCAACTTAAATTAGTGCAAGATTAAAAGTCTAGATTCATCACACACCAATGTATTTCCTGGATATTTTCTAAAAATCATCTACACTAAAGCTCAGTGATATAACTTTGATTTAATAATATGCCAATTAGCAGACACTTTTATCCAAAGCCACTCAGTCATGTGTGCATAGGCTACATTTTACATATGGGTGGCCACAATCCAGGAGTTGGCTACATTTTACATATGGGTGGCCACAATCCAGGAGTTGGCTACATTTTACATATGGGTGGCCACAATCCAGGAATTGGCAACATTTTACATATTGGTGGCCACAATCTTGGAGTTGGCTACATTTTCCCTTATGGTGGCCACAATCCTGGAGTTGGCTACATTTTACATATGGGTGGCCACAATCCAGGAATTGGCAACATTTTACATATTGGTGGCCACAATCTTGGAGTTGGCTACATTTTCCCTTATGGTGGCCACAATCCAGGAGTTGGCTACATTTTACATATGGGTGGCCACAATCCAGGAATTGGCAACATTTTACATATTGGTGGCCACAATCTTGGAGTTGGCTACATTTTCCCTTATGGTGGCCACAATCCAGGAGTTGGCTACATTTTCCCTAATGGGGGCCACAATCCAGGAGTTGGCTACATTTTCCCTAATGGGGGCCACAATCCAGGAGTTGGCTACATTTTACATATGGGGGCCACAATCCAGGAGTTGGCTACATTTTACATATGATATGAGGGGCCACAATCCAGGAGTTGGCTACATTTACCATATGATATGGGTGGCCACAATCCTGGAGTTGGCTACATTCACCATATGATATGGGTGGCCACAATCCAGGAGTTGGCTACATTTACCATATGATATGGGTGGCCACAATCCAGGAGTTGACTACATTTACCATATGATATGGGTGGCCACAATCCAGGAGTTGGCTACATTTTACATATGATATGGGTGGCCACAATCCAGGAGTTGGCTACATTTTACATATGATATGGGTGGCCACAATCAAGGTGTTGCAAACCATGCTCCACCTACTGAGCTTTAGAAGACCAAATAGCAAAATCTTTTATATGGCAAAGTCTCAAAAAGGCCACCTTGAGGGAGAGTAGGTATGAAACTAGTGTGAGAGCGTAGCTGTGAAACTAGTGTGAGAGCGTAGCTGTGAAACTAGTGTGAGAGCGTAGCTGTGAAACTAGTGTGAGAGCGTAGCTGTGAAACTAGTGTGAGAGCGTAGCTGTGAAACTAGTGTGAGAGCGTAGCTGTGAAACTAGTGTGCGAGCGTAGCTGTGAAACTAGTGTGAGAGCGTAGCTGTGAAACTAGTGTGCGAGCGTAGCTGTGAAACTAGTGTGCGAGCGTAGCTGTGTTGCTATTCAGGTGTTGATGACTTTGTCTTCCTTGGTATTAATCATTGATTTTTATTTACAGCTTTGTGGCTGAGGTGCTTGTTGTCTCCCCCCCTCCTTCCCTCCTTCCTCTGGGTGGGTTGGTGGAAGGAGAGACTGATGGATAGAGGGAGGGATGGAGATCAGGGAAAGGAAAGTGTCTTGTGCGTTTTCTGTTCCTGCATCATTCGTTCCTCCTCTACTGATGTATCAGTTACTGGCCCTTCTCCTTGACCAGATTCTGTCCAGGGGAAATTAAATTCAACGTATCCTGCTGTCACAAGTCTTCTGTTTTAGATGAAACATCAATGTTCTAATTGACATGTTTCCCTTGATGTGCGTCATTAAATGAAGATTTGCATTCCGTCCTCCTCTACCCCTCTGATCTGTTCCTTCCCCCAGTCTCCGTCCTCCTCTACCCCTCTGATCTGTTCCTTCCCCCAGTCTCCGTCCTCCTCTACCCCTCTGATCTGTTCCTTCCCCCAGTCTCCGTCCTCCTCTACCCCTCTGATCTGTTCCTTCCCCCAGTCTCCGTCCTCCTCTACCCCTCTGATCTGTTCCTTCCCCCAGCCTCCGTCCTCCTCTACCCCTCTGATCTGTTCCTTCCCCCAGTCTCCGTCCTCCTCTACCCCTCTGATCTGTTCCTTCCCCCAGTCTCCGTCCTCCTCTACCCCTCTGATCTGTTCCTTCCCCCAGTCTCCGTCCTCCTCTACCCCTCTGATCTCTTCCTTCCCCCAGTCTCCGTCCTCCTCTACCCCTCTGATCTCTTCCTTCCCCCAGTCTCCGTCCTCCTCTACCCCTCTGATCTGTTCCTTCCCCCAGCCTCCGTCCTCCTCTACCCCTCTGATCTCTTCCAGCCTCCGTCCTCCTCTACCCCTCTGATCTGTTCCTTCCCCCAGCCTCCGTCCTCCTCTACCCCTCTGATCTCTTCCAGCCTCCGTCCTCCTCTACCCCTCTGATCTGTTCCTTCCCCCAGTCTCCGTCCTCCTCTACCCCTCTGATCTCTTCCTTCCCCCAGTCTCCGTCCTCCTCTACCCCTCTGATCTGTTCCTTCCCCCAGTCTCCGTCCTCCTCTACCCCTCTGATCTGTTCCTTCCCCCAGTCTCCGTCCTCCTCTACCCCTCTGATCTGTTCCTTCCCCCAGTCTCCGTCCTCCTCTACCCCTCTGATCTGTTCCTTCCCCCAGTCTCCGTCCTCCTCTACCCCTCTGATCTGTTCCTTCCCCCAGTCTCCGTCATCCTCTACCCCTCTGATCTCTTCCAGCCTCCGTCCTCCTCTACCCCTCTGATCTCTTCCTTCCCCCAGTCTCCGTCCTCCTCTACCCCTCTGATCTCTTCCTTCCCCCAGTCTCCGTCCTCCTCTACCCCTCTGATCTCTTCCTTCCCCCAGTCTCCGTCCTCCTCTACCCCTCTGATCTCTTCCTTCCCCCAGTCTCCGTCCTCCTCTACCCCTCTGATCTCTTCCTTCCCCCAGTCTCCGTCCTCCTCTACCCCTCTGATCTCTTCCTTCCCCCAGTCTCCGTCCTCCTCTACCCCTCTGATCTCTTCCTTCCCCCAGTCTCCGTCCTCCTCTACCCCTCTGATCTCTTCCTTCCCCCAGTCTCCGTCCTCCTCTACCCCTCTGATCTGTTCCTTCCCCCAGTCTCCGTCCTCCTCTACCCCTCTGATCTGTTCCTTCCCCCAGCCTCCGTCCTCCTCTACCCCTCTGATCTCTTCCTTCCCCCAGTCTCCGTCCTCCTCTACCCCTCTGATCTCTTCCTTCCCCCAGTCTCCGTCCTCCTCTACCCCTCTGATCTCTTCCTTCCCCCAGTCTCCGTCCTCCTCTACCCCTCTGATCTCTTCCTTCCCCCAGTCTCCGTCCTCCTCTACCCCTCTGATCTCTTCCTTCCCCCAGTCTCCGTCCTCCTCTACCCCTCTGATCTCTTCCTTCCCCCAGTCTCTGTCCTCCTCTACCCCTCTGATCTCTTCCTTCCCCCAGTCTCCGTCCTCCTCTACCCCTCTGATCTCTTCCAGCCTCCGTCCTCCTCTACCCCTCTGATTTGTTCCGTCCTCCTCTACCCCTCTGATTTGTTCCTTCCTCCAGCCTCGTCCTCCTCTACCCCTCTGATTTGTTCCTTCCTCCAGCCTCGTCCTCCTCTACCCCTCTGATTTGTTCCGTCCTCCTCTACCCCTCTGATTTGTTCCGTCCTCCTCTACCCCTCTGATTTGTTCCGTCCTCCTCTACCCCTCTGATCTGTTCCGTCCCCCCCAGCCTCCAACGTTATGGTCTAATATATATTGATCACCTTATTCTTTAAACAACGCAACAAATGCCTCAAACGGATAAAGTCGTCTGAACTATGTCTGCCCCAAGCACCCTCCTTTTGACTAATTGAATCCAGCTAGCAGAGCGGAGCTGGGCACCAACCCCCCCTGCAATTTGGCTTCACCTTGAGATCACTTGCTGACATGCATGCTAGAATATGTTTATTTGATGCTTTGAGGCATGCAGCTTGTTGATTAGAAGTGCACAAGCCATGCATCCTAATAGGGCAAGATCCCCCCCCCCCCCCCCCCCCTCTCTCTCTCTCTCTCTCTCTATCTCTCTCTCTAGACCCATTTTTCTCTCTCTGGTATGCATTCTCCATTTCCTCATCTCTCTATCTCTCTCTGTCTTCCTGTATGGACCTGCATATATACACCTCTATCTCCCTCTGGGAAGTCCATCTCTCTGTAGCTCAGTCAGTCTACCAGTCAATAGCCTCAGATGATGTGTGGTAACATTGAATGAAGGCTCTTCCTCTCGCTAGAAGGAACCCATATTTTCCATATTACTTTCACAGTGTGAGCATCCCTAATGGTACCCTACTCCCTTTGAAGTGCACCACTGACCAGAGCCCTACATATGGAATAGTGTCATTCGGAACCATACTGTGAGAGGAGCACTACACGGGTCATCTGTGATTACTACTTCCTAACTATCGGGCTCTCCATCGACCAATAGGAGATGTGCTTTGAGGTCCATGGTCCTGTTGTACCATGTTGTTCCTCCATACTGGAGACCATTACCAAGGCCATTATCAACATGTGTGCACTATATAGTGAAGGTGAATACTATTCCCTATAAAGTCCCCCAAGTTTTCCGAGCAAAACATTTAATTTAATTATTGGACATAAAATAATGTTAGAACACCAGCAAATCGGTTCCAAGTGATTTCCATTTTGTATTGCCATCAGAATAGAGAAAACTATGTGATTTGTTATACAAATAGAAGCAACGTTTGAAATCATTATGTTTTAGTCAAATGTTTATTCTGTTTGGGCTTCTTGCGGTCAATTTTCAGTCTACAAATGATTAGTATTTACATTATAGACATTTACCAGACGCTCTTATCCAGAGCGACTTAGTTAGCGCATTCATCTGAAGATGGCTAGGTGGGACAACCTCATATCACAGGTATAGAAAGTACATGTTTCCTCAATAACGTAGCTGTCATTGGAGTCAGAGCTAGAAGGGGTGGGAGGGTCAAGAGACCAGAGGTGGCAGAACAGAGTGCTCTGGTTGGGCTGTAGGTTTAGAGCAGAGCCTGAAGGTAGGGAGGGGCAGTTCCTCTTGCTGCTCCGTAGGTGAGCACCATGGTGTTGTAGTGGATGAGACCTCCGACTGGAAGCCAGTGGAGTGTATGGAGGAGCAGGGTGACATGGGGGAACTTGGGAAGGTTGTAAGTATGTTCTGCCCCCTCAACCATGATCCCTGCCCTATATAGCACACTACTTTTAACCACCCTTTGGGTCCTAGTCAAAGGTTTGTGCACTACATGGGGAATATGATTCCATTTGGGACACAGCCCTTGACTCAGAGCAGCGATGGTGTTCGATCCCCCCTCCAGATTAAAATGGCTTTATTGGCATGGGAAACATATGTTAACATTGGGCAACATATGTTAACATTGGGCAACATATGTTAACATTGGGAAACATATGTTAACATTGGGAAACATATGTTAACATTGGGAAACATATGTTAACATTGGGAAACATATGTTAACATTGGGAAACATATGTTAACATTGGGAAACATATGTTAACATTGGGAAACATATGTTAACATTGGGAAACATATGTTAACATTGGGATAGACATTTTCTATGTTACTTTACTGCGTATGTACAGTGTTGTAACAAGTAGCTGAAGTATGAAAAGGAACATTAATAAACATAAGTATGGATTGTATTTACAATGGTGTTTGTTCTTCACTGGTTGTCCTTTTCTTGTGGCAACAGGTCACACATCTTGCTGCTGTGATGAACACTGTGGTATTTCACCCAGTAGATATGGGAGTTTATCAATATTGGGTTTGTTTTAGAATTCTTTGTGGATCTGTGTAATCTGAGAGAAATATGTGTCTCTAATATGGTCAGGAAGTGCATACATACTCTGTCTGTCTGTCTGTCTGTCTGTCTGTCTGTCTGTCTGTCTGTCTGTCTGTCTGTCTGTCTGTCTGTCTGTCTGTCTGTCTGTCTGTCTGTCTGTCTGTCTGTCTGTCTGTCTGTCTGTCTGTCTGTCTGTCTGTCTGTCTGTCTGTCTGTCTGTCTGTCTGTCTGTCTGTCTGTCTGTCTGTCTGTCTGTCTGTCTGTCTGTCTGTCTGTCTGTCTGTCTGTCTGTCTGTCTGTCTGTCTGTCTGTCTGTCTGTCTGTCTGTCTGTCTGTCTGTCTGTCTGTCTGTCTGTCTGTCTGTCTGTCTGTCTGTCTGTCTGTCTGTCTCGCTCTCTGTCTCGCTCTCTGTCTCGCTCTCTGTCTCGCTCTCTGTCTCGCTCTCTGTCTGTCTGTCTGTCTCGCTCTCTGTCTGTCTGTCTGTCTCGCTCTCTGTCTGTCTGTCTGTCTCGCTCTCTGTCTGTCTGTCTGTCTCGCTCTCTGTCTGTCTGTCTGTCTCGCTCTCTGTCTGTCTGTCTGTCTCGCTCTCTGTCTGTCTGTCTGTCTCGCTCTCTGTCTGTCTGTCTGTCTCGCTCTCTGTCTGTCTGTCTCGCTCTCTGTCTGTCTGTCTCGCTCTCTGTCTGTCTGTCTCGCTCTCTGTCTGTCTGTCTCGCTCTCTGTCTGTCTGTCTCGCTCTCTGTCTGTCTGTCTCGCTCTCTGTCTGTCTGTCTCGCTCTCTGTCTGTCTGTCTGTCTGTCTGTCTCGCTCTCTGTCTGTCTCGCTCTCTGTCTGTCTGTCTGTCTGTCTGTCTCGCTCTCTGTCTGTCTGTCTCGCTCTGTCTGTCTGTCTCGCTCTGTCTGTCTGTCTGTCTCGCTCTCTGTCTGTCTGTCTGTCTGTCTGTCTGTCTGTCTGTCTGTCTGTCTCGCTCTCTGTCTGTCTCGCTCTCTGTCTGTCTGTCTCGCTCTCTGTCTGTCTGTCTCGCTCTCTGTCTGTCTGTCTCGCTCTCTGTCTGTCTGTCTCGCTCTCTGTCTCGCTCTCTGTCTCGCTCTCTGTCTCGCTCTCTGTCTCGCTCTCTGTCTCGCTCTCTGTCTCGCTCTCTGTCTGTCTGTCTCGCTCTCTGTCTGTCTGTCTGTCTGTCTGTCTCGCTCTCTGTCTGTCTGTCTCGCTCTGTCTGTCTGTCTCGCTCTCTGTCTGTCTGTCTGTCTCGCTCTCTGTCTGTCTGTCTGTCTGTCTGTCTGTCTGTCTGTCTGTCTGTCTGTCTGTCTGTCTGTCTCGCTCTCTGTCTGTCTGTCTCGCTCTCTGTCTGTCTGTCTCGCTCTCTGTCTGTCTGTCTCGCTCTCTGTCTGTCTGTCTCGCTCTCTGTCTGTCTGTCTCGCTCTCTGTCTCGCTCTCTGTCTCGCTCTCTGTCTGTCTGTCTCGCTCTCTGTCTGTCTGTCTCGCTCTCTGTCTCGCTCTCTGTCTCGCTCTCTGTCTCGCTCTCTGTCTCGCTCTCTGTCTCGCTCTCTGTCTGTCTGTCTCGGTCTCGCTCTCTGTCTGTCGGTCTCGCTCTCTGTCTGTCTGTCTGTCTCGCTCTCTGTCTGTCTGTCTGTCTCGCTCTGTCTGTCTGTCTGTCTCGCTCTGTCTGTCTGTCTCGCTCTGTCTGTCTGTCTCGCTCTCTGTCTCGCTCTCTGTCTCGCTCTCTGTCTCGCTCTCTGTCTCGCTCTCTGTCTCGCTCTCTGTCTCGCTCTCTGTCTCGCTCTCTGTCTGTCTGTCTGTCTCGCTCTCTGTCTGTCTGTCTGTCTCGCTCTCTGTCTGTCCCTTGTCTCTGTCCTGTCTGTCTGTCTCGCTCTCTGTCTGTCTCGCTCTCTGTCTCGCTCTCTGTCTCGCTCTCTGTCTCGCTCTCTGTCTCGCTCTCTGTCTGTCTGTCTCGCTCTCTGTCTGTCTGTCTGTCTCGCTCTCTGTCTGTCTGTCTGTCTCGCTCTCTGTCTGTCTGTCTGTCTCGCTCTCTGTCTGTCTGTCTGTCTCGCTCTCTGTCTGTCTGTCTGTCTCGCTCTCTGTCTGTCTGTCTCGCTCTCTGTCTGTCTGTCTCGCTCTCTGTCTGTCTGTCTCGCTCTCTGTCTGTCTCGCTCTCTGTCTGTCTGTCTCGCTCTCTGTCTGTCTCGCTCTCTGTCTGTCTGTCTCGCTCTCTGTCTGTCTGTCTGTCTGTCTGTCTCGCTGTCTGTCTGTCTCGCTCTCTGTCTGTCTGTCTGTCTGTCTGTCTCGCTCTCTGTCTGTCTGTCTCGCTCTGTCTGTCTCGCTCTCTGTCTGTCTGTCTCGCTCTGTCTGTCTGTCTCGCTCTGTCTGTCTGTCTGTCTCGCTCTCTGTCTGTCTGTCTGTCTCGCTCTGTCTGTCTGTCTGTCTGTCTCGCTCTGTCTGTCTGTCTGTCTCGCTCTCTGTCTGTCTGTCTCGCTCTCTGTCTGTCTGTCTCGCTCTCTGTCTGTCTGTCTCGCTCTCTGTCTGTCTGTCTCGCTCTCTGTCTGTCTGTCTCGCTCTCTGTCTCGCTCTCTGTCTCGCTCTCTGTCTCGCTCTCTGTCTCGCTCTCTGTCTCGCTCTCTGTCTCGCTCTCTGTCTCGCTCTCTGTCTCGCTCTCTGTCTCGCTCTCTGTCTGTCTGTCTGTCTCGCTCTCTGTCTGTCTGTCTGTCTCGCTCTCTGTCTGTCTGTCTGTCTCGCTCTCTGTCTGTCTGTCTGTCTCGCTCTCTGTCTGTCTGTCTGTCTCGCTCTCTGTCTGTCTGTCTGTCTGTCTGTCTGTCTGTCTGTCTGTCTGTCTGTCTGTCTGTCTGTCTGTCTCGCTCTCTGTCTGTCTGTCTCGCTCTCTGTCTGTCTCGCTCTCTGTCTGTCTGTCTCGCTCTCTGTCTGTCTCGCTCTCTGTCTGTCTGTCTCGCTCTCTGTCTGTCTGTCTGTCTGTCTGTCTCGCTGTCTGTCTGTCTCGCTCTCTGTCTGTCTGTCTGTCTGTCTCGCTGTCTGTCTGTCTCGCTCTCTGTCTGTCTGTCTGTCTGTCTGTCTGTCTGTCTCGCTCTGTCTGTCTGTCTGTCTCGCTCTGTCTGTCTGTCTCGCTCTGTCTGTCTGTCTCGCTCTGTCTGTCTGTCTCGCTCTCTGTCTGTCTGTCTCGCTCTCTGTCTCGCTCTCTGTCTCGCTCTCTGTCTCGCTCTCTGTCTCGCTCTCTGTCTCGCTCTCTGTCTCGCTCTCTGTCTCGCTCTCTGTCTGTCTGTCTCGGTCTCGCTCTCTGTCTGTCTGTCTCGCTCTCTGTCTGTCTGTCTCGCTCTCTGTCTGTCTGTCTCGCTCTCTGTCTGTCTGTCTCGCTCTCTGTCTGTCTGTCTCGCTCTCTGTCTGTCTGTCTCGCTCTCTGTCTGTCTGTCTCGCTCGCTGTCTGTCTGTCTCGCTCTCTGTCTGTCTGTCTCGGTCTCTGTCTCGCTGTCTGTCTGTCTGTCTGTCTCGCTCTCTGTCTGTCTGTCTCGCTCTCTGTCTGTCTGTCTCGCTCTCTGTCTGTCTGTCTCGCTCTCTGTCTGTCTGTCTCGCTCTCTGTCTGTCTGTCTCGCTCGCTGTCTGTCTGTCTCGCTCTCTGTCTGTCTGTCTCGGTCTCTGTCTGTCTCGCTCTCTGTCTGTCTGTCTCGCTCTCTGTCTGTCTCGCTCTCTGTCTGTCTGTCTCGCTCTCTGTCTGTCTGTCTGTCTGTCTGTCTCGCTGTCTGTCTGTCTCGCTCTCTGTCTGTCTGTCTGTCTGTCTGTCTGTCTGTCTGTCTGTCTGTCTCGCTCTCTGTCTGTCTGTCTCGCTCTCTGTCTGTCTCGCTCTCTGTCTGTCTGTCTCGCTCTCTGTCTGTCTCGCTCTCTGTCTGTCTGTCTCGCTCTCTGTCTGTCTGTCTGTCTGTCTGTCTGTCTCGCTGTCTGTCTGTCTCGCTCTCTGTCTGTCTGTCTGTCTGTCTCGCTGTCTGTCTGTCTCGCTCTCTGTCTGTCTGTCTGTCTGTCTGTCTGTCTGTCTCGCTCTGTCTGTCTGTCTGTCTCGCTCTGTCTGTCTGTCTCGCTCTGTCTGTCTGTCTCGCTCTGTCTGTCTGTCTCGCTCTCTGTCTGTCTGTCTCGCTCTCTGTCTCGCTCTGTCTCGCTCTCTGTCTCGCTCTCTGTCTCGCTCTCTGTCTCGCTCTCTGTCTCGCTCTCTGTCTCGCTCTCTGTCTGTCTGTCTCGGTCTCGCTCTCTGTCTGTCTGTCTCGCTCTCTGTCTGTCTGTCTCGCTCTCTGTCTGTCTGTCTCGCTCTCTGTCTGTCTGTCTCGCTCTCTGTCTGTCTGTCTCGCTCTCTGTCTGTCTGTCTCGCTCTCTGTCTGTCTGTCTCGCTCGCTGTCTGTCTGTCTCGCTCTCTGTCTGTCTGTCTCGGTCTCTGTCTCGCTGTCTGTCTGTCTGTCTGTCTCGCTCTCTGTCTGTCTGTCTCGCTCTCTGTCTGTCTGTCTCGCTCTCTGTCTGTCTGTCTCGCTCTCTGTCTGTCTGTCTCGCTCTCTGTCTGTCTGTCTCGCTCGCTGTCTGTCTGTCTCGCTCTCTGTCTGTCTGTCTCGGTCTCTGTCTCGCTGTCTGTCTGTCTCGCTCTCTGTCTCGCTGTCTGTCTGTCTCGCTCTCTGTCTCGCTGTCTGTGTCTCGGTCTCTGTCTCGCTCTCTGTCTGTCTCACTCTCTGTCTCTGTCTGTCTGTCTGTCTGTCTCTCTGTCTCGGTCTGTCTGTCTGTCTGTCTCGCTGTCTCTGTCTGTCTGTCTGTCTTGGTCTCTGTCTCGCTGTCTGTCTTGGTCTCTGTCTCGCTGTCTGTCTGTCTGTCTGTCTGTCTGTCTGTCTGTCTGTCTGTCTGTCTGTCTGTCTGTCTGTCTGTCTGTCTGTCTGTCTGTCTCGGTCTCAGTCTGTCTCGCTCTCTGTAGTCTCTATGAAGGGTGTGATCACAGAACTAGATTGAATGTGTGTCATTTTATTTCTATGGACATTACTGATGCTGCTCTCCATATTTTATGTTGTCAGGATAAGACTTGAACAACTCAGAGGCTGATCACATTTGTTTTGAAGGTTTGGAGTGCCATGGTAAATCCTCTGTGAGAAGTTGAAAGTGACTTGAAAGAAGTATGGATCAACTCCTAGTAGGGAGGATTATGTCTGTCCTTCCTGTCTGTCCTCCCTTCAGCTCTGAAACCTCTGAATCACACATGCTATTCCACTCAAACTACAGCCTAAGCTATATGTGTGATGCACGTGTAATAAACTACTTAGTGAAGTAGCAGCTTTGGGAATTCATCCTGTTTTACCTCAATTATAGACCAGGGAATTGCATTATTATTAGATTTCTCACACAAGAGGGGATTGAGTGGCCCAGCTTAAAGGAGAGAGATGTAAAGGAAGGAGATGTGATTTAAATGGACTCAGCATGTTTCAGTCCATTCAGTGTTTCATCTATTGGTCCGTTGGGGGAAGTTCATCTCTGCCTGTCTGATTGTGCTGACGTTTAATAGGTTTAAAACAAACACCACCTTTTAATATTCCATCCCTGCTCTCTAGTCTGGCACGGAGAGGTATTGTTCTGTCCCAAGATGCACCTTGTACTCTGTGTAGTGCAGTACTTTTGACCAGAGCGTTATCATCTAGTCCATCCAGTGACCATAGATAAGTTGAGGTGTAAAACGACCTGGCCACACCAAGAAGTTGTGGGTCTGATTCCCACATATACAGGTCACTTTGAATAAAAAGCGGTTTATTTATTGATTTATTTCTTACTTTGTTCCCCAGCTGGGTGCAGAGCTTTGGCCATGAAGGGCTGGGACTGCTGCTAGACATTCTGGAGAAGCTGCTCCACAGGAAACAGTAAGAACACACTGACTGCATTAATGTAATGTAGAAATATCACCATGTTCAATATAAATGTTAATCTCTGTTGTGTCTGTCTCTCTGTTGTGTCTGTCTGTCTGTCTCTCTGTTGTGTCTGTCTCTCTGTGTATGTCTCTCTGTTTTGTCTGTCTCTCGTCTGTCGCTCTCTCTCTCTCTCTCTCTCTCTCTCTCTCTCTCTCTCTCTCTCTCTCTCTCTGTTGTCTCTCTCTCTCTCTCTCTCTCTCTCTCTCTCTCTCTCTCTCTCTCTCTCTCTGTTGTCTCTCTCTCTCTCTGTTCTCTCTCTCTCTCTCTCTCTCTCTCTCTCTCTCTCTCTCTGTTCTCTCTCTCTCTCTCTGTTGTCTCTCTGTTGTCTCTCTCTCTCTACACTCTCTCTCTCTCTGTTGTCTCTCTCTCTACTCACTCTCTCTCTCTGTTGTCTTTACTCTCCCTCTCTGTTGTCTCTACTCTCTCTCTCTGTCTCTCTCTGTCTCTCTCTCTGTCTCTCTCTCTGTCTCTCTCTCTGTCTCTCTCTCTGTCTCTCTCTCTGTCTCTCTCTCTGTCTCTCTCTCTGTCTCTCTCTCTGTCTCTCTCTCTGTCTCTCTCTCTCTCTCTCTGTCTCTCTGTTGTCTCTCTCTGTTGTCTCTCTGTTGTCTTTACTCTCCCTCTCTGTTGTCTCTACTCTCTCTCTCTCTCTGTCTCTCTCTCTGTCTCTGTCTCTCTCTGTCTCTGTCTCTGTCTCTGTCTCTGTCTCTCTCTGTCTCTGTAGCCAGGAGAAACCTGACAAGAAGAGCCAGCATAAAATTATCCAGTGCCTCAAAGCCTTTATGAACAACAAGGTAATGCAGCCAATCCTTCATGAACAACAAGGCAATGCAGGTAATCCTTCATGTACAACAAGGCAATGCAGCTAATCCTTCATGTACAACAAGGCAATGCAGCTAATCCTTCATGTACAACAAGGTAATGCAGCTAATCCTTCATGAACAACAAGGTAATGCAGCTAATCCTTTTGTCTTTTGCATAGTGAAAAACTGAAGGCACTGTTGCTGAAACGTTTTAGGTTTATCCAATAAATGGTTATGTTGTAAGTATACAGTATATCCCTCTCTAATATATACACTACCGTTCAAAAGTCTGGGGTCACATAGAAATGTCTTTGTTTCTGAAAGAAATGCAATTTATTTGTCTATTAAAATAACGTAAAATTGATCAGAAATACAGTGTAGACATTGTTAATGTTTTAATTGACTATTGTAGCTGGAAACGGCAGATTTTTTATGGAATATCTACATAGGCGTACAGAGGCCCATTATCAGCAACCATCACTCCTGTGTTCCAATTGTACGTTGTGTTAGCTAATCCAAGTTTATTAGAAAACCCTTTTGCAATTATGTTAGCACAGCTGAAAACTGTTGTGCTGATTAAAGAAGCAATATGCTCAAAATGGCCAGAAACAAATAGCTTTCTTCTGAAACTCGTCAGTCTATTCTTGTTCTGAGAAATGAAGGCTATTCCATGCGATAAATTGCCAAGAAAAAGCCATATCCCAGACTGGCCAATAAAAATTAACTATTAAGATGGGCAAAAGAACACAGACACTGGACAGAGGAAGATATGGCTTTTTTTCTTTGCAACTTTGCCAGCATCCTGGAGTCGCCTCTTCACTGTTGAGGTTTAGACTGGTGTTTTGCTGGTACTATTTAATGAAGCTGCCAGTTGAGGACTTGTGAGTTGTGTGTGTGTGTGTGTGTGTGTGTGTGTGTGTGTCTGTGCCAGCTATAGCTGTATAGCTGTATTACCTGTCAACAGTTTGGACACACCTACTCATTTAAGGGTTTTATTTCTTTATTTTTACTATTTTCTACATGGTAGAATAATAGTGAAGACATCAAAACTAAGCCACCCTTTGCCTTGATGACAGCTTTGCACACTCTTGGCAATATTATTTCATAATGTAGAAAATAGTAAAATAGTCAGCTGTAGATAGATGTATAAACTATATCTACACATCCAACTCCCTACGAGCAGCATTAGGCCACACCCTTCCCATGCTCCTCCACGTTAGCGTGTGTTAGGGCATAAGGAGGAGAGGATGAAATAGGCTCCAGAAGGTTGTGAGCTCTGAGGGGATCCTTCTCCTACTGTTCAGCTCTGCACCAGGGGGAGAGAGAGAGACTTCATCCCAGGCTTCTCAGGGAGCCTCTAATGTTCCAGCCACCCCTGCTAGACTGTTCCAGTGTTGATGAGAGGAGGACCCTACACCCTCAGTATTGATGAGATGAGGACCCTACACCCTCAGTATTGATGAGATGAGGACCCTACACCCTCAGTATTAATGAGATGAGGACCCTACACCCTCAGTATTGATGAGAGGAGGACCCTACACCCTCAGTATTGATGAGATGGGGACCCTACACCCTCAGTATTGATGAGATGAGGACCCTACACCCTCAGTATTGATGAGATGGGGACCCTACACCCTCAGTATTGATGAGATGGGGACCCTACACCCTCAGTATTGATGAGATGAGGACCCTACACCCTCAGTATTGATGAGATGGGGACCCTACACCCTCAGTATTGATGAGATGGGGACCCTACACCCTCAGTATTGATGAGATGGGGACCCTACACCCTCAGTATTGATGAGATGAGGACCCTACACCCTCAGTATTGATGAGATGGGGACCCTACACCCTCAGTATTGATGAGATGGGGACCCTACACCCTCAGTATTGATGAGAGGAGGACCCTACACCCTCAGTATTGATGAGATGGGGACCCTACACCCTCAGTATTGATGAGATGAGGACCCTACACCCTCAGTATTGATGAGAGGAGGACCCTACACCCTCAGTATTAATGAGAGGAGGACCCTACACCCTCAGTATTAATGAGAGGAGGACCCTACACCCTCAGTATTGATGAGATGGGGACCCTACACCCTCAGTATTAATGAGAGGAGGACCCTACACCCTCAGTATTAATGAGAGGAGGACCCTACACCCTCAGTATTAATGAGAGGAGGACCCTACACCCTCAGTATTGATGAGAGGAGGACCCTACACCCTCAGTATTAATGAGAGGAGGACCCTACACCCTCAGTATTGATGAGATGAGGACCCTACACCCTCAGTATTGATGAGATGGGGACCCTACACCCTCAGTATTGATGAGATGGGGACCCTACACCCTCAGTATTGATGAGATGAGGACCCTACACCCTCAGTATTGATGAGAGGAGGACCCTACACCCTCAGTATTAATGAGAGGAGGACCCTACACCCTCAGTATTGATGAGATGAGGACCCTACACCCTCAGTATTAATGAGAGGAGGACCCTACACCCTCAGTATTGATGAGAGGAGGACCCTACACCCTCAGTATTGATGAGAGGAGGACCCTACACCCTCAGTATTGATGAGAGGAGGACCCTACACCCTCAGTATTGATGAGAGGAGGACCCTACACCCTCAGTATTGATGAGATGAGGACCCTACACCCTCAGTATTAATGAGAGGAGGACCCTACACCCTCAGTATTGATGAGAGGAGGACCCTACACCCTCAGTATTGATGAGAGGAGGACCCTACACCCTCAGTATTGATGAGATGAGGACCCTACACCCTCAGTATTGATGAGAGGAGGACCCTACACCCTCAGTATTAATGAGAGGAGGACCCTACACCCTCAGTATTGATGAGATGGGGACCCTACACCCTCAGTATTAATGAGAGGAGGACCCTACACCCTCAGTATTGATGAGATGAGGACCCTACACCCTCAGTATTGATGAGATGGGGACCCTACACCCTCAGTATTGATGAGATGAGGACCCTACACCCTCAGTATTGATGAGATGGGGACCCTACACCCTCAGTATTGATGAGATGAGGACCCTACACCCTCAGTATTGATGAGATGGGGACCCTACACCCTCAGTATTGATGAGATGGGGACCCTACACCCTCAGTATTGATGAGAGGAGGACCCTACACCCTCAGTATTGATGAGAGGAGGACCCTACACCCTCAGTATTGATGAGATGAGGACCCTACACCCTCAGTATTAATGAGATGAGGACCCTACACCCTCAGTATTGATGAGATGGGGACCCTACACCCTCAGTATTGATGAGATGGGGACCCTACAACTGCTCTTAAATGCTAGTAAAACTAAATGCATGCTCTTCAACCGATCGCTGCCTGCACCTGTCTGCCTGACTAGCATCACTCCTCTGGACGGGTCTGACTTAGAATATGTGGACACCTACAAATACCTATGTGTCTGGTTAGACTGTTCACTCTCCTTCCAGACTCACATTAACCATCTCCAATCCAAAATTAAATCTAGAATCGGCTTCCTATTTCGCCACTAAGTCTCCTTCACTCGTAAAAATGACTATCCTACCGATCCTTGACTTCGGCGATGTCATTTACAAAATAGCCTCCAACACTCTCCTCAGCAAATTGGATGCAGTCACAGTGCCATCCGTTTTGTCACCAAAGCCCCATACACTACCCACCACTGCGACCTGTATGCTCTCGTTGGCTGGCCTTCATTATATATTCGTCGCCAAACCCACTGGCTCCAGGTCATCTATAAGTCTTTATTAGGTAAATCCCCGCCTTATCTTAGCTCACTTGTCACCATAGCAACACCCACCCGTAGCCTGCGCTCCAGCAGGTATATCTCACTGGTCACCCCCAAAGCCAACACCTCCTTTGGCCGCCATTCCTTCCAGTTCTCTGCTGCCAATGACTGGAACGAACTGCAAAAATCCTTGAAGCTGGAGGTTCCTATCTCCCTCAATAACTTTAAGCATCAGCTGTCAGAGCTGCTTATCCATCACTGCACCTGTATACAGCCCATCTGTAAACAGCCCATCCTACTACCTCATCCCCATATTTATTATTTTTGCTCATTCACACCCCAGTATCTCTGCCCGCACCAAAGGCATATTTGCACATCATCATCTGCATATTTATCACTCCAGTGTTAATGCTAAACCTGTAACTATTTCACCACTATGACCTATTTATTGTCCTACCTCCCTAATCTAACTATATTTGCACTCACTGTATATAGATTTTCTATAGTGTCATTTTATGTACGTTTGTTTATTCTCATGTGTAACTCTGTGTTGTTGTTTTTGTCTCACTGCTTTGCTTTATCTTGGCCAGGTCACAGTTGTAAATGAGAACTAGTTCTCAACTGGCCTACCTGGTTAAATAAAGGTGAAATTAAACCTACCTGGTTAAATAAAGGTAATATAATAACAATTAAAACATTTTTATTTTATTTTTAAATTATTTTTTAACTTTGCATCATTAGGAAGGGCTCGTAAGCAAGCATTTCACGGTAAAGTCTGCACCTGTTGTCTTTGGCGCATGTGACAAATTTAGATTTGATTTGCCTAGTTAGAAATGTGAGTAGCCTGTGATATTTACATACATTTTTGATCATTTAAACTAAATATATACTTTAAATGATCATACATGTGTGTAAATATCACAGATAAAGTAGTGTTATTGATTAAGCTCAGTTTCATTACCGATACACCTCTCATCCTGGCTATGTTCCCCCAGTCTGTTTCATTACCGATACACCTCTCATCCTGGCTATGTTCCCCCAGTCTGTTTCATTACCGATACACCTCTCATCCTGGCTATGTTCCCCCAGTCTGTTTCCTTACCGATACACCTCCCATCCTGGCTATGTTCCCCCAGTCTGTTTCCTTACCGATACACCTCCCATCCTGGCTATGTTCCCCCAGTCTGTTTCCTTACCGATACACCTCCCATCCTGGCTATGTTCCCCCAGTCTGTTTCATTACCGATACACCTCCCATCCTGGCTATGTTCCCCCAGTCTGTTTCATTACCGATACACCTCCCATCCTGGCTATGTTCCCCCAGTCTGTTTCATTACCGATACACCTCCCATCCTGGCTATGTTCCCCCAGTCTGTTTCCTTACCGATACACCTCCCATCCTGGCTATGTTCCCCCAGTCTGTTTCATTACCGATACACCTCCCATCCTGGCTATGTTCCCCCAGTCTGTTTCCTTACCGATACACCTCCCATCCTGGCTATGTTCCCCCAGTCTGTTTCATTACCGATACACCTCCCATCCTGGCTATGTTCCCCCAGTCTGTTTCATTACCGATACACCTCCCATCCTGGCTATGTTCCCCCAGTCTGTTTCCTTACCGATACACCTCCCATCCTGGCTATGTTCCCCCAGTCTGTTTCCTTACCGATACACCTCCCATCCTGGCTATGTTCCCCCAGTCTGTTTCCTTACCGATACACCTCCCATCCTGGCTATGTTCCCCCAGTCTGTTTCCTTACCGATACACCTCCCATCCTGGCTATGTTCCCCCAGTCTGTTTCCTTACCGATACACCTCCCATCCTGGCTATGTTCCCCCAGTCTGTTTCATTACCGATACACCTCCCATCCTGGCTATGTTCCCCCAGTCTGTTTCATTACCGATACACCTCCCATCCTGGCTATGTTCCCCCAGTCTGTTTCATTACCGATACACCTCCCATCCTGGCTATGTTCCCCCAGTCTGTTTCCTTACCGATACACCTCCCATCCTGGCTATGTTCCCCCAGTCTGTTTCATTACCGATACACCTCCCATCCTGGCTATGTTCCCCCAGTCTGTTTCCTTACCGATACACCTCCCATCCTGGCTATGTTCCCCCAGTCTGTTTCATTACCGATACACCTCCCATCCTGGCTATGTTCCCCCAGTCTGTTTCATTACCGATACACCTCCCATCCTGGCTATGTTCCCCCAGTCTGTTTCCTTACCGATACACCTCCCATCCTGGCTATGTTCCCCCAGTCTGTTTCATTACCGATACACCTCCCATCCTGGCTATGTTCCCCCAGTCTGTTTCATTACCGATACACCTCCCATCCTGGCTATGTTCCCCCAGTCTGTTTCCTTACCGATACACCTCCCATCCTGGCTATGTTCCCCCAGTCTGTTTCCTTACCGATACACCTCCCATCCTGGCTATGTTCCCCCAGTCTGTTTCCTTACCGATACACCTCCCATCCTGGCTATGTTCCCCCAGTCTGTTTCATTACCGATACACCTCCCATCCTGGCTATGTTCCCCCAGTCTGTTTCATTACCGATACACCTCCCATCCTGGCTATGTTCCCCCAGTCTGTTTCCTTACCGATACACCTCCCATCCTGGCTATGTTCCCCCAGTCTGTTTCATTACCGATACACCTCCCATCCTGGCTATGTTCCCCCAGTCTGTTTCATTACCGATACACCTCCCATCCTGGCTATGTTCCCCCAGTCTGTTTCATTACCGATACACCTCCCATCCTGGCTATGTTCCCCCAGTCTGTTTCCTTACCGATACACCTCCCATCCTGGCTATGTTCCCCCAGTCTGTTTCCTTACCGATACACCTCCCATCCTGGCTATGTTCCCCCAGTCTGTTTCATTACCGATACACCTCCCATCCTGGCTATGTTCCCCCAGTCTGTTTCATTACCGATACACCTCCCATCCTGGCTATGTTCCCCCAGTCTGTTTCATTACCGATACACCTCCCATCCTGGCTATGTTCCCCCAGTCTGTTTCATTACCGATACACCTCCCATCCTGGCTATGTTCCCCCAGTCTGTTTCCTTACCGATACACCTCCCATCCTGGCTATGTTCCCCCAGTCTGTTTCCTTACCGATACACCTCCCATCCTGGCTATGTTCCCCCAGTCTGTTTCCTTACCGATACACCTCCCATCCTGGCTATGTTCCCCCAGTCTGTTTCCTTACCGATACACCTCCCATCCTGGCTATGTTCCCCCAGTCTGTTTCATTACCGATACACCTCCCATCCTGGCTATGTTCCCCCAGTCTGTTTCCTTACCGATACACCTCCCATCCTGGCTATGTTCCCCCAGTCTGTTTCATTACCGATACACCTCCCATCCTGGCTATGTTCCCCCAGTCTGTTTCATTACCGATACACCTCCCATCCTGGCTATGTTCCCCCAGTCTGTTTCCTTACCGATACACCTCTCATCCTGGCTATGTTCCCCCAGTCTGTTTCCTTACCGATACACCTCCCATCCTGGCTATGTTCCCCCAGTCTGTTTCATTACCGATACACCTCCCATCCTGGCTATGTTCCCCCAGTCTGTTTCATTACCGATACACCTCCCATCCTGGCTATGTTCCCCCAGTCTGTTTCATTACCGATACACCTCCCATCCTGGCTATGTTCCCCCAGTCTGTTTCATTACCGATACACCTCTCATCCTGGCTATGTTCCCCCAGTCTGTTTCATTACCGATACACCTCCCATCCTGGCTATGTTCCCCCAGTCTGTTTCATTACCGATACACCTCCCATCCTGGCTATGTTCCCCCAGTCTGTTTCCTTACCGATACACCTCCCATCCTGGCTATGTTCCCCCAGTCTGTTTCATTACCGATACACCTCCCATCCTGGCTATGTTCCCCCAGTCTGTTTCCTTACCGATACACCTCTCATCCTGGCTATGTTCCCCCAGTCTGTTTCCTTACCGATACACCTCCCATCCTGGCTATGTTCCCCCAGTCTGTTTCATTACCGATACACCTCCCATCCTGGCTATGTTCCCCCAGTCTGTTTCATTACCGATACACCTCCCATCCTGGCTATGTTCCCCCAGTCTGTTTCATTACCGATACACCTCCCATCCTGGCTATGTTCCCCCAGTCTGTTTCCTTACCGATACACCTCCCATCCTGGCTATGTTCCCCCAGTCTGTTTCCTTACCGATACACCTCTCATCCTGGCTATGTTCCCCCAGTCTGTTTCATTACCGATACACCTCCCATCCTGGCTATGTTCCCCCAGTCTGTTTCATTACCGATACACCTCCCATCCTGGCTATGTTCCCCCAGTCTGTTTCATTACCGATACACCTCCCATCCTGGCTATGTTCCCCCAGTCTGTTTCATTACCGATACACCTCCCATCCTGGCTATGTTCCCCCAGTCTGTTTCATTACCGATACACCTCCCATCCTGGCTATGTTCCCCCAGTCTGTTTCATTACCGATACACCTCCCATCCTGGCTATGTTCCCCCAGTCTGTTTCATTACCGATACACCTCCCATCCTGGCTATGTTCCCCCAGTCTGTTTCATTACCGATACACCTCCCATCCTGGCTATGTTCCCCCAGTCTGTTTCATTACCGATACACCTCCCATCCTGGCTATGTTCCCCCAGTCTGTTTCATTACCGATACACCTCCCATCCTGGCTATGTTCCCCCAGTCTGTTTCATTACCGATACACCTCCCATCCTGGCTATGTTCCCCCAGTCTGTTTCATTACCGATACACCTCCCATCCTGGCTATGTTCCCCCAGTCTGTTTCATTACCGATACACCTCCCATCCTGGCTATGTTCCCCCAGTCTGTTTCATTACCGATACACCTCCCATCCTGGCTATGTTCCCCCAGTCTGTTTCATTACCGATACACCTCCCATCCTGGCTATGTTCCCCCAGTCTGTTTCATTACCGATACACCTCCCATCCTGGCTATGTTCCCCCAGTCTGTTTCATTACCGATACACCTCCCATCCTGGCTATGTTCCCCCAGTCTGTTTCATTACCGATACACCTCCCATCCTGGCTATGTTCCCCCAGTCTGTTTCCTTACCGATACACCTCCCATCCTGGCTATGTTCCCCCAGTCTGTTTCATTACCGATACACCTCCCATCCTGGCTATGTTCCCCCAGTCTGTTTCATTACCGATACACCTCCCATCCTGGCTATGTTCCCCCAGTCTGTTTCATTACCGATACACCTCCCATCCTGGCTATGTTCCCCCAGTCTGTCTCAGCATGTGACCCAAATGGCACCCTACTCCATATATAGAGACCCAGGTCTCTGGTCAAAAGTAGTGCACTATGTAAGGAATAGGGTAACATTTGGGATGCAGGCCCAGTCTCAGCCACTCGGGGAGGAGTTGTCGTTGTGTTGAGCTAAAACCCAGTGGAGCCCGTCTGGCACACTGCTCCCCTCCTCCTCGCCTCTCGCTGTAAGGTCTTGTGTAATCCTGTGCCACAACAGGTGCCAAGCACCTCTTTTACCCACGGCACCGGCTCACTCACAGACCTTTCCCTCGCCTCTTGCTGCATCTTGGGATACGCCCCGCCCACAGCGCCTGCAGAACCTGCCAGACAGGTGTTCCAAACCAGCTGTCAGTGCCTGCCCTCTTCCTCCTCCCCTCCCTCTTCCTCCTCCTCTCCCTCTCTTCTTCCTTCTCCCTTCCCTCTTCTTCCTCCTCCCCTCCCTCTCTTCTTCCTCCTCCTCTCCCTCTCTTCTTCCTCCTCCCCTCCCTCTCTTTCTCCTCTTCTTCCTCCTCCCCTCCCCCTCTTCTTCCTCCTCCCCTCCCCCTCTTCTTCCTCCTCTCCTCCCTCTCTTCTTCCTCCTCCTCTCCCTCTCCTCTTCCTCCTCCCCTAGCGTTATCTAGCCCTGGCACACTGCTAGGGAGGCAGGTTGCCTAGCAGTTAGAGCGTTGGACCAGCACCCAAAAGGTCGCTGGTTTGAATACCCGAGCCGACAAGGTAAAAAACCTGTCTATGTCCTTGAGCAAGGCACTTAACCCTAATTTGCTCCAGGGGCTGTCCCTGTAGTTAGGCCGCCATTGTAAATAAGAATTTGTTCTTAACTGACTTGCCTAGTTAAATAAAGATTATATAAAAATAAAAAAAAGCCCTATCTGCTTTTCTACTGTAGGTAGTGTTATCTAGTGCTCGTCTGCTTTTCTACTGTAGGTAGTGTTATCTAACTTCAAGCATCAGCTGTCAGAGCTGCTTATCGATCACTGCACCTGTATACAGCCCATCTGTAAACAGCCCATCCTACTACCTCATCCCCATATTATTATTTTTGCTCATTCACACCCCAGTATCTCTGCCCGCACCAAAGGCATATTTGAACATCATCATCTGCATATTTATCACTCCAGTGTTAATGCTAAACCTGTAACTATTTCACCACTATGACCTATTTATTGTCCTACCTCCCTAATCTAACTATATTTGCACTCACTGTATATAGATTTTCTATAGTGTCATTTTCTGTACGTTTGTTTATTCTCATGTGTAACTCTGTGTTGTTGTATTTGTCGCACTGCTTTGCTTTGTCTTGGCCAGGTCACAGTTGTAAATGAGAACTAGTTCTCAACTGGCCTACCTGGTTAAATAAAGGTGAAATTAAACCTACCTGGTTAAATAAAGGTGAAATTAAACCTACCTGGTTAAATAAAGGTGAAATAAAATAAAATATAAATCTAACGCGAATCGACTGTACCTGCACCTGTTCTCCATCTTCTTTTTAAATAATGAGCCAACAGAAATACTCCTCAGTTTCTTCAGCTGCCTGGGCGGCTGGTCTCAGATTCCACAGGTGAGGAAGCTGAATATGGAGGACCTGGGCTGGCGTGGTTACACGTGGTCTGCTGTTAAATTCTCTAAAATGACATGGGAGAAGGCTTATGATAGAGAAAATAAAGTTAAATACTTTGGCAACAGCTCTGGTGGACATTCCTGCAGTCAGCATGCCAATTACAGTCTCCCTCGAAACTTGAGACATCTGTTGTGGCCTTTTATTGTCCCCAGCACAAGGTGCACCTGTGTAATGATCATTCATTTAATCAGATTCTTCATATGCCAGACCCGTCAGGTTGATGGATTTTTCTTGGCAAAGGAGAAATGCTTGTTAACAGGGATGTAAACTAATTTCTCCACAGAATTTGAGAGTAATAAGCTTTTTGTGCTTATTACTCTGTGTGTGTGTTTATGTTTTTGTTCAGTGTATTTGGAAAATGGCGTATTGAATCAACAGGCCGGGCTGAAGTCCGCAACTGGCCAGACGCCAGTATCATCTTTTCTGAGTGTTCCACTACACTCTCTTTCCCTCTAAATGAAGGAGAAAAACCAGAGAGATGCATGTGTTTCCTCTCCTCTCCTCTCCTCTCCTCTCCTCTCCTCTCCTCTCCTCTCCTCTCCTCTCCTCTCCTCTCCTCTCCTCTCCTCTCCTCTCCTCTCCTCTCCTCTCCTCTCCTCTCCTCTCCTCTCCTCTCCTCTCCTCTCCTCTCCTCTCCTCTCCTCTCCTCTCCTTCATACCTCCCCTCCCCTCCTTCATACCTCCCCTCCCTTGTCTCCTCTCCTTCATACCTCCCCTCCCCTCCTTCATACCTCCCCTCCCCTCCCTTCTCTCCTCTCCTTCATTTGTCTCCTGTTTCCCTCCAAATGAAGACAGGAATAGAGAGGGAACAGAGCATGTGTTTTCTCTTGTTAGCAGGCCTGCCTCTCTGTGCTGCTGAGACCCAACACACTGTTACTTGTTTTAATTGTCTTCAGTCCTCATTCTTTAAGATGGGTCTAATTTATCATTGTGGGGAAATGAAAGACTCCCTGAAATAATAAAGCGTTGTAAAAGATTTCACATTACAGATATGCTAATTAGACTAAACTGATATTAGATGTTGATATATTATGTTTAACTTGAATTCACAGAGTATTCTGAGAATAGGAGCAACGAGTGTCTCAACCCTGGCAAGACTGAAACAGCGAATGGTCATAATAGTTAATAAACGCTTCTCACTTAAGATGGTGTGCATTCACAGCTGTCATTAGCCCTTACACACACACACACACCCTCAGTGGTCATCGAGCTCATTCCCAACACACAGCCTGCCGAGTGGACTGCCACCTCTAACTGTGAAGTGCAGGGAATAGATAAAAAGAAAAACATATTCAATGTACTGACCTTTACTGTTGTGGAATACTACTACTACTTAAAATATAATGAAGTATGCGATAAATCACACACACACTATAACAATGTGTTCTTTACTCCCTCGTTTCTCTGTCTAAATGACGTCTCCATATACAGCTCCTGCTGTTGTGTTGGAATGTTTCCATGTTAGAACCACACTGACTGATCTCCAGGCTATGAGGCTGCACTAACGGAGAAACAACACGCCTCTCACCTGAAAACCATGTTTAATATCGTTTGGAGGCCTTGTTATCTTTTTACACTGATACCGTTGGGAAATAACTCACTTTTTCTAGGAAACAGTTTTAAGTTTGGTTGTTTCTTTGTGAAATACCTTTAGGGTCACACACAGTAGACCTATGTGGGTGGGCAATGTGTTTAAATTCCACTATAGTTTTAATGATGGATGTATTACCTGCTGTGTTAACAATGTTTAAATTCCTCTATAGTTTTAATGATGGCTGTATTACCTGCTGTGTTAACAATGTTTAAATTCCTCTATAGTTTTAATGATGGCTGTATTACCTGCTGTGTTAACAATGTTTAAATTCCTCTATAGTTTTAATGATGGCTGTATTACCTGCTGTGTTAACAATGTTTAAATTCCACTATAGTTTTAATGATGGCTGTATTACCTGCTGTGTTAACAATGTTTAAATTCCTCTATAGTTTTAATGATGGCTGTATTACCTGCTGTGTTAACAATGTTTAAATTCCACTATAGTTTTAATGATGGCTGTATTACCTGCTGTGTTAACAATGTTTAAATTCCACTATAGTTTTAATGATGGCTGTATTACCTGCTGTGTTAACAATGTTTAAATTCATCTATAGTTTTAATGATGGCTGTATTACCTGCTGTGTTAACAATGTTTAAATTCCTCTATAGTTTTAATGATGGCTGTATTACCTGCTGTGTTAACAATGTTTAAATTCCACTATAGTTTTAATGATGGCTGTATTACCTGCTGTGTTAACAATGTTTAAATTCCTCTATAGTTTTAATGATGGCTGTATTACCTGCTGTGTTAACAATGTTTAAATTCCACTATAGTTTTAATGATGGCTGTATTACCTGCTGTGTTAACAATGTTTAAATTCCTCTATAGTTTTAATGATGGCTGTATTACCTGCTGTGTTAACAATGTTTAAATTCCACTATAGTTTTAATGATGGCTGTATTACCTGCTGTGTTAACAATGTTTAAATTCCACTATAGTTTTAATGATGGCTGTATTACCTGCTGTGTTAACAATGTTTAAATTCCTCTATAGTTTTAATGATGGCTGTATTACCTGCTGTGTTAACAATGTTTAAATTCCTCTATAGTTTTAATGATGGCTGTATTACCTGCTGTGTTAACAATGTTTAAATTCCACTATAGTTTTAATGATGGCTGTATTACCTGCTGTGTTAACAATGTTTAAATTCCTCTATAGTTTTAATGATGGCTGTATTACCTGCTGTGTTAACAATGTTTAAATTCCTCTATAGTTTTAATGATGGCTGTATTACCTGCTGTGTTAACAATGTTTAAATTCCTCTATAGTTTTAATGATGGCTGTAGTACCTGCTGTGTTAACAATGTTTAAATTCCACTATAGTTTTAATGATGGCTGTATTACCTGCTGTGTTAACAATGTTTAAATTCCTCTATAGTTTTAATGATGGATGTATTACCTGCTGTGTTAACAATGTTTAAATTCCTCTATAGTTTTAATGATGGCTGTATTACCTGCTGTGTTAACAATGTTTAAATTCCTCTATAGTTTTAATGATGGCTGTATTACCTGCTGTGTTAACAATGTTTAAATTCCTCTATAGTTTTAATGATGGCTGAATTACCTGCTGTGTTAACAATGTTTAAGTATGGTTAACATATCATTTATCTGTCCTGTCTATCCCAGTATGGTTAACATATCATTTATCTGTCCTGTCTATCCCAGTATGGTTAACATATCATTTATCTGTCCTGTCTATCCCAGTATGGTTAACATATCATTTATCTGTCCTGTCTATCCCAGTATGGTTAACATATCAGTTGTATGTCCTGTCCTGTCTATCCCAGTATATTTAACATATCAGTTGTATGTCCTGTCCTGTCTATCCCAGTATATTTAACATATCAGTTGTATGTCCTGTCCTGTCTATCCCAGTATATTTAACATATCAGTTGTATGTCCTGTCCTGTCTATCCCAGTATATTTAACATATCAGTTGTATGTCCTGTCCTGTCTATCCCAGTATATTTAACATATCAGTTGTATGTCCTGTCCTGTCTATCCCAGTATGGTTAACATATCAGTTGTATGTCCTGTCCTGTCTATCCCAGTATATTTAACATATCAGTTGTATGTCCTGTCCTGTCTATCCCAGTATGGTTAACATATCAGTTGTATGTCCTGTCCTGTCTATCCCAGTATATTTAACATATCAGTTGTATGTCCTGTCCTGTCTATCCCAGTATATTAACATATCAGTTGTATGTCCTGTCCTGTCTATCCCAGTATATTTAACATATCAGTTGTATGTCCTGTCCTGTCTATCCCAGTATATTTAACATATCAGTTGTATGTCCTGTCCTGTCTATCCCAGTATGTTTAACGTGTCAGTTGTGTGTCCTGTCTTATTCCTGTATGGTTGGTTAATGTATTAACGGTTGTCCCTGTCCCTTCTTGTATGGCTTGGAGAGTATCCTGTCTGGAAGGGTAATGTGTCCATTGTGTTGATTCCACTACAGAGCGGTTTGTGTGTAGATGTAACGTGTCATCTGTTGTCTGGTTCTAGTATGGTTTGGAGCGTATCCTGGGAGAGGAGAAGAGTCTGTCCCTGTTGGCTCTAGCTATCGACCCCACACACCCTGCCATGATGACTGACGTGGTCAAGCTGCTGTCAGCCATCTGCATTGTGGGCGAGGAGAACACGTATGTCCCCATCCCTGCTTCACTCTGCCCTCACATTACTTCCTCCAGTACTCTCTGTGATCATCCACCTCTCCCATCATCACCCATCTATCCTCTCTTCTCGCTCTTTCTCCCACTCATCCTCCTCTTCTTCATGTACACAGGGGGAGAATTAGCTAAATGGGAAAACTCATCCACAGCATCCAAGAATCCATAATCATTGATCTGCTTAACTAAAGTCTGACTGCAGTACAGTTGAACTGGAAGATGCTGAGGGTCTGTCTTATTGATCTGCTTAACTAAAGTCTGACTGCAGTACAGTTGAACTGGAAGATGCTGAGGGTCTGTCTTATTGATCTGCTTAACTAAAGTCTGACTGCAGTACAGTTGAACTGGAAGATGCTGAGGGTCTGTCTTATTGATCTGCTTAACTAAAGTCTGACTGCAGTACAGTTGAACTGGAAGATGCTGAGGGTCTGTCTTATTGATCTGCTTAACTAAAGTCTGACTGCTGTAGAGTTGAACTGGAAGATGCTGAGGGTCTGTCTTATTGATCTGCTTAACTAAAGTCTGACTGCAGTACAGTTGAACTGGAAGATGCTGAGGGTCTGTCTTATTGATCTGCTTAACTAAAGTCTGACTGCTGTAGAGTTGAACTGGAAGATGCTGAGGGTCTGTCTTATTGATCTGCTTAACTAAAGTCTGACTGCAGTACAGTTGAACTGGAAGATGCTGAGGGTCTGTCTTATTGATCCTTATCGTCCTCCATTAAGATTCAATACACGGTTCTCTTCAGCTCTGAAAGTGTGTCCCAAATGGCATCCTATTCCCTACATAGTACATTACTTTTAACCAGAGCTCTATGGGTAGTAGTGCACTTTTTTAGAGAATATGCTGTCATTTGGGACAAATGCTGTGGCTGCTGCTGTTGTCTTGTTAAAATGCTCTCCCTCTCTTCCTCTGAAATAACACTTTTCAGGGAAACATGACATAAAATAACCAATCATTAACCAATCATTATCATACAAATAATTAATCACTGAATAAAGAAAGCAGGACTAAACATTGAATTAATCACTGAATAAAGAAAGCAGGACTAAACATTGAATTAATCACTGAATAAAGAAAGCAGGACTAAACATTGAATTAATCACTGAATAAAGAAAGCAGGACTAAACATTGAATTAATCACTGAATAAAGAAAGCACAGGCAACAACAGAAAGAAAGACAGTTGGCTGAGAGCGAGAGTCGGTAGAAAGAAAGAAAAGTTCCCAAGATGAATGCGCTGCAATCATTTTTTCCATTTGTGTGTCCAGTCATGCGTTTTCTTATCCCATCTAGCTTGGAGAAGGTCCTTGAAGCCATCACCATGGCAGGAGAGCACAGGGCCATGGAGAGGTTCAGTCCTATCGTAGAAGGACTCAGAGATCGCTCCGTCCAATTACAAGTAAGTGCAAAGGGGTCCTTACTCGCTGCTAGAACCAGGGTCCCAAATGGCATCCTATTCCCTATGTAGTGCATTACTTTTGACCAGAGCCCTATGGGGAATAGGGTGTCATTTGGGAGGGTGCTAGAATCAGCTTCTTAGCTCTGTTGTTTTCAAAGTGAGAAAATAAAATAAATTAAGAGGGAAATAATATGAAATTATTACATGACTACAATATGACATGATTACAATGACATCATTACAATATGACATGGTTACAATATGACATGGTTACATGATTACAATATGGCATGATTACAAAATGACATGATTCCACTGTGGCATGATTACATGTTTACAATATGACATGATTACATGATTACAATATGACATGATTACATGATTACAATATGACATGATTACAATATTACATGATTACAATGACATCATTACAATATGACATGATTACATAATTACATGATTACAATATGGCACGATTATAATATAACATGATTACAATGTGACAATATTTACAATATGACATGATTACAAAATGACATGGTTACATGATTACAATATTACATGGTTACAATATTACATGATTACAATATTACATGATTACAAAATGACATGATTCCACTGTGGCATGATTACATGTTTACAAAATAACATGATTCCACTGTGGCATGATTACATGTTTACAATATGACATGACTACTATATTACATGACTACAATATGACATGATTACATGACTACAATATGACATGATTACAATATGGCATGACTACAACATGACATGATTACAATATGACATGATTACAATATGACATGATTACAATATGGCAATATGACAATATGGAGGAGAGGAGGGCGACAGATGGGGAGATGACAGGTGGAGAGGACGGCTGAGGATGACAGGAGGAGAGGACGGCTGAGGGATGGGGAGATGACAGGAGGAGAGGACGGCTGATGGATGGGGAGATGACAGGAGGAGAGGAAGGCTGAGTAATGGGGAGATGACAGGAGGAGAGGAGGGCTGAGGGATGGGGAGAGGAGGGCTGAGGGATGGGGAGAGGAGGGCTGAGGGATGGGGAGATGAGAGGAGGGCTGAGGGATAGGGAGATGAGAGGAGGGCTGAGGGATGGGGAGAGGAGGGCTGAGGGATAGGGAGATGAGAGGAGGGCTGAGGGATGGGGAGATGAGAGGAGGGATGGGGAGATGACAGGAGACTGAGGGATGGGGAGATGACAGGAGTAGAGCAGGGCTGGAGACTGAGGGATGGGGAGATGACCGGAGGAGAGGAGGGCTGAGAGATGGGGAGATGACAGGAGACTGAGGGATGGGGAGATGACAGGAGACTGAGGGATGGGGAGATGACAGGAGGAAAGGAAGGCTGGAGACTGAGGGATGGGGAGATGACAGGAGACTGAGGGATGGGGAGATGACAGGAGACTGAGGGATGGGGAGATGACAGGAGGAAAGGAAGGCTGGAGACTGAGGGATGGGGAGATGACAGGAGACTGAGGGATGGGGAGATGACAGGAGGAAAGGAAGGCTGGAGACTGAGGGATGGGGAGATGACAGGAGACTGAGGGATGGGGAGATGACAGGAGGAAAGGAAGGCTGGAGACTGAGGGATGGGGAGATGACAGGAGACTGAGGGATGGGGAGATGACAGGAGACTGAGGGATGGGGAGATGACAGGAGGAAAGGAAGGCTGGAGACTGAGGGATGGGGAGATGACAGGAGACTGAGGGATGGGGAGATGACAGGAGGAAAGGAAGGCTGGAGACTGAGGGATGGGGAGATGACAGGAGACTGAGGGATGGGGAGATGACAGGAGACTGAGGGATGGGGAGATGACAGGAGGAAAGGAAGGCTTGAGACTGAGGGATGGGGAGATGACAGGAGACTGAGGGATGGGGAGATGACAGGAGGAAAGGAAGGCTGGAGACTGAGGGATGGGGAGATGACAGGAGACTGAGGGATGGGGAGATGACAGGAGACTGAGGGATGGGGAGATGACAGGAGGAAAGGAAGGCTGGAGACTGAGGGATGGGGAGATGACAGGAGACTGAGGGATGGGGAGATGACAGGAGGAAAGGAAGGCTGGAGACTGAGGGATGGGGAGATGACAGGAGACTGAGGGATGGGGAGATGACAGGAGACTGAGGGATGGGGAGATGACAGGAGGAAAGGAAGGCTGGAGACTGAGGGATGGGGAGATGACAGGAGACTGAGGGATGGGGAGATGACAGGAGACTGAGGGATGGGGAGATGACAGGAGGAAAGGAAGGCTGGAGACTGAGGGATGGGGAGATGACAGGAGACTGAGGGATGGGGAGATGACAGGAGACTGAGGGATGACTTGCCTAGTTAAACAAATGGCTCCTTATTCCCTGACTTGCCTAGTTAAATAAGGGTTAAATAAAAATAACAAATACAAATATATAATATATATAGTGCACTAGAGTTGGGTGACATGATGATATACATCGTGTGATGTATATCGTCAACACCATTAGTATTTGGTAGCATTGCCTTCCACAAGCTTCCCACAATAAGTTGGGTGAATTTTGGCCCATTCCTCCTGACAGAACTGGTGTAACTGAGTCAGGTTTGTAGGCCTCCTTGCTCACACATGCTTTTTCAGTTCTGCCCACAAATGTTCTATAGGATTGAGGTCAGGGCTTTGTGATGGCCACTCCAATACCTTGACTTTGTTGTCCTTAAGCCATTTTGCCACAATTATGCTTGGGGTCATTGTCCATTTGGAAGACCCATTTGCAACCAAGCTTTAATTTCCTGACTGATGTCTTGAGATGTTGCTTCAATATATCTACATAATTTTCCTTCCTCATGATGCTATCTATTTTGTGAAGTGCACCAGTCCCTCCTGCAGCAAAGCACCCCCACAACATGATGCTGCCACCCCCGTGCTTCACGGTTGGGATGGTGTCCATCGGCTTGCAAGCCTCCCCCTTTTTCCTCCAAACATAACGATGGTCATTATGGCCAAACAGTTCTATTTCTGTTTCATCAGACCAGAGGACATTTCTCCAAAAAATAAGATCTTTGTCCCCGTACATCTCCAATTGACTCAGATTATGTCAATTAGCCTATCAGAAGCTTCTAAAGCCATGACATAATTTTCTGGAATTTTCCAAGCGGTTTAAAGACACAGTCAACTTACTGTATGTAAACTTCTGACCCACTGGAATTGTGATATAGTGAATTATAAGTTAAATAATCTGTCTGTAAACAATTGTTGGAAGAATTACTTGTCATGCACAAAGTAGATGTCCTAACCAACTTGCCAAAACTATAGTTTGTTAACATGAAATCTGTGGAGTGGTTGAAAAATGAGTTTTAATGACTTCAACCTGTGTATGTAAACTTCCAACTTCAACTCTATTCCACAGCAATGTGATTCTCTACTGTACATCAGCAGCGTTATGACTGTTTGTCTGTGACCCACTGGACACCTTAGTCTAAATGAGATGTTAGTGATGTCCCATCCTCTCTGGCCAACACACACACACACACACTGAGAGTGTCTGAACGCCATCCAGGCTTTCACACACTGCCCAGTGGCCTGCTTCCAAGCATCCAGCTGCACAGGGAGATAGTGTGTGCAGTCTGTGAGTGTTTATGTCTGTGTATGTACACACTCATTCCCGTTATATCTGTCATTTCTGACTGTGATTGTTGCATGAGTTTAATTAGCCAGAAGCCCCTCCCATCCAGGCAGCCTCCAGCGTGTGGAGAAGAGAGAAGGCCTTATCAAAAGGCAATCTTTTATTCCTCACAATGTGCTGTCCCCATGTTAGGCCTAGAGCTAACTGGACAAATTCCTTCCTCTTCCATTTGGCTTTCAGTCTGCTGGGAAAATACACGAGAGAAGAGGAGGGGAGGGAGAGAGAGGGGAGAGAGAGGGGAGAGAGAGGGTAGAGAGAGTGTGTGTGTGTTGGAGTGGTAGAAGGTGATTCAGGCACTCTAGATTCTGAATGAGACACTGGTTTAGTGTGGTCTGATAGGAGGCTGGATGGGCTGGTTTAGTGTGGTCTGACAGAACGGTGTATGGGCTGGTTTAGTGTGGTCTGACAGAACGGTGTATGGGCTGGTTTAGTGTGGTCTGACAGAACGGTGTATGGGCTGGTTTAGTGTGGTCTGACAGGATGATGGATGGGCTGGTCTAGTCATCAACACTAGTCTCAATGTTATTTTAATAAATACACACTCGTTATAGACTAATCATGGAAGTAGATTGATTAATTAATTTAAACAATTATGTTTTCATCTTAATTTTTTCACAGTCCATTTGGCTTTATTGCCACCAACCAAATGATTTGATCAAAAATAGAAACCACAAACCATTACAGATATGTAGCTACAGTAACACTGACATTAATTTTTCTATTATCACCAACCAAATGATTTGATGAAACCATGAAACAGAGATATTCCATATCCCACAATGGGACTGAGATGAAGGGTGTTGCCTTTCCCATCTAACCCCTATCTGTTATCTACTTAGTCCCATCTAACCCCTATCTGTTATCTACTTAGTCCCATCTAACCCCTATCTGTTATCTACCTAGTCCCATCTAACCCCTATCTGTTATCTACTTAGTCCCATCTAACCCCTATATGTTATCTACTTAGTCCCATCTAACCCCTATCTGTTATCTACTTAGTCCCATCTAACCCCTATCTGTTATCTACTTAGTCCCATCTAACCCCTATCTGTTATCTACTTAGTCCCATCTAACCCCTATCTGTTATCTACTTAGTCCCATCTAACCCCTATCTGTTATCTACTTAGTCCCATCTAACCCCTATCTGTTATCTACTTAGTCCCATCTAACCCCTATCTGTTATCTACTTAGTCCCATCTAACCCCTATCTGTTATCTACTTAGTCCCATCTAACCCCTATCTGTTATCTACTTAGTCCCATCTAACCCCTATCTGTTATCTACTTAGTCCCATCTAACCCCTATCTGTTATCTACTTAGTCCCATCTAACCCCTATCTGTTATCTACTTAGTCCCATCTAACCCCTATCTGTTATCTACTTAGTCCCATCTAACCCCTATCTGTTATCTACTTAGTCCCATCTAACCCCTATCTGTTATCTACTTAGTCCCATCTAACCCCTATCTGTTATCTACTTAGTCCCATCTAACCCCTATCTGTTATCTACTTAGTCCCATCTAACCCCTATCTGTTATCTACTTAGTCCCATCTAACCCCTATCTGTTATCTACTTAGTCCCATCTAACCCCTATCTGTTATCTACTTAGTCCCATCTAACCCCTATCTGTTATCTACTTAGTCCCATCTAACCCCTATCTGTTATCTACTTAGTCCCATCTAACCCCTATCTGTTATCTACTTAGTCCCATCTAACCCCTATCTGTTATCTACTTAGTCCCATCTAACCCCTATCTGTTATCTACTTAGTCCCATCTAACCCCTATCTGTTATCTACTTAGTCCCATCTAACCCCTATCTGTTATCTACTTAGTCCCATCTAACCCCTATCTGTTATCTACTTAGTCCCATCTAACCCCTATCTGTTATCTACTTAGTCCCATCTAACCCCTATCTGTTATCTACTTAGTCCCATCTAACCCCTATCTGTTATCTACTTAGTCCCATCTAACCCCTATCTGTTATCTACTTAGTCCCATCTAACCCCTATCTGTTATCTACTTAGTCCCATCTAACCCCTATCTGTTATCTACTTAGTCCCATCTAACCCCTATCTGTTATCTACTTAGTCCCATCTAACCCCTATCTGTTATCTACCTAGTCCCATCTAACCCCTATCTGTTATCTACCTAGTCCCATCTAACCCCTATCTGTTATCTACTTAGTCCCATCTAACCCCTATCTGTTATCTACTTAGTCCCATCTAACCCCTATCTGTTATCTACTTAGTCCCATCTAACCCCTATCTGTTATCTACTTAGTCCCATCTAACCCCTATCTGTTATCTACTTAGTCCCATCTAACCCCTATCTGTTATCTACTTAGTCCCATCTAACCCCTATCTGTTATCTACTTAGTCCCATCTAACCCCTATCTGTTATCTACCTAGTCCCATCTAACCCCTATCTGTTATCTACTTAGTCCCATCTAACCCCTATCTGTTATCTACTTAGTCCCATCTAACCCCTATCTGTTATCTACTTAGTCCCATCTAACCCCTATCTGTTATCTACTTAGTCCCATCTAACCCCTATCTGTTATCTACTTAGTCCCATCTAACCCCTATCTGTTATCTACTTAGTCCCATCTAACCCCTATCTGTTATCTACTTAGTCCCATCTAACCCCTATCTGTTATCTACTTAGTCCCATCTAACCCCTATCTGTTATCTACCTAGTCCCATCTAACCCCTATCTGTTATCTACTTAGTCCCATCTAACCCCTATCTGTTATCTACTTAGTCCCATCTAACCCCTATCTGTTATCTACTTAGTCCCATCTAACCCCTATCTGTTATCTACTTAGTCCCATCTAACCCCTATCTGTTATCTACTTAGTCCCATCTAACCCCTATCTGTTATCTACTTAGTCCCATCTAACCCCTATCTGTTATCTACCTAGTCCCATCTAACCCCTATCTGTTATCTACCTAGTCCCATCTAACCCCTATCTGTTATCTACTTAGTCCCATCTAACCCCTATCTGTTATCTACTTAGTCCCATCTAACCCCTATCTGTTATCTACCTAGTCCCATCTAACCCCTATCTGTTATCTACTTAGTCCCATCTAACCCCTATCTGTTATCTACCTAGTCCCATCTAACCCCTATCTGTTATCTACTTAGTCCCATCTAACCCCTATCTGTTATCTACTTAGTCCCATCTAACCCCTATCTGTTATCTACCTAGTCCCATCTAACCCCTATCTGTTATCTACTTAGTCCCATCTAACCCCTATCTGTTATCTACTTAGTCCCATCTAACCCCTATCTGTTATCTACTTAGTCCCATCTAACCCCTATCTGTTATCTACCTAGTCCCATCTAACCCCTATCTGTTATCTACTTAGTCCCATCTAACCCCTATCTGTTATCTACCTAGTCCCATCTAACCCCTATCTGTTATCTACTTAGTCCCATCTAACCCCTATCTGTTATCTACTTAGTCCCATCTAACCCCTATCTGTTATCTACTTAGTCCCATCTAACCCCTATCTGTTATCTACTTAGTCCCATCTAACCCCTATCTGTTATCTACTTAGTCCCATCTAACCCCTATCTGTTATCTACTTAGTCCCATCTAACCCCTATCTGTTATCTACTTAGTCCCATCTAACCCCTATCTGTTATCTACTTAGTCCCATCTAACCCCTATCTGTTATCTACTTAGTCCCATCTAACCCCTATCTGTTATCTACTTAGTCCCATCTAACCCCTATCTGTTATCTACTTAGTCCCATCTAACCCCTATCTGTTATCT
>JAKYLM010000065.1:375000-377308 GCA_023634145.1 Thymallus thymallus
GGTGTTTGAGGAGCAGAAGGAGGAGGATATGATGGAGTTCAGTCACCGGCTGGAGGACATGAGGAGTGAACTGGAATATCCTTTTTTACTGTATGTACACACACACACACCACACACACACACACACACACACACACACACCACACACACACCACACACACACCACACCACACAAACACCACACACAGTCTTACGCAGCTAACCTTGTGTGGACATACAATTCAGTCCCATTCAAAATCTATTTACCCTAACCTGTACCCTTACCATAACCCTAAACATAACCCTAAATCACCTAGAAATAGCATTTGAACCTTGTGGGGACTAACACAATGCTAAGAGTGTGCAAAGCTGTCATCAAAGCAAAAGGTGGCTACTTTGAAGAATCTCAAATATAAAATACATTTTTATTAACACTTTTTTGGTTACTACATGATTCCATATGTGTTATTTCATAGTTTTGATGTCTTTATATTATTCTACAATGTAAAAATAAATAAAATCCCTTGAATGTTTGACTGGTACTGTATGTAAAATCTCTACAATACCACATCTCTATAACCGCTACAATACCACATCTCTATAACCGCTACAATACCACATCTCTATAATCTCTACAATACCACATCTCTATAATCTCTACAATACCACATCTCTATAATCTCTACAATACCACATCTCTATAACCGCTACAATACCACATCTCTATAACCGCTACAATACCACATCTCTATAATCTCTACAATACCACATCTCTATAATCTCTACCACATCTCTATAACCGCTACAATACCACATCTCTATAACCGCTACAATACCACATCTCTATAACCGCTACAATACCACATCTCTATAACCGCTACAATACCACATCTCTATAATCTCTACAATACCACATCTCTATAATCTCTACAATACCACATCTCTATAACCGCTACAATACCACATCTCTATAACCGCTACAATACCACATCTCTATAATCTCTACAATACCACATCTCTATAATCTCTACAATACCACATCTCTATAATCTCTACAATACCACATCTCTATAACCGCTACAATACCACATCTCTATAACCGCTACAATACCACATCTCTATAACCGCTACAATACCACATCTCTATAATCTCTACAATACCACATCTCTATAATCTCTACAATACCACATCTCTATAATCTCTACAATACCACATCTCTATAATCTCTACAATACCACATCTCTATAACCGCTACAATACCACATCTCTATAATCTCTACAATACCACATCTCTATAATCTCTACAATACCACATCTCTATAATCTCTACAATACCACATCTCTATAACCGCTACAATACCACATCTCTATAACCGCTACAATACCACATCTCTATAATCTCTACAATACCACATCTCTATAATCTCTACAATACCACATCTCTATAATCTCTACAATACCACATCTCTATTTTAAAAAGTCTCCAGCCCCCTCATGTAATGAATTCCCTGAATTGATTCCTTTTTGTTCTATTGTAATGTAATATTAATGATATGAAGGTATGAGTCTTTAACCTGGTCTGTACTGATGTGGGAGATGTGTTCAACGTGGTACAGAGTATGGTGAAGGACAGTGGGGCAGAGAGACACTTCCTCTCCATCCTACAACACCTCATGCTCATCCGGAACGACTACTTTGTCCGGTAAGATCTCTCCGCCTCAATCCACACAGAACTACATCTTCCTCCTCTTCTTCTCCTCCTCTTTTCTTCCTCCTCCTCTTCTCCTCCTTCTCCTCTTCCTCCTTCTGATTCTTCCTCTTCTTCAACAACTACTCCCTCGTCTGGTAAGATGTTCCTTCATCCACATAGATGTTCTACAGATATTATAATGTAGATCTATACGGTGTAAGGTATGTTTGGTTAGAAGGGATCGTTAAACCATATGAGTGTCTAAAGTTGTAAGGTACAAAGTGGTGAACATCAAGAGAGACATGGAGGGAGAGGGAGGGAGGGAGGGAGAGGGAGAAATCTCCCATAACATTACATTGATAAAGCTTTCTTTGAACAGAGAGAGTGTAATCTTCCATAACATTACATTGATAAGGCTTTCTCAACCCTTTATAGGTGATGACATATGGACCATCACACCTCTCTCTACTGTACGGTAGGAGGAGGAGATGGATGTAGGAAGTCAGAGTTACTGTAAGACTATCAAGGTATTTTAGTGGTTAGTTTTTAGTGGTATAATGACTTCAAAAGGAGCAAATGAATCACGTTATAGGACCTAATAACAGACCCAATCTCTCTCCGCAGTGGGAAGCGGAACT
>JAKYLM010000065.1:382508-395008 GCA_023634145.1 Thymallus thymallus
GCCTTAGTCTGTACACAATGTGTCTGCATCCCAAATGACACTCTATTCCCTATTCCCTCAGATAGTTTTTAAACCCCTTCACTTTTTTCACGTTTTTGTTGTGTTGCAGACTGAGTTTAAAATGGATTAAATTGAGATTTTGTGTCACTGGCCTTTACACACAATACTCCATAATGTCAACGTGGAATGATGTCTTTAGAAATGTTTACATTCAATAAGAATTAAAATATTAAAAGTCAGTAAGCCTAAATAAGTTCAGGAGTAAAAATGTGCTTAACAAGTCACAATAAGTTGAGTGGACTCTGTGTGCAATAATAGTGTTTAATATAATTTTTGAATGGCTACCTCATCTCTGTACCCAACACATACAATTATCTGTAAGATCCCTCAGTAGAGCACTGAATTTCAAACACAGATTCAACCACAAAGACCAGAGAGGTTTTCCAATTCCTCACAAAGAAGGGCACCTATTGGTAGATGCTGATTTTTTACACTTTGGAAGGTGTATCAATACACCCAGTCACTACAAAGATACAGGCGTCCTTCCTAACTCAGTTGCCGGAGAGGAAGGAATGGTGACTTTACAAAAGTTTGAGTTGAATGGCTGTGATAGGAGACAACTGAGGATGGATCAACAACATTGTAGTTACTCCACAATACTAACCTAAATGACAGAGTGAAAAGGAGGAAGCCTGTATAGAATAAAATATTACAAAACATCCATCCTGTCTGCAACAAGGCACTAAAGTAAAACTGCAAAAAATGTGGCAAAGAAATTAACTTTATGTCTTGAATACAAAGTGTTATGGGTCAAATCCAACACAACACTTCACTGAGTATCACTCTTCATATTTTCCAGCATGGTGGTGGCTGGATCATGTTATGGGTATGCTTGTCATTGGCAAGGTTAGGGAGTTTTTTTTTAGGATAAAAAGAAACAGAATTGCACAGGCAAGGAAAACCTGGTTCAGTCTGCTTTCAACAGACACCGGGAGACAAATGCATCTGTCAGCAGGACAATCACCTAAAACACAAGGCCACATATACACTGGAGTTGTTTACCAAGACAACATTGAATGTTCCTGAGTGGCCTAGTTACAGTTTTGACTTAAATCGGCTTGAGAATCTTTGGCAAGACTTAAATGGCTGTGTAGCGATGATCAACAACCAACTTGACAGAGCTTGAAGAATTTTGAATTGAGTAATGTGCAAATGTTTTACAATCAGGGTGTGAATACTTATGTAAATGAGATGTTTCTGTATTCTGAAGGCACTGTAGTGCATTACTTTTGACCAGAGGTTTTGACCAGGGCTCGTAGGGCTTTGGTCAAAAGTAGTGCACTGTGTAGGTAATAGGGTACCATTTGGGAAGCATCCCTGTACAGAATGTGTGTCTGTTTGGAGGACACAGCCACTGATGTAACCTACTTGTGCGTCACAACACAACACAATTCAATTCCTGTTCTCCTCCAAGGCTGTCAACCAAAGCTTTCTGTCGATTCAACCTTTGGAGGCCAAAGTTTTACTGTTGAAGAGACACACACACACACACACACACACACACACACACACACACACACACACACACACACACACACACACACACACACACATAGACACACACACACACACACACACACACACACACACACACACACACACACACACACACACATGGACCAGTGTTTAGCAGAGCTCTATATGTTTGTTTCATATAGTACTGTATGCTGCTAAGGTATTCACTAACTACACAGGTATTCACTAACTACACAGGTATTCACTAACTACACAGGTATTCACTAGCGCTCTCTCTCGTGTGTGTGTGTGTGTGTGTGTAGGGTTGCTCAACACAGGCTTTACAACACACACACTTCTCTTGTATTGTCACCACCTCTGTTTCCAGCTGAGAGACGATCAATCAAGTGTAGGATCTCAAGGCGATTGTCAATATCCTGATCAATTGACAGAGTGCTTTCTATTGGAAGCATTTAATTTGAGCTCAACATCAAGTATTGATTAGATGGATTGTTTTCAGCACAACTAGACTCAAAGCAATCACTGAACAGACCTCTTTTACATAGGCTTCAATCCTGTTGTTTACTCCTATCATAGAGTATTCATTTATTATACTGCTAATTATAAACTGGGCGGTTCCAGCCCTGAATGCTGATTGGCTGAAAGCTGTGGTATACCAGACCGTATACCATGGATATCACTTTTTTTTTTAACTGTTCTAATTATGTTGGTAACCAGTTTATAATAGCAATATGGCACCTCAGGGTTTGTGATATATGGCCAATATACCACGGCTAACGGCTGTGTCCAGGTACCCTGCGTTGCGTCGTGTGTAAGAACAGCCCTTAGCTGTGGTATATTGGCCATATACCACACCTCCTCAGGCCTTATTGCTTAATTATACTGGTCACTGAGTTAAACTGACTTCTTTAAATTGGTAGGAGGTTCCATATTTGTAGTTAAATAATCCTATAAAAGGTATCCATATTTGTACTTAAATAATCCTGTTCCTTTATTTTGTTTTCCTCCTCAGTTTGGAGCAGTACCAGTGGTACCAGGGGTCTCCTCAGCCCACCCATCCCAGGCCGGCTTCCCCCCCTTCTCCTCCTCCTCCCCTTCCCTTCCTCCTCCTCCTCTTCCTCCTTCTTCTGGTCCGGGAGGTCCCATGCCTCCTCCGCCTCCTCCTCCCCCCCTCCCAGGCTGCGGTCCACCTCCCCCACCAGGAATGCCTCCCCCGTTTGGCTGTGTCCCCCCTCCTCCTCCTTTGGGGTTCTGTGGTCTGGGATCTCCTACCCACCACACCCTGCCTTTCGGCCTACGGCCCAAGAAGGAGTTCAAGCCTGAGACTTCCATGAAGCGCCTGAACTGGTCCAAGGTGAGTCACACACTCACACATCCACATGTCCATTACCCTCCCCCCTCCACTCACACACTGCCTGGCCTTCTGTAGCTAACAGATATGGCTTAACATAGTGTCTGAAAACACAGCATGTGGCTGTGAACAAGGCTTGTTTGTAGGTGTGTGTGTATGTGTTGGAAGTGCTCCTCAAGAGGCCTGTCTGCAGAATACACTATAAATTGAAGTCTCTAGCTCTCTCTTGAGTTTCGAGGTATCATCTCTAAACGTTCAGGTCCTGTTAGTGTAGAGGTTTTGGTATATATTCATGGTATCATCTCTAAACGTTCAGGTCCTGTTAGTGTAGAGGTTTTGGTATATATTCATGGTATCATCTCTAAACGTTCAGGTCCTGTTAGTGTAGAGGTTTTGGGATAGATTCATGGTATCATCTCTAAACGTTCAGGTCCTGTTAGTGTAGAGGTTTTGGGATAGATTCATGGTATCATCTCTAAACGTTCAGGTCCTGTTAGTGTAGAGGTTTTGGGATAGATTCATGGTATCATCTCTAAACGTTCAGGTCCTGTTAGTGTAGAGGTTTTGGGATAGATTCATGGTATCATCTCTAAACGTTCAGGTCCTGTTAGTGTAGAGGTTTTGGGATGGATTCATGGTATCATCTCTAAACGTTCAGGTCCTGTTAGTGTAGAGGTTTTGGGATAGATTCATGGTATCATCTCTAAACGTTCAGGTCCTGTTAGTGTAGAGGTTTTGGGATAGATTCATGGTATCATCTCTAAACGTTCAGGTCCTGTTAGTGTAGAGGTTTTGGGATAGATTCATGGTATCATCTCTAAACGTTCAGGTCCTGTTAGTGTAGAGGTTTTGGTATATATTCATGGTATCATCTCTAAACGTTCAGGTCCTGTTAGTGTAGAGGTTTTGGGATAGATTCATGGTATCATCTCTAAACGTTCAGGTCCTGTTAGTGTAGAGGTTTTGGGATAGATTCATGGTATCATCTCTAAACGTTCAGGTCCTGTTAGTGTAGAGGTTTTGGGATAGATTCATGGTATCATCTCTAAACGTTCAGGTCCTGTTAGTGTAGAGGTTTTGGGATAGATTCATGGTATCATCTCTAAACGTTCAGGTCCTGTTAGTGTAGAGGTTTTGGGATAGATTCATGGTATCATCTCTAAACGTTCAGGTCCTGTTAGTGTAGAGGTTTTGGGATAGATTCATGGTATCATCTCTAAACGTTCAGGTCCTGTTAGTGTAGAGGTTTTGGGATAGATTCATGGTATCATCTCTAAACGTTCAGGTCCTGTTAGTGTAGAGGTTTTGGGATGGATTCATGGTATCATCTCTAAACGTTCAGGTCCTGTTAGTGTAGAGGTTTTGGGATGGATTCATGCATATTAAACGTCTATTTCATCTTGTACAGATGTGCACCAACGCAAGGGTCTCCTTGGTGTCCTGTTGAAACCTTTTACAAGCTGATCACAACACTAAGGCTGCGTCCCAAATGGCACCCTATTCACTATGTAGTGCACTACTTTACAATGGGCTGTGGTTAAAAGTAGTGCACTATCGGTATATAGGTAGTAGGGTGCCATTTGAGACACATCCTAACACCAGTGCTTCCTTCCCCATAAGATCAGGCATATGGTCCAGCTTGTTAAACAGCTGTATGAATGTGTAGAAATGAAGTGAGATTAAATATTAATTGTAATAGTGTGAACTAATATCACTGAGAATAGAGAGAACAACATCTGGCCGTGCTGAACCAAGACCGTCTGACTACAGCTTCTGAGGCTGTTGTCAATGACATGTTAAAGATGTTCTCCAAGTTGCTCTGGAAACATCTGTACTGTTGTTGTTGCCATCATATATCAAAAAGTATGTTGTTGTTGCCATATGTCAGAGAAGAAAGTTGGTCTTATATAGATAGTGGTTAGATCTAAATGTTTCCTAAACCTGTAGCCTCACCCACCCATGGTGACAGACCCAGCTTTGGTTAGCCAAATGATCCAGCCATTGATCCATGCTATTCCTCTAGTGATTCATTTTAAGCGACACTGTGCTCAGTATCTGTATTCCAGCTAGAGGGGACGGAGGCTGCAGTGTGGGTGGGTGGGTAGGTGGGTGGGTGGGTGGGTGGGTGTGTGTGCTATAATCGGCGGAGGCTGCTGTTTCCATCAGTCCCTCTAACTTTACCTGTCCTCTCGGTCTGCAGAGCCTCAGGAAGGGGATTACTCTTCTCCTATTCACTGCTCACTAACTCACCATGGGAAACATACTAGCATTATGCTTTGGAAGGGAAAATATATCCTTGTCTAAGACTACACTTAAACATAACTTCTAACCAAGGACCAGCTAGAAGAGTCCTAGTAATCCAGCCCTATCTCTTTCAGGACCAGCTAGAACAGTCCTAGTAATCCAGCCCTATCTCTTTCAGGACCAGCTAGAACAGTCCTGGTAAACCACCAGCCCTATCAGTTTCAGGACCAGCTAGAACAGTCCTGGTAAACCACCAGCCCTATCAGTTTCAGGACCAGCTAGAACAGTCCTAGTAATCCAGCCCTATCAGTTTCAGGACCAGCTAGAACAGTCCTAGTAATCCAGCCCTATCTCTTTCAGGACCAGCTAGAACAGTCCTAGTAATCCAGCCCTATCTCTTTCAGGACCAGCTAGAACCGTCCTGGTAAACCACCAGCCCTATCAGTTTCAGGACCAGCTAGAAGAGTCCTGGTAAACCACCAGCCCTATCAGTTTCAGGACCAGCTAGAAGAGTCCTAGTAATCCAGCCCTATCTCTTTCAGGACCAGCTAGAACAGTCCTAGTAATCCAGCCCTATCTCTTTCAGGACCAGCTAGAACAGTCCTGGTAAACCACCAGCCCTATCAGTTTCAGGACCAGCTAGAACAATCCTGGTAAACCACCAGCCCTATCAGTTTCAGGACCAGCTAGAACAGTCCTGGTAAACCACCAGCCCTATCAGTTTCAGGACCAGCTAGAACAGTCCTGGTAAACCACCAGCCCTATCAGTTTCAGGACCAGCTAGAACAGTCCTGGTAAACCACCAGCCCTATCAGTTTCATGACCAGCTAGAACAGTCCTGGTAAACCAGCCCTATCAGTTTCAGGACCAGCTAGAACAGTCCTAGTAATCCAGCCCTATCAGTTTCAGGACCAGCTAGAACAGTCCTAGTAATCCAGCCCTATCAGTTTCAGGACCAGCTAGAACAGTCCTAGTAATCCAGCCCTATCTCTTTCAGGATCAGCTAGAACAGTCCTAGTAATCCAGCCCTATCTCTTTCAGGATCAGCTACAACAGTCCACAGAGTAATGTCAGGGAAGGCTTAGAAGAGAGATTGGAGAGACATATAGCTAGAATAGAGATTGGAGAGACATATAGCTAGAATAGAGATGGGAGAGACATATAGCTAGAATAGAGATGGGAGAGACATATAGCTAGAATAGAGATGGGAGAGACATATAGCTAGAATAGAGATGGGAGAGACATATAGCTAGAATAGAGATGGGAGAGACATATAGCTAGAATAGAGATGGGAGAGACATATAGCTAGAATAGAGATGGGAGAGACGTATAGCTAGAATAGAGATGGGAGAGACGTATAGCTAGAATAGAGATGGGAGAGACGTATAGCTAGAATAGAGATGGGAGAGACATATAGCTAGAATAGAGATGGGAGAGACATATAGCTAGAATAGAGATGGGAGAGACATATAGCTAGAATAGAGATGGGAGAGACATAGAGATGGGAGAGACATAGCTAGAATAGAGATGGGAGAGACATATAGCTATCTTATTGACTATTCTCTTCCTTGTATGTTTTCTCATGAAGCTGACACCCTCCTTGACCTGGTGTGACCCTACTACTCCAAGATAGGAGAAGAAGGAGAGTGTGTGTGTCGTAGGAGTCTATCCACGCCTCTTGTTATTGTAATGGTCACATGTCGTCAGTCATATTCGCCATCACGTTCTGTCCTCTTTTCTATCTGAAATCACTCATTATTCAGATGTGTGGGCGTTGGGAGCCTTTGGTCCTTAAATCAACTGTAGAGTTTATTTAGACTGTGTTGTGGTGTGTATAGGGGAGTAAGTCTTTGTGTGCTCAGTACATCTTTGTGGCTGTGTCCATGTTTATATGTGCATATATTAACCCCTGGTCCACCTGCCATCTATTTGTGTGTGTAGATCCGCCCCCAGGAGATGTCCGAGAGCTGTTTCTGGGTGGTGGCTAACGAGGATCGCTATGACAACCCTGACCTCCTCAACAGACTGGCACACACCTTCGGCTCATACAGACCAGGTCAGGATAACTACTGCTGTAATTCTGTCTGTCTGTCTGTCTGTCTGTCTGTCTGTCTGTCTGTCTGTCTGTCTGTCTGTCTGTCTGTCTGTCTGTCTGTCTGTCTGTCTGTCTGTCTGTCTGTCTGTCTGTCTGTCTGTCTGTCTGTCTGTCTGTCTGTCTCACTCCAGCCATCTTGTTATCCCCTCTGGTGTGCTGCTCTAACACTTTCATTCCCAACATTGTTGGGTGTGTGGGAACCCATTACCTTCCATGTCTCCCTGGTCCCTTTCTGTGTGGAAGAACTCATGTCCCCGTCTCACCAGCCTGTTCTTCTCTGCCTGGCTCGTGACTACAGTTGTTTTTATCCAATTTCCCTCACCATGGCAGGGCTGTGGCAGGGCTGAGAGCGAGGGATGGAGGAGACTAGTCCCCTCATTAGAACTAGCCTCATTAAGCAGTTTGTGCGTTCATGACGATGGCAACGAGACACAGAGACAGGGGTTGTGTGTGTGTGTGTGTGTGTGTGTGTGTGTGTGTGTGTGTGTGTGTGTGTGTGTGTGTGTGTGTGTGTGTGTGTGTGTGTGTGTGCGTGTTTTAGCCTTTAGGGTTTTTATTAACAGTTTAATTATCTTGTTATGGCCTCCATTAAGATGATCGAGGAATCTACATGAAAGAACGGAACATTAATTTGTTATGGTTCCGTTTAGAATCCTCTACTCTGCTGTTGTATTGTGGAGATGAGCTGGTAGAACACTGCATAGATTCTCTCACATTTAACACTTCAGTCTCTATCCTATATGCTCATTGGGGTCAATTTGATGACCAGTTATGATCGTTTATATGTGGCTGGCTGTGTTGATAGAGGGGATTCACTAGTAGTAGTAGTAGTTGACTGTAAGTCATTGTAGAGCTAGCTATCATAGTCTAGGACTAATACCACTGGAGAGCTATCATAGTCCTGTATAGTATCACTAGGTAGAGGAGACCTATCATAGTCCTGTATAGTATCACTAGGTAGAGGAGACCTATCATAGTCCTGTATAGTATCACTAGGTAGAGGAGACCTATCATGGTCCTGTATAGTATCACTAGGTAGAGGAGACCTATCATAGTCCTGTATAGTATCACTAGGTAGAGGAGACCTATCATAGTCCTGTATAGTATCACTAGGTAGAGGAGACCTATCATAGTCCTGTATAGTATCACTAGGTAAAGGAGACCTATCATGGTCCTGTATAGTATCACTAGGTAGAGGAGACCTATCATGGTCCTGTATAGTATCACTAGGTAGAGGAGACCTATCATGGTCCTGTATAGTATCACTAGGTAGAGGAGACCTATCATGGTCCTGTATAGTATCACTAGGTAGAGGAGACCTATCATAGTCCTGTATAGTATCACTAGGTAGAGGAGACCTATCATGGTCCTGTATAGTATCACTAGGTAGAGGAGACCTATCATGGTCCTGTATAGTATCACTAGGTAGAGGAGACCTATCATGGTCCTGTATAGTATCACTAGGTAGAGGAGACCTATCATGGTCCTGTATAGTATCACTAGGTAGAGGAGACCTATCATGGTCCTGTATAGTATCACTAGGTAGAGGAGACCTATCATGGTCCTGTATAGTATCACTAGGTAGAGGAGAGGAGAGCCACAGTATCATAGTGGTTCTTTAATAAGGTTAACCAACCAGACAGAAACAGCAGGGGACTCTGTTGTGTTGTCTACTAGTCCAGATTCTCCATGTTTTACTTCTCCAGTCGTGTAGTGATGCAGTCAGTTAGCTAGCTCACCATCTCAACGTGCCGTAGAGGCCACCATTTTGAATTATTCATTCAGCCATTATCTACCTGTCACCACTCCTCCATGCAGCACAGGACGCAGAGCACACGCACACGCACACACACACACACACACACACACACACCAGAGGAGCACCTTGTTCTGTGACAAGGTATTAAATAATGGAGAGAATACAGGTATACAAACAGTAGAACAGGTGGTGGAGAGGTAGCTAACATCAGACCTCCTGAGGTTCTGTCTCTGTCAGGGATGTTATAGTCTAGTTACAGCAGACCTGGCTGATCTAAGTGGTGTTGTAAAACAGGTAGAGGTAGCTAACATCAGACCTCCTGAGGTTCTGCCTAACATCAGACAACACTCTGTCTTTATTAGGGAGACGCTACAGTTAGTAGTGCTGCTCTCCAATATCTAGTGCTGCTCTCCAATATCTAGTGCTGCTCTCCAATATCTAGTGCTGTTCTCCAATATCTAGTGCTGCTCTCCAATATCTAGTGCTGCTCTCCAATATCTAGTGCTGTTCTCCAATATCTAGTGCTGCTCTCCAATATCTAGTGCTGCTCTCCAATATCTAGTGCTGTTCTCCAATATCTAGTGCTGTTCTCCAATATCTAGTGCTGTTCTCCAATATCTAGTGCTGCTCTCCAATATCTAGTGCTGCTCTCCAATATCTAGTGCTGTTCTCCAATATCTAGTGCTGCTCTCCAATATCTAGTGCTGCTCTCCAATATCTAGTGCTGCTCTCCAATATCTAGTGTTGTTCTCCAATATCTAGTGTTGTTCTCCAATATCTAGTGCTGCTCTCCAATATCTAGTGCTGCTCTCCAATATCTAGTGCTGCTCTCCAATATCTAGTGTTGTTCTCCAATATCTAGTGCTGTTCTCTAATATCTAGTGCTGTTCTCTAATATCTAGTGCTGTTCTCTAATATCTAGTGTTGTTCTCCAATATCTAGTGCTGCTCTCCAATATCTAGTGTTGTTCTCCAATATCTAGTGCTGCTCTACAATATCTAGTGTTGTTCTCCAATATCTAGTGCTGTTCTCTAATATCTAGTGCTGCTCTCCAATATCTAGTGCTGCTCTCCAATATCTAGTGCTGTTCTCCAATATCTAGTGCTGTTCTCCAATATCTAGTGCTGTTCTCCATTATCTAGTGCTGTTCTCCAATATCTAGTGCTGTTCTCCAATATCTAGTGCTGCTCTCCAATATCTAGTGCTGCTCTCCAATATCTAGTGCTGCTCTCCAATATCTAGTGCTGCTCTCCAATATCTAGTGCTGTTCTCCAATATCTAGTGCTGTTCTCCAATATCTAGTGCTGTTCTCCAATATCTAGTGCTGTTCTCCAATATCTAGTGCTGTTCTCCAATATCTAGTGCTGTTCTCCAATATCTAGTGCTGTTCTCCAATATCTAGTACTGTTCTCCAATATCTAGTGCTGTTCTCCAATATCTAACTGTAAGGAGTACAAGGTTTTAAGTAAGTCACTATTGAAACGAGGGCTGTCCCAGACAAAAAAATAATATATTTGTTGACCAAAATTAGTCTGTTCATTCGACCAATCGATTGAGCAAAACGTTTTAAACGTGTATTTTTCCATATATAGACGCACCTTATGTGTTTTTAATAAAACCAACTATATGCATTGAGCTTGTCTCAAAAGGGATCCAGAGATCTAGATAACCAGAAACCTTGACCCAACTATTCTTCTCCCTCCCCTGCTGGCTTTCACAGATTCTGTCAATACTCTCCTGAAGTTGCCGGTAATAGGCTACACGAGGAGTCTGCAAACTTTCTCATGTTGAATGCCTATTTTTTCTCAAGTGTAGCATAGGTTGTTCACTCTGGAATTGGTATACACTAACGCAAACAACTTACACAAAGAAGTTATGAAACAATGAATGTGCACAAATTAGCGGGAGAGAGTGCATTCTGGGGAGAGAAGTGCTTTGTGCATCTGGGCACATGGGCAATCCGATGTCGGTATTGACCATGCAGCATTTACAGTGAGATTGCCTCAGCAGAAGTCAGGGCATTCATACTTCTTGTGTTTCTCGGAGCAGTGCAGAGCTGTTGTCAAGGAAGTGAGTTTGTGTTTATACAGGATGTACCGCCCCCACCTACCGCCAACCAATCATGTCAATGCGGAGCTATGCAGAGCCCTCTGCATTGTTACAAACTTTGTGAGGCGCATGATGATGCGACACGGAACTCAATTTGGCCTCTGCATGCCTCTGGAGGCGTCACACCCTCCGTATGGAGCCTCCTACTGAATCAAGCATAAATTGGCTTAGTCTAGGACTCCGCAATGGATTAGTTAACTGAGATGGGCGCAAATATATATATCTTGGTCGGCCAACAGCCTATCGACCAAACAGTCGACCAGTCGACTAGTTGGGGTCAGCCCTAATGGGGACAGTATATGGACTTTTATGAGGTTGGTTGGAGGTTTCAGCTTAGCCTGCTTAATAGAAGTGTTATCCTACCGTAGCCTACACTTTACTGTGCTTTGATCGAACAGATCACCTTGAGCTCATGAAATATGAATGTTTTATTTCCGCTGCTAGAATGTTTGTCATGATAAAATCAATGGCTTTGTAAGTGCAGTAATAGTACAACTCAGTTTGATAGAACTATCCGTCTGGTTGGTAGTCTCTGCAATGTTTTCACTAAGTCAAATAAGGACTATATTATTGACTTTGTACTGTGACATTCTAAATGCTTTGCTGCTTTTTTCAGAGTTGATAAAATGGGAAATGTGAAGCTTCATTGCCAGCCGTGTTACTGTAAACATCTTGGAATCAGATGTAATTCTCTACAGAGGGGTTTTTCCTTCCAACCTTGATGTATCAGGTGTTTTTTATTTATTTTTTATTTAACTTAACATTTATCAGGGGAACTCATTGAGACCAGGGTCTCATTTACAATGGTGCCCCGAGGACAACTATACAACACATTCAAAATGATCAATAACAACCAAATAAACTATAAATTATGAAAACAGCAGGTTTGATGTAGGGGTTAGGGGTCACATGTCTACAGTAAGGAATACATCATGTTTGATGTAGGGGTTAGGGGTCACATGTCTACAGTAAGGAATACATCATGTTTGATGTAGGGGTTAGGGGTCACATGTCTACAATAAGGAATACATCATGTTTGATGTAGGGGTTACATGTCTACAGTAATGAACACAGCAGTTTTGATGTAGGGGCTTCATGTTAATAGATTGAGGAACAGTGTTTCACAACCTAATATTGTGTTGGGCTCCAAGTCTGTAGAGAATTACACAGACAGACAGACAGACAGACAGACAGACAGACAGACAGACAGACAGACAGACAGACAGACAGACAGACAGACAGACAGACAGACAGACAGACAGACAGACAGACAGACAGACAGACAGACAGACAGACAGACAGACAGACAGACAGACAGACAGACAGACAGACAGACAGACAGACAGACAGACAGACAGACAGACAGACATGCCGTATGGCGCTGGAAGTCAGAGCTCATAGTTAAT
>JAKYLM010000065.1:397508-407508 GCA_023634145.1 Thymallus thymallus
AGGAACTGGGATGGAATATACAGACTACATTATTACTGTCTGATGAATATATGAACTGGGATGGAATATACAGACTACATTATTACTGTCTGAGGAATATAGGAACTGGGATGGAATATAGAGACTACAGTATTACTGTCTGATGAATATAGGAACTGGGATGGAATATACAGACTACATTATTACTGTCTGAGGAATATAGGAACTGGGATGGAATATAGAGACTACATTATTACTGTCTGATGAATATATGAACTGGGATGGAATATACAGACTACATTATTACTGTCTGATGAATATATGAACTGGGATGGAATATACAGACTACATTATTACTGTCTGATGAATATATGAACTGGGATGGAATATAGAGACTACATTATTACTGTCTGAGGAATATAGGAACTGGGATGGAATATACAGACTACATTATTACTGTCTGAGGAATATAGGAACTGGGATGGAATATACAGCCTACATTATTACTGTCTGAGGAATATAGGAACTGGGATGGAATATACAGACTACATTATTACTGAAGTAGGATTGTATTGCACACGACTCAGCCTGTACTCTACACAGACCAGTGCGGCATATCCATTGTCAGAGGGTAGCATAATGTGTCTGATTCTCTGTAATAATTGTATGGGATTAATAATGCATTTTATTTTGTAAAGTGGTTTCTTGCATCAAACAACACAATCATTTTCAGTCACCTCCTTGTCCGATGGACCAATGAATAAACAGGATCATGTCAAGCCCTGCATGTTTTTTCAAAAGTCTCATGGAACACCACACTTTGGCTGCTACTGTAGGCTGAATGATAGAACAACTATTTCCATGTTATGGGATGCATTTTCTTTTTGATGGTAGGCTACTCTGGTAGGCCTACATTATGATCAAATAACCACAGCAGCCTACTTGGCCACTGTTAACTGTAATAGCCTCCTTGTGCTGGAAGTTGCACAGAACTTTCACAACGTTCAAGTTTGTTCTCAGCAGACCTGAAACTTGCACTGTGCCTAAAACAAATTAGAGGGAACATTGGATGGGAGAGACTCAGTTATTACTTTGAAATACATTTTGACTCATTTGCAAGAACACGAATCACAGAAAACTAACTTTGTTCCTCTGCTTATAACCTTAACTCCAACCCTACATCCATTGGGCTGTAGAAACCTGAACAATAACGAAACTAACTATATACATGAATTGGTCAATTGAACATGAGTGACAGTGGCAGTACCTGCATGATTAAATTTACTATGATTAAGGTAAGTGGCAATACCTTCCAAAGCCCCAGGCTTCATTAAATGTATTCATGTTGATTTTCCACTCAGAGCTAGATGTTTCTGTCTACCAGAGAAGGAGCTGTGAACAGGGTCAATTCCATTGTGCTCATCAGATCAGTTCAGTCCAGCCGCAAACAAATTATTACAATTAATGGATGTTTTTCCTTCAGTTTGAGGTTCTAACGAGTGGAATTCAAAGCCTGTTATTAATATGAAGTGATTTGATCCCGGGCCTTTCTTTTAAGTGCTTGGTCCCTATTCCCTATATAGTGCACTACTTTTGACCAGAGCCCTATGGGCTACATAGGGAACAAGGAGCCATTTGAGCCTCAGTCTTTGTTCATTAGCCACACGTCTCCCAGGACAGAACAGCTTATTAAACTGTCCCTCCCTCTGGTGAATGACCGTTAATAAAGAGCCTCAAGACAGAATACAGACACGCACGTCTCTAAATCAGTCACTGTCCTGAGTTCCAGTAGGAAGGTGCAGTTATATGTTACACACTGCTTAAAGACGATGCCTGCTGAACAGGCCACGATAAACCTGTGTATGTGATGTGACACATGTAAAAAGTTTAAACAACCATTTTTTAAATCGATTTTTCGTTAAAACGATAAACATCCATAAAATTCCACGTGAATTCACAATACAGCTGCGCTATTGCCAGCAATGGTTTGGGTCTCACTGTGCGTCCCTTTCAGATGGTTTGGGTCTCACTCTGCGTCCCTTTCAGACGGTTTGGTCTCACGGTGCGTCCCTTTCAGACGGTTTGGGTCTCACGGTGCGTCCCTTTCAGATGGTTTGGGTCTCACTCTGCGTCCCTTTCAGACGGTTTGGGTCTCACGGTGCGTCCCTTTCAGATGGTTTGGGTCTCACGGTGCGTCCCTTTCAGATGGTTTGGGTCTCACTGTGCGTCCCTTTCAGACGGTTTGGGTCTCACTGTGCGTCCCTTTCAGATGGTTTGGGTCTCACGGTGCGTCCCTTTCAGACGGTTTGGGTCTCACGGTGCGTCCCTTTCAGATGGTTTGGGTCTCACGGTGCGTCCCTTTCAGACGGTTTGGTCTCACGGTGCGTCCCTTTCAGACGGTTTGGGTCTCACGGTGCGTCCCTTTCAGACGGTTTGGTCTCACGGTGCGTCCCTTTCAGACGGTTTGGGTCTCACGGTGCGTCCCTTTCAGATGGTTTGGGTCTCACGGTGCGTCCCTTTCAGACGGTTTGGGTCTCACGGTGCGTCCCTTTCAGACGGTTTGGGTCTCACGGTGCGTCCCTTTCAGACGGTTTGGGTCTCACGGTGCGTCCCTTTCAGACGGTTTGGGTCTCACGGTGCGTCCCTTTCAGACGGTTTGGGTCTCACGGTGCGTCCCTTTCAGATGGTTTGGGTCTCACGGTGCGTCCCTTTCAGATGGTTTGGGTCTCACGGTGCGTCCCTTTCAGATGGTTTGGGTCTCACTCTGCGTCCCTTTCAGATGGTTTGGGTCTCACTCTGCGTCCCTTTCAGATGGTTTGGGTCTCACGGTGCGTCCCTTTCAGACGGTTTGGGTCTCACGGTGCGTCCCTTTCAGATGGTTTGGGTCTCACGGTGCGTCCCTTTCAGATGGTTTGGGTCTCACGGTGCGTCCCTTTCAGATGGTTTGGGTCTCACTGTGCGTCCCTTTCAGACGGTTTGGGTCTCACTGTGCGTCCCTTTCAGATGGTTTGGGTCTCACGGTGCGTCCCTTTCAGACGGTTTGGGTCTCACGGTGCGTCCCTTTCAGACGGTTTGGGTCTCACGGTGCGTCCCTTTCAGACGGTTTGGGTCTCACGGTGCGTCCCTTTCAGACGGTTTGGGTCTCACGGTGCGTCCCTTTCAGACGGTTTGGGTCTCACGGTGCGTCCCTTTCAGATGGTTTGGGTCTCACGGTGCGTCCCTTTCAGACGGTTTGGGTCTCACGGTGCGTCCCTTTCAGACGGTTTGGGTCTCACGGTGCGTCCCTTTCAGATGGTTTGGGTCTCACGGTGCGTCCCTTTCAGACGGTTTGGTCTCACGGTGCGTCCCTTTCAGACGGTTTGGGTCTCACGGTGCGTCCCTTTCAGACGGTTTGGTCTCACGGTGCGTCCCTTTCAGACGGTTTGGGTCTCACGGTGCGTCCCTTTCAGATGGTTTGGGTCTCACGGTGCGTCCCTTTCAGACGGTTTGGGTCTCACGGTGCGTCCCTTTCAGACGGTTTGGGTCTCACGGTGCGTCCCTTTCAGACGGTTTGGGTCTCACGGTGCGTCCCTTTCAGACGGTTTGGGTCTCACGGTGCGTCCCTTTCAGACGGTTTGGGTCTCACGGTGCGTCCCTTTCAGATGGTTTGGGTCTCACGGTGCGTCCCTTTCAGACGGTTTGGGTCTCACGGTGCGTCCCTTTCAGACGGTTTGGGTCTCACGGTGCGTCCCTTTCAGATGGTTTGGGTCTCACGGTGCGTCCCTTTCAGATGGTTTGGGTCTCACGATGCGTCCCTTTCAGATGGTTTGGGTCTCACGGTGCGTCCCTTTCAGATGGTTTGGGTCTCACTGTGCGTCCCTTTCAGACGGTTTGGGTCTCACTGTGCGTCCCTTTCAGATGAACCAGACATATAGTATAGTATAGTATAGTTAACCATGCAAAATTATTTTATTTATTTATATCAACTTTATATACTTTTTTCACTCTGTAACAATGTATAGTGTACATATTCAGCCATCAACCCATACAATGCAATGTTTTTTTTATAGCTTTTTTGCACTCCAGACTTCTTGTATTTTTATACATTTCATACTGCCGCTCGAGTATGTATCTGTCTTTTTGTGTATTTTTGTTCGGACATTTTGCACCTGCCCTGTGTATCTCTGACACTAACACCTTACCTCTTGACTGGTACTGTATCTCTGACACTAACACCTTACCTCTTGACTGGTACTGTATCTCTGACACTAACACCTTACCTCTTGACTGGTACTGTATCTCTGACACTAACACCTTACCTCTTGACTGGTACTGTATCTCTGACACTAACACCTTACCTCTTGACTGGTACTGTATCTCTGACACTAACACCTTACCTCTTGACTGGTACTGTATCTCTGACACTAACACCTTACCTCTTGACTGGTACTGTATCTCTGACACTAACACCTTACCACTTGACTGGTACTGTATCTCTGACACTAACACCTTACCTCTTGACTGGTACTGTATCTCTGACACTAACACCTTACCACTTGTTCTTGACTCTCTGAGGCTAATGAAGCCCAGCTTTCTTCTTCTCTGCAATCTACACACACACACGCACACGCACACACGCACACGCTTCAATCTGGGACATAATTACCATCCATCACCCAGTTGTCTATCTTGCACTATACTCTTTCCTCTGTGGTTCCATCTCTCTGCAGCCTTCTCTGTTCAAAGTCCTCCGACTGACATGGTGTGTTTCTATGGTTCTGATGAGTGCTGTGATGAATATATACCTTACCACAGTCTGGTAATGAAGTTTGGAGTGGGTGACTGAGGATACAAGAGTAAGTAAGGGTGAGGGAGGAGAGCAGAGCCCCTATCAACTCAATCTCAAGGACTCTAGGCTTTCTGCGTTAACACACACTTACATACTAACTAGCTTCCCCTGCTGTGGCGTAGCTTACACCAGATAGCTACCCACACCATACACACATACACTCCTCTCCACTTTTATTCACTCCACTTCTCTCCTCTCCTCTTCTCTCTTCTCCTCTTCTCTCCTCTCCTCCTCTCTGAGCTCTGTTAAGAATCCCTCTCTCCTCTCCTCCTCTCTGAGCTCTGATAAGAATCCCTCTTTCACTCCTCTCCAGCATATGATCTGTATCTGTAGGCGTTGCAGCTTGAAGATCAGTGCTCTATGTAGCTCTGTGTAGTTTCCCTCCAAGCTCATCAAGTGTAAATACCAGCCACTATACCCAGCTGTATAACTCTTAAACCCCCTACCTCCTCCCTATACGTGGGAAAGACTAAATCTCCCCACTTTCCAGTCATGTTGTTGTTTGCTATGTTGTTGTGAACCCCATGGTGGTGGTGGGGTTATGGTATGGGCAGGCATAAGCTACCGACAACGAACAATTCCTGGAAGCTGAAGTTTTTATCTTATTTTCTCAAGCAAACATATTTTTTAGAGAGCATGCGAGCACTCTCGTTTGAATAGCTGACAGACAAACTGACTCTCTCACCCCAACTGTCATTACCCATAACTCTCTCACCGCCACAGTCGTTGCCCCTAACTCTCTCACCCCCCACAGTCGTAACCCCTAACTCTCTCACCCCCCACAGTCGTAACCCCTAACTCTCTCACCCCCCACAGTCGTAACCCCTAACTCTCTCACCCCCCACAGTCGTAACCCCTAACTCTCTCACCCCCCACAGTCGTAACCCCTAACTCTCTCACCCCCCACAGTCGTAACCCCTAACTCTCTCACCCCCCACAGTCGTAACCCCTAACTCTCTCACCCCCCACAGTCGTAACCCCTAACTCTCTCACCCCCCACAGTCGTAACCCCTAACTCTCTCACCCCCCACAGTCGTAACCCCTAACTCTCTCACCCCCCACAGTCGTTACCCCTAACTCTCTCACCCCCCACAGTCGTTACCCATAACTCTCTCACCCCCCACAGTCGTTTCCCCCTAACTCTCACCCCCCACAGTCGTTTCCCCCTAACTCTCACCCCCCACAGTCGTTTCCCCCTAACTCTCACCCCCCACAGTCGTTTCCCCCTAACTCTCTCACCCCCCACAGTCGTTTCCCATAACTCTCTGAAGACCCTTCTGTTACTCTCCTCCCCCCTCCGGCCCTCTCCTCCCTTCTCCTGCCCTCTCCTCCCCCTCCTCCCCCCTCCCAGTAGAGTACCAGACTGATGGGTCCTGGCCAGTAGAGTACTAGACTGATGGATCAGTTCGCCTCTCCTCTCATATCTCAGACTGATGGACGAGCGCACACACACACACTCTAACTCTCTCTTTCTATCACACACACACACACACACACACACACACACACACACACACACACACACACAGACACACACAATCTGATATACGAGCCACCCACTTATCCGCATCTGGAAACAACAAGCTTAATTGGCCCCGTTTTTGTCGTCGTGGGCGACGGGGGAGCGCGGTCTCTCATCGGGGTGAGCGACATTGACACGGATGACCGACTCCAGGGGGACCGCTAAGCGTTAAACACAGCGGCCCCGCTGTTTCCACGGTGACCGGGCACGAGGCGACGAGACACAAACGGAGACAGATACGGTCGTTGGCGGAAGGAGAGAGAGAAGGGGGTCTGAGGAGGAGGGGGATATGTCACGCCTGGCAGGGTTTCATCCTCTACACCCAATCTGTTAATAATCACATCACAACACTATGTAGCACAGGGATCAGGGGAGAGGAAGGAGAGGAGACAGGAATCATATCAACGTTTATTGGTCGCTTACACAGATTTGCAGATGTTATCTCAGGTGCAGTGAAATGGTTGTGCTTCTAGTTTCAACAGTGCAATATCAGGTCTACCTAGCAATAAAAACACATGATACACACAATAATAAGAAAGTTATATAGGATGAGCCATGACTAGAATACACTATATACACAGTGCACAAAACATTAGGAACACCTTCTTAATACAACAGCCCCTTTTGCCCTCAGAACAGCCTAAATTCATTGTGGCGTGGACTCTACAATGCGTTCCACAGGAATGCTGGCCCATGTTTATCCAATGCTTTCCACAGTTGTCAAGTTGGTTGGAAGTCCTTTAGGTGGTGGACCATTCATCATACACACAGGAAACTGTTGAGCATGAAAAACCCAGCAGCCTTGCAGTTCTTGACACACTCAAACCGGTGCTACCATACCCCGTTCAAAGGCACTTCAATCTTTTGTCTTGCCCATTCATCCTCTGAATGGCACACATACACAATCCATGTCTCAAGGTTTAAAAATCCTTCTTTAACCTGTCTCCTCCCCTTCATCTACACTGACTGAAGTGGATTTAAGAGGTGACATCAATAAGGGATCATAGCGTTCACCTGGATTCACCTGGACAGTCTGTCATGGAAAGAGTTTTCTACACTCAGTGTGAAGTGGGTAAAACAGGATGTCAACATTATTAAAGTGACTGTACGTAGGGCAGAGAGAGGTCTCTAAGGTGCAGGGTAGAGTACCGGGTGGAGGCTGCCTAGTAACAGTGACTAAAGTTCAGGGTAGAGTACCGGGTGGAGGCTGCCTAGTAACAGTGACTAAGGTGCAGGGTAGAGTACCGGGTGGTAGCTGCCTAGTAACAGTGACTAAAGTTCAGGGTAGGGTACCGGGTGGAGGCTGCCTAGTAACAGTGACTAAGGTGCAGGGTAGAGTACCGGGTGGAGGCTGCCTAGTAACAGTGACTAAGGTGCAGGGTAGAGTACCGGGTGGAGGCTGCCTAGTAACAGTGACTAAGGTGCAGGGTAGAGTACCGGGTGGTAGCTGCCTAGTGGTGACTGTTTAACAGTCTGATGTCCTGAATGTAGGAGCAGTTTATCAGCATCTCTGTCCCAGCTTTGATGCATCTGTCTCCTCCTTCTAGATGGTGCATGCGGGCGTACTCTCTCTGCTATGTCCCGTTGTCCACGATCAGCTCCTTCGTTTTGTTGAGGGAGAGGTTATTTTCCATGCACCACTCTGCAAGGGTTCCCACCTCTTCCCTCTTTCATCGGTTGGTAATCAGGCCTACCGCTGTTGTTGTCTGCAAACTTGATGATCAAGTTGGAGATGTGTGTGGCCACGCAGTCATGGGTGAACGCAGTACATGTGGGGTCTGAACACGCAACCCAGTATGGCCACTGGGTTGTTGCCTACTTTCACTAAGTGGTTGGCCCGTCAGGAAGTCCAGGACCCAGTTGCACAGGGAGGGGTTCTGACCCAGGGCCTCGAGCTTAATGATGAGCTTGGTGGGTACTATGGTTCTGACCCAAGACTGGAGAGAAAAAAAAGGGATGCTGGTGTTTTTTCTCACTTACACAGAGGGAGAGAGAGCTGTAGGGAGAGAGAGCTGTAGAGAGAGAGCTGTAGAGAGAGAGAGCTGTAGAGAGAGAGAGAGCTGTAGAGAGAGAGAGAGCTGTAGAGAGAGAGAGAGCTGTAGAGAGAGAGAGCTGTAGAGAGAGAGAGAGCTGTAGAGAGAGAGAGAGCTGTAGAGAGAGAGAGAGAGAGCGAGAGAGAGCTGTAGAGAGAGAGCTGTAGAGAGAGAGCTGTAGAGAGCGAGCTGGAGAAAGAGAGAGCTGTAGAGAGCGAGCTGGAGAAAGAGAGAGCTCTAGAGGTAGAGAGAGCTGTAGAGAGCGAGCTGGAGAAAGAGAGAGCTCTAGAGGTAGAGAGAGCTGTAGAGAGCGAGCTGGAGAAAGAGAGAGCTCTAGAGGTAGAGAGAGAGAGAGAGAGCTGTAGATAGGGTGTCAACTTGCTCTGCAGAGAACCCTGCAGGGAATAGGGTGTCAACTTCCTCTGCGGAGAACCCTGCAGGGAATAGGGTGTCAACTTCCTCTGCGAATTGGATGTCATTTTGGGATACAGCCAGTGACTGCTCCACTGCACATCGGTGTGTCTCTGTCACTGATGATGTCAAGAAGGACAGGAATCCCACATACTGCTGCTGGCCTGTTAACCCGCCGTTCTCTCTCTCTCTCTCTCTCTCTCTCTCCGTCGTTCTTTGTCATGCTTGCAAACACACAAACATACACACACGTCTCGTTGACTCTTCTGTATCTAAGAATTCACTGCTGTCCCTTTCCCTGTGTTCAGCCTGTTATGGAGGGAGGAGAGAGAGATGCATTCAAGTAGACATGTTTAGTCTGTAAACACTCCACTAGTTGTAGTGTTAGAACTAGATCCTGATCTCTATGGCAGTAGTTGTAGTGTTAGAACTAGATCCTGATCTCTATGGCAGTAGTTGTAGTGTTAGAACTAGATCCTGATCTCTATGGCAGTAGTTGTAGTGTTAGAACCAGATCCTGATCTGTATGGCAGTAGTTGTAGTGTTAGAACTAGATCCTGATCTCTATGGCAGTAGTTGTAGTGTTAGAACTAGATCCTGATCTGTATGGCAGTAGTTGTAGTGTTAGAACTAGATCCTGATCTGTATGGCAGTAGTTGTAGTGTTAGAACTAGATCCTGATCTCTATGGCAGTAGTTGTAGTGTTAGAACTAGATCCTGATCTCTATGGCAGTAGTTGTAGTGTTAGAACTAGATCCTGATCTCTATGGCAGTAGTTGTAGGGTTAGAACTAGATCCTGATCTGTATGTCAGTAGTTGTAGTGTTAGAACTAGATCCTGATCTCTATGGCAGTAGTTGTAGTGTTAGAACTAGATCCTGATCTCTATGGCAGTAGTTGTAGTGTTAGAACTAGATCCTGATCTGTATGGCAGTAGTTGTAGTGTTAGAACTAGATCCTGATCTGTATGGCAGTAGTTGTAGTGTTAGAACTAGATCCTGATCTCTATGGCAGTAGTTGTAGTGTTAGAACTAGATCCTGATCTGTATGGCAGTAGTTGTAGTGTTAGAACTAGATCCTGATCTGTATGGCAGTAGTTATAGTGTTAGAACTAGATCCTGATCTCTATGGCAGTAGTTATAGTGTTAGAACTAGATCCTGATCTCTATGGCAGTAGTTGTAGTGTTAGAACTAGATCCTGATCTCTATGGCAGTAGTTGTAGTGTTA
>JAKYLM010000065.1:410008-467508 GCA_023634145.1 Thymallus thymallus
AGAGAGAGAGAAACAGTTGGAGAGAGAGAGAGAGAAACAGTTGGAGAGAGAGAGAGAGAGAGAGAGAGAGAGAAACAGTTGGAGAGAGAGAGAGAGAAACAGTCGGAGAGAGAGAGAGAGAGAAACAGTCGGAGAGAGAGAGAGAGAAACAGTCGGAGAGAGAGAGAGAGAAACAGTCGGAGAGAGAGAGAGAGAAACAGTCAGAGAGAGAGAGAGAGAGAGAAACAGTCAGAGAGAGAGAGAGAGAGAAAAAAACAGTCGGAGAGAGAGAGAGAGAGAGAAAAACAGTCGGAGAGAGAGAGAGAGAGAGAGAGAAAAACAGTCGGAGAGAGAGAGAGAGAGAGAGAGAAACAGTTGGAGAGAGAGAGAGAGAAACAGTTGGAGAGAGAGAGAGAGAAACAGTTGGAGAGAGAGAGAGAGAAACAGTTGGAGAGAGAGAGAGAGAAACAGTTGGAGAGAGAGAGAGAGAGAGAAACAGTCGGAGAGAGAGAGAGAGAGAAACAGTCGGAGAGAGAGAGAGAGAAAAACAGTCGGAGAGAGAGAGAGAGAGAAAAACAGTCGGAGAGAGAGAGAGAGAGAGAAAAACAGTCGGAGAGAGAGAGAAAAACAGTCGGAGAGAGAGAGAGAAAAACAGTTGGAGAGAGAGAGAGAGAAACAGTTGGAGAGAGAGAGAGAGAAACAGTTGGAGAGAGAGAGAGAGAAACAGTTGGAGAGAGAGAGAGAGAAAAACAGTTGGAGAGAGAGAGAGAGAAAAACAGTTGGAGAGAGAGAGAGAGAAAAACAGTTGGAGAGAGAGAGAGAAAAACAGTTGGAGAGAGAGAGAGAGAAAAACAGTTGGAGAGAGAGAGAGAGAAAAACAGTTGGAGAGAGAGAGAGAGAAAAACAGTTGGAGAGAGAGAGAGAAAAACAGTTGGAGAGAGAGAGAGAGAGAGAGAGAAACAGTTGGAGAGAGAGAGAGAGAGAGAAACAGTTGGAGAGAGAGAGAGAGAAACAGTTGGAGAGAGAGAGAGAGAGAAAAACAGTCGGAGAGAGAGAGAGAGAGAGAAAAACAGTCGGAGAGAGAGAGAGAGAGAGAGAGAAACAGTTGGAGAGAGAGAGAGAGAAACAGTTGGAGAGAGAGAGAGAGAAACAGTTGGAGAGAGAGAGAGAGAAACAGTTGGAGAGAGAGAGAGAGAGAGAAACAGTTGGAGAGAGAGAGAGAGAGAAACAGTCGGAGAGAGAGAGAGAGAGAAAAAAACAGTCAGAGAGAGAGAGAGAAAAACAGTCGGAGAGAGAGAGAGAGAGAGAAAAACAGTCGGAGAGAGAGAGAGAGAAAAACAGTCGGAGAGAGAGAGAGAGAGAGAAAAACAGTCGGAGAGAGAGAGAAAAACAGTTGGAGAGAGAGAGAGAAAAACAGTTGGAGAGAGAGAGAGAGAAACAGTTGGAGAGAGAGAGAGAGAAACAGTTGGAGAGAGAGAGAGAGAAACAGTTGGAGAGAGAGAGAGAGAAAAACAGTTGGAGAGAGAGAGAGAGAGAAAAACAGTTGGAGAGAGAGAGAGAGAAAAACAGTTGGAGAGAGAGAGAGAGAAAAACAGTTGGAGAGAGAGAGAGAAAAACAGTTGGAGAGAGAGAGAGAGAAAAACAGTTGGAGAGAGAGAGAGAGAAAAACAGTTGGAGAGAGAGAGAGAGAAAAACAGTTGGAGAGAGAGAGAGAGAAAAACAGTTGGAGAGAGAGAGAGAGAAAAACAGTTGGAGAGAGAGAGAGAGAGAAACAGTTGGAGAGAGAGAGAGAGAAACAGTTGGAGAGAGAGAGAGAGAAACAGTTGGAGAGAGAGAGAGAGAAACAGTTGGAGAGAGAGAGAGAGAAAAACAGTTGGAGAGAGAGAGAGAGAGAAAAACAGTTGGAGAGAGAGAGAGAGAAAAACAGTTGGAGAGAGAGAGAGCGAGAGAGAGAGAGAGAGAGAGAAAGTTGGACAGAGAGAGAGAGAAACAGTTGGAGAGAGAGAGAGAGAGAGAGAGAGAAACAGTTGGAGAGAGAGAGAGAGAGAGAGAGAGAGAGAGAGAGAGAGAGAGAAACAGTTGGAGAGAGAGAGAGAGAGAGAGAGAGAGAGAGAGAGAGAGAGAGAGAGAGAGAGAGAGAGAGAGAGAGAGAAACAGTTGGAGAGAGAGAGAGAGAAACAGTTGGAGAGAGAGAAACAGTTGGAGAGAGAGGGAGAGAGAGAGAGGGAGAGAGAGAGAGAGAAACAGTTGGAGATAGAGAGAGAGAGAGAGAGAGAGAGAGAGAGAGAGAGAGAGAGAGAGAGAGAGAGAGAGAGAGAGAAACAGTTGGAGAGAGAGAGAGAGAGAGAAACAGTTGGAGAGAGAGAGAGAGAGAAACAGTTGGAGAGAGAGAGAGAGAGAGAGAGAGAGAGAGAGAAACAGTTGGAGAGAGAGAGAGAGAAACAGTTGGAGAGAGAGAGAGAGAGAGAGAAACAGTTGGAGAGAGAGAGAGAGAAACAGTTGGAGAGAGAGAGAGAGAGAAACAGTTGGAGAGAGAGAGAGAGAGAAACAGTTGGAGAGAGAGAGAGAGAGAAACAGTTGGAGAGAGAGAGAGAAACAGTTGGAGAGAGAGAGAGAGAAACAGTTGGAGAGAGAGAGAGAAACAGTTGGAGAGAGAGAGAGAGAAACAGTTGGAGAGAGAGAGAGAGAAACAGTTGGAGAGAGAGAGAGAGAAACAGTTGGAGAGAGAGAGAGAGAAACAGTTGGAGAGAGAGAGAAACAGTTGGAGAGAGAGAGAAACAGTTGGAGAGAGAGAGAGAGAGAAACAGTTGGAGAGAGAGAGAGAGAAGGAGAGAAACAGAGAGAGAGAGAGAAACAGAAGTAGTGCTCAATATGGCTATCTGAAGCAACGTGTTGAAGGCTCTGGTTTAGAGAGATCAGAGAGAAAGATTGGAGGAGTTCCTCTTTGTTCCTCCCTCCACTCAGATCCAGAGAGAGGGGGGTTTAGGGCCGTAAAGACTCCTAGGGGAGTGATGGCGCGGGGTTGAAAGGTCCCTCCTTCCATCCATCCCTCCCCCCTGCTCCACTGTGCTGCTTTAGGAGAAGTGTTACTTTAGTCTGAAGCACCCGGCTCACACCGCTCAGACCGGCTAGCCTGCAGGGAGAAGCCTTTGATATGCAGAAGTCCTCCTCAAAGACTGCTCTGATACACACTAAGTAACCTCTATAGAACCCCCTCCCTCTGCCTCTCTCCATCTCTGCTTCCATTATCCCCTCCCTCCCTTTACCCCCTCTTGGCTCCTGAGTAGTCGTGACGGTATTTCCCTGATGTCCCTGTGCTCTTTGGTGATGTGTTCAGTAGTCATGGATATCAGGTTGCGTTAAGACAGCACCCACTCAGACACACACCCGTAAACACCTTTGATGAGTTAGCAGTATGAGTTTACCAGTCATGTTTGAGGTACTGGGTCTAGCTGATAACAGTAAAGAGGAGAAGACCGGAGGGGGTGGATGGAGGATGGAGGGCAGGAACAAGCCAGTGATACTGTGGGCTGTTTGAAACTCTGTGATAAAAGGGAGTCTCTGATTGATACAGTAGTCAGGTTATCTGACCTGATACAGTATCTCACACAGTCCAGGGCCCGGTTTCCCTACGAAGGCTAGAGCCAAGTAGGAGCTTCATTAAAACCACAGAGCTGTTTCCCAAAACCATCGTTACTAAATTTGCACTTGAAAAGGCTGGTTATTTAGCGACTGCATCAGACCAGTAGAACAGCTACAGTAAGCATGTCTTTTTTACCGTTCTGCATCACTTTATACACAGAAGATCTCCGCTAAACACAAAATGAAGTTGCTTATCTGTCTTTCTGTGATCGCTGAAAGAAAGAATGTGACTACAAATACAAAGTTGCCAATGTCTTTACAATTCATACAAACAAGCGAAGGATATAAGTTGCTTCAAATGAAAACCGACACGACTGTATTAAAAGGCCTATATCGATATAAAAATACATGTATTGTTCATTCAATTGAGTTTTATTTAGCTATTTGTACGCCGCTGCTATCTGTAATTTCTGCCTCAATATACAGTATTTCATGATGTGTAGCCTACATTATTGTAGTAAGCGTTAGAAAGAGCCCCGTCAATATTTGAAGCCATAGGTGATATCTCATAGGAGCAGATCTGTTGTCAGTATTGTGGAATCATTTTAATATTAAGGAAAGATTCATTGTTAAAAGACTCGTAAGCCTAAGTTCCATCGCTATCGGGAAACCGGGCCCAGATCAGATACTGGTTCTGGTCAAAAGTAGTGCACTATTTAGGGAATAGGGTACCATTTAGGACAGGGAATAGGGTACCATTTAGGACAGGAAATAGGGTACCATTTAGGACAGGAAATAGGGTACCACTTGGGACATTATGGTCCTGTCCTAAATGGTACTTTATCCCATTCCCCTATATAGTCCCTATGGGCCCTGGTCAAGGTAGTACACTATATAGGTAATAGGGTGCAGTTTGAGATGGAGCCTATTATCGAATGTCCCACACCATCCCTTTCGGTTTAGGATGAAACTTGGTCTACCCACCCCTGAATGAAATAAATACTAAAATAAACCTTGAATCCCTTTTTGGATTGGGACCAGCTATACAATTGTGGAATTCCACAGCATCCCCCCTCCCTCTCTCTCTTCATCCCACCCTCCCTCCCTCTCTTCTTGTCCCCGGGCCAGGGTGTGCATTCAGGCCGTTGGGACTCCGATCACGCTTGCTTTCCCATTTCTTGCCAGAGCCTTTTCTGCGATGCTATCACACAGCCGTAGCATGCAGCAGAAAGGTTATATTAGTTTATTCTCTACAGATTAAGTCTCATATCTGTTAGAAACCAATTTCCCCATAAAACACAGATAGTACTCAACCTGGGAACTGTGGAGAAAAGGTTGTTAGTGGATTATTTGTCTGATTATAGCTCTGCTTTGTTTCTCCGCCTCGTTTCCACTGAATCAAAACAAGTGGCTCTGGCAGCCAACAAAGAACAGTTCAAATGAACCAAATAATTCTGAATCAGATCTGGATGTATAGCTAGGCTCTGATCCAACACCATCCGATTCTCTCTCAATTCAATTCAATTCAATTCACTTTATTGGCATGACGCAACAATGTACATATTGCCAAAGTATCATACATCAATATATATATATTTTTTTTCTATATATTTATATATATATTTTTTTCTATTTTATATATATATATATACATACATATACACACGCACATACATATATATACACATATATACATACATACATACACACATATATATATATATATTTTTAAAAAATATATAATTACATCAAAGAACAAATAACAACAGGAAAAAATAAAATAAATGCATTAAATATGTCAGGCACTGTCCCTCAACTTGTGGCAGGTAGCAACATAGCATGCTGCCAGCACACAGCTGGTCATGTCTTCCCCCAAAAGGATCGGCAGCCTTTCTATGTCAGAGAGGTCCTCAAAGCCCCGGACTACTTGTTCAAATTTGGGGAAGTGACTCTCTCTGATGGTTTTATATTTTTGACATTTGGTCAGGAAATGCAGCTCTGTCTCTGGTTCTGCTGTGGTGCAGTGGTTGCACAGCCTTTCCTCTACAGGGAGCCAGGTTTTCCTGTGTCTACCCTTCTCAATAGCAAGGCTGTGCTCGCTGAGCCTGTACTTTGTCTCACTCTCTCTCCCCCTCGTTCTTTCTCTCTCTCTCTCTCTCTCTCTCTCTCTCTCTCTCTCTCTCTCTCTCTCTCTCGTGTTCTCTCTCTCTGGCTCTCTTTCTCTCCTTCCTTCCTTTATTTCTCTCTCTTCTGCTGTCTTTTGGAATGATATTTTATTCTCTAGGTGTATTGTTCCCTCATACAGACAGAGTGGACAGTAGTAACTGCTGACCCATTCTACCATTCTCCTTCAGAATGGAACAGACAGAGTGGACAGTAGTAACTGCTGACCCATTCTACCATTCTCCTTCAGAATGGAACAGACAGAGTGGACAGTAGTAACTGCTGACCCATTCTACCATTCTCCTTCAGAATGGAACAGACAGAGTGGACAGTAGTAACTGCTGACCCATTCTACCATTCTCCTTCAGAATGGAACAGACAGAGTGGACAGTAGTAACTGCTGACCCATTCTACCATTCTCCTTCAGAATGGAACAGACAGAGTGGACAGTAGTAACTGCTGACCCATTCTACCATTCTCCTTCAGAATGGAACAGACAGAGTGGACAGTAGTAACTGCTGACCCATTCTACCATTCTCCTTCAGAATGGAACAGACAGAGTGGACAGTAGTAACTGCTGACCCATTCTACCATTCTCCTTCAGAATGGAACAGACAGAGTGGACAGTAGTAACTGCTGACCCATTCTACCATTCTCCTTCAGAATGGAACAGACAGAGTGGACAGTAGTAACTGCTGACCCATTCTACCATTCTCCTTCAGAATGGAACAGACAGAGTGGACAGTAGTAACTGCTGACCCATTCTACCATTCTCCTTCAGAATGGAACAGACAGAGTGGACAGTAGTAACTGCTGACCCATTCTACCATTCTCCTTCAGAATGGAACAGACAGAGTGGACAGTAGTAACTGCTGACCCATTCTACCATTCTCCTTCAGAATGGAACAGACAGAGTGGACAGTAGTAACTGCTGACCCATTCTACCATTCTCCTTCAGAATGGAACAGACAGAGTGGACAGTAGTAACTGCTGACCCATTCTACCATTCTCCTTCAGAATGGAACAGACAGAGTGGACAGTAGTAACTGCTGACCCATTCTACCATTCTCCTTCAGAATGGAACAGACAGAGTGGACAGTAGTAACTGCTGACCCATTCTACCATTCTCCTTCAGAATGGAACAGACAGAGTGGACAGTAGTAACTGCTGACCCATTCTACCATTCTCCTTCAGAATGGAACAGACAGAGTGGACAGTAGTAACTGCTGACCCATTCTACCATTCTCCTTCAGAATGGAACAGACAGAGTGGACAGTAGTAACTGCTGACCCATTCTACCATTCTCCTTCAGAATGGAACAGACAGAGTGGACAGTAGTAACTGCTGACCCATTCTACCATTCTCCTTCAGAATGGAACAGACAGAGTGGACAGTAGTAACTGCTGACCCATTCTACCATTCTCCTTCAGAATGGAACAGACAGAGTGGACAGTAGTAACTGCTGACCCATTCTACCATTCTCCTTCAGAATGGAACAGACAGAGTGGACAGTAGTAACTGCTGACCCATTCTACCATTCTCCTTCAGAATGGAACAGACAGAGTGGACAGTAGTAACTGCTGACCCATTCTACCATTCTCCTTCAGAATGGAACAGACAGAGTGGACAGTAGTAACTGCTGACCCATTCTACCATTCTCCTTCAGAATGGAACAGACAGAGTGGACAGTAGTAACTGCTGACCCATTCTACCATTCTCCTTCAGAATGGAACAGACAGAGTGGACAGTAGTAACTGCTGACCCATTCTACCATTCTCCTTCAGAATGGAACAGACAGAGTGGACAGTAGTAACTGCTGACCCATTCTACCATTCTCCTTCAGAATGGAACAGACAGAGTGGACAGTAGTAACTGCTGACCCATTCTACCATTCTCCTTCAGAATGGAACAGACAGAGTGGACAGTAGTAACTGCTGACCCATTCTACCATTCTCCTTCAGAATGGAACAGACAGAGTGGACAGTAGTATACAAAATACATTAATAAAACAAATCTTCATGCCTATCTGGCTTTCTTACTGTTTATTTTATTTATTGCCTTGGTGATTGGTTTCTTGTTCAATTTTAGAGAGAGAGAGAGAGAGAGAGAGAGAGAGAGAGAGAGAGAGAGAGAGAGAGAGAGAGAGAGAGAGAGAGAGAGAGAGAGAGAGAGAGAGAGAGAGAGAGAGAGAGAGAGAGAGAGAGAGAGAGAGAGAGAGAGAGAGAGAGAGAGACCCACCCACCCACCCACCCACATGGGTTTTGATGTGTGTACCGTACTGCGGGGTTGTCAGCTATAGACCGCCCCCCTCTGCTACCTCTCACTATACTTAACATACGCTCTAAGATGACTTCTCTGATGTCATCCCAGCTATTCTGAACAGGCACCAGTCAAGAGGAGCTTTTCTTGTCATTATAGATGGAGTAGGGTGGAGAGAGGAAGAGATGGAGGAGGGTGTTGAGATCGAGGAGAGAGGAATAGATGGAGGAGGGTGGAGTGAGGAAGAGATGGAGGAGGGTGAAGTTAGGGAGAGATGGATGAGGAGAGGGAGAGATGGAGGGGGGGTGAAGAGAGGGAGATATGGAGGAGGGTGAAGAGAGGGAGAGATGGAGGAGGATGAGGAGAGGGAGAGATGGAGGAGGGTGTAGAGAGAGAGAGATGGAGGAGGGTGTAGAGATGGAGGAGGGTGAAGAGGGGGAGTTGGAGGAGGATGAAGAGGGGGAGAGATGGAGGAGGGTGAAGAGAGGGTGAGGAGATGGAGGGTGAAGAGAGGGAGAGAGGAGGGTGAAGAGAGGGAGAGAGGAGGGTGAAGAGAGTGAGAGAGGAGGGAGAGGAGGGTGAAGAGAGGGAGAGAGGAGGGTGAAGAGAGGGAGAGAGGAGGGTGAAGAGAGGGAGAGAGGAGGGTGAAGAGAGAGAGAGGAGGGTGAAGAGAGCGAGAGTGCTGGAGCCAGATGACAGAAGTCATTATATGTAGGGTCTTTCAGGTGCATATGAATAGGAGGAGGGTTAACTGAGTTAATGACTGGATCTATGCACCGGGTTTATCTCTTCATCATGGTGAATTAAACACTAGCTAATGACTGTGTACTGCGGAGGCAGCCGAGTTAGGCTATAGTCTGAACTCTTCACTTTAATCGTCTCCCAGGAGAACGCAGGCTTAATTACACTTAATCTTTCAGGGGTAATGCGGAGGAGAGAGGGTGCCGGTGTGGTTCTGGTTCTTCTGTTCCAAACAGCTTGAAACCTGTTGGAGAGAAAGAGATGAGACATTTGGAAGAAGCTACGAACAGCCTTTGTTCTCACATTGCCTCATTTTCTAGTCTTGTATTTGCTCCTTAGAAAGGTGAAAATGGATTTCCACTTCTTTAGCTAGGACCTGGAATATAGTGTTAATGGCTTTTTACCTGGCTCTCCATCTGCACCCACAACAGGCTAATTCACCACTATGTGCAAAGTGGCTTCACTTCCTCTCTCTCTCGCTACTCATTATTGCTACCATCTGCTTGAAAATGTGATTCTGTTTAGAACTAACTTTCTTTCTCATTTCTATCTTTCCTTCTCTCTATCTGCTTGCTGGATGTCCATTGACTTGGCTCCTCCTCTCTCTATCTGTCCATTGACTTGGCTCCTCCTCTCTCTATCTGTCCATTGACTTGGCTCCTCCTCTCTCTATCTGTCCATTGACTTGGCTCCTCCTCTCTCTATCTGTCCATTGACTTGGCTCCTCCTCTCTCTATCTGTCCATTGACTTGCCTCCTACTCCTCTCTATCTGCCCATTGACTTGCCTCCTCTTCCTCCTCTCTATCTGCCCATTGACTTGCCTCCTCTTCCTCCTCCTCTCTATCTGCCCATTGACTTGCCTCCTCCTCATCTCTATCTGCCCATTGACTTGCCTCCTCCTCATCTCTATCTGCCCATTGACTTGCCTCCTCCTCATCTCTATCTGCCCATTGACTTGCCTCCTCCTCATCTCTATCTGCCCATTGACTTGCCTCCTCCTCATCTCTATCTGCCCATTGACTTGCCTCCTCCTCATCTCTATCTGCCCATTGACTTGCCTCCTCCTCATCTCTATCTGCCCATTGACTTGCCTCCTCCTCCTCTCTATCTGCCCATTGACTTGCCTCCTCTTCCTCCTCCTCCTCTCTATCTGCCCATTGACTTGCCTCCTCTTCCTCCTCCTCCTCTCTATCTGCCCATTGACTTGCCTCCTCCTCTTCCTCCTCTTCCTCCTCTCTATCTGCCCATTGACTTGCCTCCTCCTCTTCCTCCTCCCCTCTATCTGCCCATTGCCCTCACTGATGCTTTGCTGCTGGAACAGAAATGAAAGGTCAGTTATTGTTTTCAATCACTTTTGATTTTATTTTATTTAACTTGTTATTGTATTATTTTCTAAGTTATGAACCTTTTCACCCTCACCAGTATTATGCCTGATGTATTATGCCTGATGATAATGCAACCTTATTCAATGACTATGTTTATATAGTCATATTTTACAAATCACGAGAGTTGCCTACATAATTTCTTATGAACAAAGACACATATTGAGCAGACATTATTTTGTCCTCAATGTCTGCGAATCCTTGGTCAGTATTGGAGTATTGCCAGGTCTAACTGCTTCACGGAGCTTTCCACCAATGTTTAGTGACTTCCACATACAGTGCATTCTGAAGATATTCAGATATGAAGACCCCTTGACTTTTTACGAATTCTTTTTACGTTACAGCCTTATCCTAAAAATTATTAAATGCGTGTTTTTTCCTCATCAATCTTCTTACATACGTATTCAGACCCTCCTCAGTTAAAGGCACATGACAGCCCCCTTGGAGTTTAGCCAAAAAGCTCCTAAAGGACTCTGACCATGAGAAACAAGATTCTCTGGTCTGAGGAAAACAAAGCTTCACATCTGGAGAAAACCTAGCACCATTCCTAAGGTGAAGCATGGTAGTGCCAGCATCATGCTGGCACTACCATGCTGTGGGGATGTTTTTCAGCTGCAGGGACTGGGAGAATAGTCAGGATCGAGGGAAAGATGAACGGAGCAAAGTACAGAGAGATCTTTGATGAAAACCTGCTCCAGAGCGCTCAGGATCTCAGACCTAGGGGCGAAGGTTCACCTTCCAAAAGGACAGTTACCCTAAGCACACAGCTAAGACAACGCATGAGTGGCTTCGGGACAAGTCTCTGAAAGTCCTTGAGTGGCCCAGCCATAGCCCGGACTTGAACCCGATCGAACATCTCTGGAGAGACCTGAAAATAGCTGTGCAGCGACACTCCCCATCTAACCTGACAAAGCTTGAGAGGATCTGCAGAGAATAATGGGAGAAACTTCCCAAATACAGGTGTGCCAAGCTTGTAGTGTCATACCCAAGAAGGTGCTTCAACAAAGTACTGAGTAAAGGGTCTGAATACTTATGTAAATGTGATATTTGAGTTGCAAAAATGTTTAAACTGTTTTCGCTTTGTCATTATGCAGTATTGTGTGTAGGTTGATGAGGGGAAAAAACTATTTAAACAATTTTAGAACAAGGCTGTAACGTAACAAAATGTGGAAAGAGGCAAGGGGTGTGAATACTTTCTGAATGCACTAGGCTACAGTAGGCTACTAAATCAAATGTCCAGTGGCACACTGACTAACCTAATGATGAATGCACTGTGTAAGTGGTAGGGTATATACTAAGCTAGTGTAATTGGCCTTGTTGTACAGTAAGTATGATGTTGATCAGATGAGAGAGAGGTCACATTATAAACAATCGGAAGCTGTATTATCCTCCTCTTAGTGCAGGATAGAGGAAACCCTGGTTGCGTCCCAAATGGCACCCTATTCCTTATGGGTCCTGGTCTAAAGTTATGCTAATAAATAGGGAATGGGGTTTCATTTGGGACGCATCTCAAAAGAGGTCACAGTGAGTTGATTAATAGGCTTTCATGCATTTTGGACCATAGTCATTCAAATAGAGTGTGGTTGTGTGTGTGATCTGTTCAAACAGTGGTAATGAGTTTGTACTCAGGGCAATATATAATCCCCTGGAGTTTCCACTGACAAATAGAAAGAGAGAGAGAGGGAGGGAAGAAAGAGAGAAAGGGAGGGAGGGAGGGAGGGAGGGAGAGAAGAAAGAGGGAGGAGGGAGAGAAGAGAGAGAGAGAGGGAGGGAGAGAAGGAAGGGAGGGAGAGGAGAGGGGAGAGAAGGAAGGGAGGGAGAGGAGAGAGAGAGAGGACAGGGCAGTATGGGACAGTCTGTTTACCATCATTAAAACCAAATCAAATAAAGTACTTTCTACTTGTTATTTCCCCAGTAATTAGTCCTTCACACACCCTCCTACAAAACACACCATAAATAACATCAAATGAATAAAAACTGCAAAAGTAAACAAACAAACATGCAACACTGCAGCAGCATCCACTCTGCTCTCTCTCTGTCCCTGTATCCACACCACAAAACTGGCTTTTTAGAAAGTCTCTGCAGTGTGACATGAATTAGCCAAAGTGTGCCCAAAACCATCTGTTTCTCTGTATGCTACTCAGACATTTATTAAAAGACCGATTCAAAGGGCACAGCCAGGAGTGAACATATCAAGCACAGTTGGAAGCAACAAGCAAATGTTATTGCTGGCATGGACTGAATGAGCAAGCTGATAGAGGAGGAGAAAAGAGTGGAATACTGAGAGACAACTAGACATGTTTTATATTACTATTAATGTTAGCACAGCTAGTACTATGCATATTGTATATGACTGTTAACCTAGCTAGTTAATGTTAGCACAGCTAGTACTATGCATATTGTATATGACTGTTAACCTAGCTAGTTAATGTTAGCACAGCTAGTACTATGCATATTGTATATGACTGTTAACCTAGCTAGTTAATGTTAGCACAGCTAGTACTATGCATATTGTATATGACTGTTAACCTAGCTAGTTAATGTTAGCACAGCTAGTACTATGCATATTGTATATGGCTGTTAACCTAGCTAGTTAATGTTAGCACAGCTAGTACTATGCATATTGTATATGACTGTTAACCTAGCTAGTTAATGTTAGCACAGCTAGTACTATGCATATTGTATATGACTGTTAACCTAGCTAGTTAATGTTAGCACAGCTAGTACTATGCATATTGTATATGACTGTTAACCTAGCTAGTTAATGTTAGCACAGCTAGTACTATGCATATTGTATATGACTGTTAACCTAGCTAGTTAATGTTAGCACAGCTAGTACTATGCATATTGTATAAGGCTGTTAACCTAGCTAGTTAATGTTAGCACAGCTAGTACTATGCATATTGTATAAGGCTGTTAACCTAGCTAGATGTTGATGTCAACACAAGACGTAATCAATCACTCACCGTAGATATTGGCTTTGTTGGGGTAAATTAATCCTTCAAATATTATTTGTACAGCTGGTTAGTTGATTCATGAACTTGGCATTTGACTGCCATCATGATGGTGTCACAGGTACATTATTTCACCGGTAGGATTTAAATCCCCATATGACGTTTTAAACAGTTTATCATCATTCAATTTAAAAAGAGAAAATGAAGCCATCTTGTGTTTATGAACATAAGCTACTTTGCCAAAGGCATGATGAGCAAATTAATTAAGGAGGTGATTAATAAACATTAATTCAGCAGCTAGGGAGAACAATGCAATTCACTTTGTGCAGTGAATTAAACTGGGCTCTGTTTGATTAAGATAATATACTTAATGAGTCTCACGGTGACACAAACAATATCAGAACACAAAATAAAGCACCTCGCCTCACCGGGAAATTATTAGATTGTCCTCCAAAACCATGTTGGATTTTGAAATCATTGGCTGCTTTAAAGATGTTTGCTGAAACAATCAACAAGCCCAGAATGGAGTGCTGTCTCTCATTCTATCTCTGTCTCTCTCTCTCTCAATTTACAATTTAAGGGGCTTTATTGTAAATAGATAATAAACATGAGCTATATGTGTACCTACCGTAGGAGTCTCCTCGAATCCTACCATTGACTGTGTACAGACCCAGCGTCCGACAGAGCAGCAGGAGTTGTGACCCGTTTTTGTTGGTTATGTTGTCATAGTTGTCTCTCTCTCTCTCTCTCTCTCTCATAATGATGATGATAATGACAGTTTAGAAACATGTCCTGGTCATTTTTTATTATCATATATTTTACTAGAAACATGTCTTGGTCATTTTGTCAATTTTCAATAACACTACCCAGGATTCTAGATGATTGGGTGGTGTGTGAATAGAGGGGTTGGTGGATGGTTTGGAGTTGTGTTTCAGCAGGCTGCTGCATATGAGTGTACTGTAAGCAGGTGTAATAATCCCAGTTAGGAGGTGGTGGTGATCTGTCATACTATCAACATGACACGTTTCCTTATGTCTTCTTCATACAGTACATATACTGGTGGAGCCTTTATAAGGGATATCAACTCTGCAGTGGGTGTGTGTGTGTGTGTGCAGACATTTAGCTGTCCTTTACGCCTGATGATCAGATGTTGTTTCTGTCCCAGAGACTGCTGGGAGATCTGACAGACTATGAAAGGAAGGAGAGACTGAGACTTAAGTGTAGCTTGTGTGTTGGTGTGTCTGTGTGACTTAGCCGGTTAAGTGTAGCAGTAGTCCTCTGAGAAACGGAGAGATGACAGAGAGGAGAGGAAAAAGATGCTGAACAAACCAAGTCAACAAACTGAAGGAGAGAGAGAGAGCCCTTAGAGACGGCTGACATGTCGGCTGTCAGCCCCTCAGAAGATGTGCGTCTTGCTCTGTGATCCTCTACAGACTGACAGACTCTGGAGAAACACTTAGAAATAATGAGTGTCAGTAGATAAAGGCAGAACGCTTAGAGAAGGCCAGGGGGTTACAGAGAGAGAACGAGAGGAGGAAACAAGAGGAGGAAAGGAAAGGAAAATGGAATGTTGTAGCTAGAGGCTGGGAATGTACTGTGAAGAGCTCTGAGGCAATACCGGATCTCCTCTGGGTCAGGACTAGACAGACTGGTCACTGTGTTATTACCCCATGGTCTGGTCACTGTGTTATTACCCCATGGTCTGGTCACTGTGTTATTACCCCATGGTCTGGTCACTGTGTTATTACCCCATGGTCTGGTCACTGTGTTATTACCCCATGGTCTGGTCACTGTGTTATTACCCCATGGTCTGGTCACTGTGTTATTACCCCATGGTCTGGTCACTGTGTTATTACCCCATGGTCTGGTCACTGTGTTATTACCCCATGGTCTGGTCACTGTGTTATTACCCCATGGTCTGGTCACTGTGTTATTACCCCATGGTCTGGTCACTGTGTTATTACCCCATGGTCTGGTCACTGTGTTATTACCCCATGGTCTGGTCACTGTGTTATTACCCCATGGTCTGGTCACTGTGTTATTACCCCATGGTCTGGTCACTGTGTTATTACCCCATGGTCTGGTCACTGTGTTATTACCCCATGGTCTGGTCACTGTGTTATTACCCCATGGTCTGGTCACTGTGTTATTACCCCATGGTCTGGTCACTGTGTTATTACCCCATGGTCTGGTCACTGTGTTATTACCCCATGGTCTGGTCACTGTGTTATTACCCCATGGTCTGGTCACTGTTACTCTGCATGCTAATATAAGGCCTCATAGAGAGACCCTGCTCCCCACCCCTCCCTGCCAGACAGACTGACCGATGGAGACAGCCACACCTGGGACAGACAACTCCTAAACCCCCCATTCTGCCTCACATCGCTGTTTAACAGTCTGGATTGAGACGGAACATGAATCAGGGGATGAGAGTAGAACTTGTAGAAGGGTTGTTCAGAGACTAATTGAACCAGGGGATGAGAGTAGAACTTGTAGAAGGGTTGTTCAGAGACTAATTGAATCAGGGGATGAGAGTAGAACTTGTAGAACAGGATATATCTCCTCCACTCCACCATGTCCTATCCATAGAGTTGAATAGAACAGGATATATCTCCTCCACTCCACCATGTCCTATCCATAGAGTTAAATAGAACAGGATATATCTCCTCCACTCCACCATGTCCTATCCATAGAGTTGAATAGAACAGGATATATCTCCTCCACTCCACCATGTCCTATCCAAAGAGTTAAATAGAACAGGATATATCTCCTCCACTCCACCATGTCCTATCCATAGAGTTGAATAGAACAGGATATATCTCCTCCACTCCACCATGTCCTATCCATAGAGTTGAATAGAACAGGATATATCTCCTCCACTCCACCATGTCCTATCCATAGAGTTAAATAGAACAGGATATATCTCCTCCACTCCACCATGTCCTATCCATAGAGTTAAATAGAACAGGATATATCTCCTCCACTCCACCATGTCCTATCCATAGAGTTGAATAGAACAGGATATATCTCCTCCACTCCACCATGTCCTATCCATAGAGTTAAATAGAACAGGATATATATTTTTATTTTATTTTTTTTATTTCACCTTTATTTAACCAGGTAGGTCAGTTGAGAACAAGTTCTCATTTGCAACTGCGACCTGGCCAAGACAAAGCAAAGCAGTGTGACAAATAACAACACAGAGTTACACATTAAACAAACAGTCAAAAACACAATAGAAAAATCTATATACAGAGTGCAAAATGTAGTGCAGAAATGCAGTAAGGTTAAGAGGTAGAACAATAAATAGACTATAGTGGTGACATAAATTACAGAATTATCATTATTAACACAGGAATGAAAAGTGTGCAAATTATGATGTGCAAATAGAGATACTGGAGTGCAAGATTAGTGAAAATAAACAAAAAATAAATATGGGGATGAGGTAGTAGTGTGGGCTATTTACAGAAGGGCTATATACAGGTGCAGTGATCGATAAGCAGCTTTGACAGCTGATGCTTAAAGTTATTGAGGGAGATAGGAACCTCTAGCTTCAATGATTTTTGCAGTTCGTTCCAGTCATTGGCAGCAGAGAACTGGAAGGAATGGCGGCCAAAGGAGGTGTTGGCTTTGGGGGTGACCAGTGAGATATACCTGCTGGAGCGCATGCTACGGGTGGGTGTTGCTATAGTGACCAGTGAGCTGAGATAGGGCGGGGATTTACCTAATAAAGACTTATAGATGACCTGGAGCCAGTGGGTTTGGCGGCGAATATATAATGAAGGCCAGCCAACGAGAGCATACAGGTCGCAGTGGTGGGTAGTGTATTGGGCTTTGGTGACAAAACGGATGGCACTGTGATAGACTACATCCAATTTGCTAAGTAGAGTATTGGAGGCTAGTTTGTAAATGACATCGCCGAAATCAAGGATCGGTAGGATAGTCAGTTTTACAAGGGCATGTTTGGCAGCATGAGTGAAGGAGGCTTTGTTGCGAAATAGGAAGCCAATTCTGGATTTAATTTTGGATTGGAGATGGTTGATGTGAGTCTGGAAGTTGAGTTTATAGTCTAACCAGATGCCTAGGTATTTGTAGGTGTCCACGTATTCTAATTCAGATCCGTCGAGAGTAGTGATGATAGTCCGGTGGGCGGGTGCTGGCAGCGTTCGATAGAAAAGCATGCACTTAGTTTTACTAGCGTTTAAGAGCAGTTGGAGGCCACGGAAGGAGTGTTGTATGGCATTGAAGCTTGATTGAAGGTTAGTAAACACAGTGTCCAAAGAGGGGCCAGATGTATACAGAATGGTGTCATCTGCGTAGAGATGGATCAGAGAGTCACCAGCAGCGAGAGCGACATCGTTGATGTATATAGAGAAAAGGGTTGGCCCAAGAATTGAACCCTGTGGCACCCCCATAGAGACTGCCAGAGGATCGGACAATAGGCCCTCCGATTTGACACACTGAACTCTGTCTGCAAAGTAGTTAGCGAACCAGGCAAGGCAGTCACTTGAGAAACCAAGGATGTTGAGTCTGCCAATAAGAATGCGGTGATTGACAGAGTCGAAAGCCTTGGCCAGGTCGATGAAAACGGCTGCACAGTACTGTCTTTTATCGATGGCGGTTATGATATCGTTCAGTACCTTGAGCGTAGCTGAGGTGCACCCATGACCAGCTCGGAAACCAGATTGCATAGCAGAGAAGGTACGGTGGGATTCGAAGTGGTCAGTTATCTGTTTGTTAACTTGGCTTTCGAAAACTTTAGAAAGGCAGGGCAGGATGGATATAGGTCTATAACAGTTTGGGTCTAGAGTGTCTCCTCCTTTGAATAGGGGGATGACCGCAGCAGCTTTCCAATCTCTAGGGATCTCAGACGATACGAAAGAGAGGTTGAACAGGCTAGTGATAGGTGTTGCAACAATTTTGGCTGATAATTTCAGAAAGAGAGGGTCCAGATTATATAGCCCAGCAGATTTGTAGGGGTCCAGACTTAGCAGCTCTTTCAGAACATCAGCCGTCTGGATTTGGGTGAAGGAGAAGCGGGGGGTGCTTGGGCAAGTAGCTGCCGGGGGTACAGAGCTGTTGGCCGGGGTAGGGGTAGCCAGGTGGAAAGCATGGCCAGCTGTAGCAAAATGCTTATTGAAATTTTCGATAATCGTGGATTTATCGGTGGTAACAGTGTTTCCGAGCCTCAATGCAGTGGGCAACTGGGAGGAGGTGCTCTTATTCTCCATGGACTTTACAGTGTCCCAGAACTTTTTGGAGTTAGTGCTACAGGAAGCAAATTTTTGTTTGAAAAAGCTGGCCTTTGCTTTTCTAACTGACTGTGTGTACTTGTTCCTGACTTCCCTGAATAGCTGCATATCGCGGGGGCTGTTCGATGCTAATGCAGTGCGCCACAGGATATTTTTGTGTTGGTCAAGGGCAGTCAAGTCTGGGGTGAACCAAGGGCTATATCTATTCTTAGTTCTACGTTTTTTGAAAGGGGCATGCTTATTTAGGATGGTGAGGAAAGCACTTTTAAAGAACAACCAGGCGTCCTCTACTGACGGGATGAGGTCAATATCCTTCCAGGATACCTGGGCCAGATCTAATAGAAAGGCCTGCTCGCAAAAGTGTTTTAGGGAGCGTTTGACAGTGATAAGGGGTGGTCGTTTGACCGCTGACCCATTGCGAATGCAGGCGATGAGGCAGTGATCGCTGAGATCCTGGTTGAAGACAGAGGAGGTGTATTTGGAGGGCAAGTTAGTCAGAATGATATCAATAATGGTACCCATGTTGATGGATTTTGGGTTGTACCTGGTGGGTTCCTTGATAATTTGTGTGAGATTGAGGGCATCTATCTTAGATTGAAGGACAGCCGGGGTGTTAAGCATATCCCAGTTTAAGTCACCTAACAGTACAAACTCTGAAGATAGATGGGGGGCAATCAATTCACATATGGAGTCCAGGGCACAGCTGGGGGCTGAGGGGGGTCTGTAACAGGCTGCAACAGTGAGAGACTTATTTCTGGAAAGGTGGATTTTTAAGAGTAGAAGCTCAAACTGTTTGGGCACAGACCTGGACAGTATGACAGAACTCTGCAGGTTATCTCTGCAGTAGATTGCAACTCCGCCACCTTTGGCAGTTCTATCTTGACGGGAAATGTTGTAGTTGGGGATGGAAATTTCCGAATTTTTGGTAGCCTTCCTAAGCCAGGATTCTGACACAGCTAGGACATCCGGGTTGGCGGAGTGTGCTAAAGCGGTGAATAAATCAAACTTAGGGAGGAGGCTTCTAATGTTAACATGCATGAAACCAAGGCTTTTACGGTTACAGAAATCAACAAATGAGAGCGCCTGGGGAATAGGTGTAGTACTGGGGGTTACAGGACCTGGGTTTACCTCTACATCACCAGAGGAACAGAGGAGTAATAGAATCAGTGTTCGGCTGAGGGCTTTCAGAACTGGACGTCTAGTACGTTGGCTACATAGAATAAAAGGAGCAGATTTCTGGGCGTGGTGGAATAGGTTGAGGGCATAATGTACAGACAAGGGTATGGTAGGATGTGAGTTCAGTGGAGGTAAACCTAGGCGTTGGGTAATGAAGAGAGAGGTTGCATCTCTGGAGACACCAGTTAAGCCAGGTGAGGTCTCCGCATGTGTGGGGGGAGGAACAAAGGAGCTATCAGAGGCCAGTTGAGCAGGACTGGGGGCTCTACAGTGAAATAAAACAATAATAGCTAGCCTGAACAGCAAAAGACAAGGCATATTGAAATAAGAAAGGGGCAGAAAAAAAATAAAATAAAAAAAAAGTAACAGTTAATTAAGAGGGCTAAGACAACGACGGGTAATGGAGATGAATGGACAAAGAGGGTCAGTTAGAAAAAGTGATGTACTACACACAGGACCTGAGGCCTGATGGTTAAACAGAAAGAAATACCATATAACCAAACAGTCCTGCAGGCATCAGCTGTGGAGCTGAGCAATCATAGGATCCGATGAATAGCAAAGTGGTGAGCCGGGGATCAGATCAAATGGGCACGGCGTTCAGAGTGTAAGCAGGCTGGGCTAGCAGGCTGGGCTAGCAGGCTGGGCTAGCAGGCTGGGCTAGCAGGCTGGGCTAGCAGGCTGGGCTAGCAGGCTGGGCTAGCAGGCTGGGCTAGCAGGCCGGAGCTAGCAGATGGATCTTCGGCGACGTCGCAGAGGAGAACCCTGTTGAGACCACGTCGGACAATTTCGTCGGCAGACCAGTCACGGTGGCTCGGTGGGGTTCCGTGTCGACAGTAGAAGGTCCAGGTAGGTTGACAAGGTACTGGGGCCCGGGAGAGTAGCTAGCACACGTCGGATGTCCGGGAGATGAGCCTAGCTCACGCTAGCATTGGTAGCGTGTAAACAATGGAGGTTAGCTATAAGCGTCTATATATATATCTCCTCCACTCCACCATGTCCTATCCATAGAGTTGAATAGAACAGGATATATCTCCTCCACTCCACCATGTCCTATCCATAGAGTTGAATAGAACAGGATATATCTCCTCCACTCCACCATGTCCTATCCATAGAGTTAAATAGAACAGGATATATCTCCTCCACTCCACCATGTCCTATCCATAGAGTTAAATAGAACAGGATATATCTCCTCCACTCCACCATGTCCTATCCATAGAGTTAAATAGAACAGGATATATTATTATAGAAGCTATATGGTTCTTTCATTGTGACTAAAGCAGGGACATGTAAGTACTTCAGAAAGAGTAAAAGTGCTATTGTTAGTTTCTACATATCTTTCAATAGACTGATAAGTACTAGAAAGTACCCCGACCTTCTCCTCCTCCTCTTCTCCTCCCACTCCTTCTCCTCCTCTTCTCTTCCCCCTCCTCTTCCCTCTCTCCCCTCTCTCCTAACCTCTCCCCCTCCTCTTCCCTCTCTCTCCTAACCTCCCCTCCTTCTCTTCCCTCTCTCTCCTAACCTCCCCTCCTTCTCTTCCCCCTCTCTCCTAACCTCCCCTCCTTCTCTTCCCTCTCTCTCCTAACCTCCCCTCCTTCTCTTCCTCTCTCTCCTAACCTCCCCTCCTTCTCTTCCCCCTCCTCTTCTCTCTCTCCCCCTCCTCTCCCCCCCCTCCTCTTCCCTCTCTCCCCCTCCTCCCCCCCCTCCTCCTCTCCCCCCTCCTCTTCCTCCCTTTCCCTATCTCCCCCTCCTCTTCTCTCTCTCCCCCCTCTTCCTCCTCCTCTTCTCTCTCTCAAGGAAGGAGAGGCTGTATCACCATGACTGTCTAAAGGAAACATCCAATTAGAAGACATCCTCAAAGATCACATTTTTCCTCAGGACACAGACAGCTGCTAACAACCTGCTAGCTTACAATAGTGTCTGAGGTGTTGGTCTCAGTAAACATCAGGCAGGCTGAAGCTGGGTATCTGTCAGTAGCAGCTACATGAATACATATTGTAGACAACCCTTGAAGAGGCAGAGACTGGGCTCCTATCTCTCCACTGGCTTACTGGAAAATGTATTTCCATAAAGTGATGCTAGGCGCTGGGGGTGATGGTGGGGACAGTACATTATATGGGTTTACATCAGGCCCTTTTTGCAGTGCTTGCTAAATGCATGTAGGGGAAACACCAATCACATCCAGTCACATTTCCACATCAATAAATAACCTTCAATTCATTACATTGTCATCTCTTATCAAAATTAAGAGGATCAATAAATACATTGACACAATAACATTTTATTTTTCAAATTATATTTCAAAAAAATAATTTGTTGTCCAATAAAATAATATGTTCTCTTAATGTTTGGTTCCCAAAAAGTTTTAATAGAAATTGTAAGAAATACATTTGTTGATCTCACTACAATTCCCCCGACTTTCAAAACCACTGGTCTAAACTGTCAGTGGCATCACAAGTTAATCTGAGTTTAGAACCACTCTGACAGGGCTCAGACCTCTACTGCACAGACAGTATTGTGATAATTCTCTGACAGGGCTCAGACCTCTACTGCACAGACAGTATCGTGATAATTCTCTGACAGGGCTCAGACCTCTACTGCACAGACAGTATCGTGATAATTCTCTGACAGGGCTCAGACCTCTACTGCACAGACAGTATCGTGATAATTCTCTGACAGGGCTCAGACCTCTACTGCACAGACAGTATCGTGATAATTCTCTGACAGGGCTCAGACCTCTACTGCACAGACAGTATTGTGATAATTCTCTGACAGGGCTCAGACCTCTACTGCACAGACAGTATCGTGATAATTCTCTGACAGGGCTCAGACCTCTACTGCACAGACAGTATCGTGATAATTCTCTGACAGGGCTCAGACCTCTACTGCACAGACAGTATCGTGATAATTCTCTGACAGGGCTCAGACCTCTACTGCACAGACAGTATCGTGATAATTCTCTGACAGGGCTCAGACCTCTACTGCACAGACAGTATCGTGATAATTCTCTGACAGGGCTCAGACCTCTACTGCACAGACAGTATCGTGATAATTCTCTGACAGGGCTCAGACCTCTACTGCACAGACAGTATCGTGATAATTCTCTGACAGGGCTCAGACCTCTACTTCACAGACAGTATCATGATAATTCTCTGACAGGGCTCAGACCTCTACTTCACAGACAGTATCATGACAATTCTCTGACAGGGCTCAGACCTCTACTTCACAGACAGTATCATGATAATTCTCTGACAGGGCTCAGACCTCTACTGCACAGATAGTATCATGATAATTCTCCTCTCAACTCCTACTGGGCTGGGTGTGTTTTATGTCAGATCACTCGACTATGGTACAGAGGGTCATGGTGTCCAAGCTGCTGCCTGCCACCCCTACAGCTTGTGTGTTGTATGTGGAGGGACTTCAGTACTTACTGCGCGGATGTGTATTGTAGTTAAAGTAGAGTGATTTAACATACATACTGTGTGCGGGTGTTTGCTATTATGTCTAGATGGAAGGCAGCTAGACTTAGTATGACATTGAAAGTTGGTACTTGAAGGAGAAACTCAGTTGAATAATTTGGTACACGGTTTAGATTGAGAACATACAGTATAAGTGAAATGTATACTTTGGCATGACAATATAAATGGATGGATGTGTTCTAGACGATCCCTTTAACTTTCTGAGCTGTTAATCTACTATGGCTGTATTGTGTTGTAACACCGGAGAGGAGCGGAGCAGCAGCTGTATTGTGTTGTAAAACCGGAGAGGAGCGGAGCAGCAGCTGTATTGTGTTGTAACACCAGAGAGGAGAGGAGAGGAGCAGCAGCTGTATTGTGTTGTAACACCAGAGAGGAGAGGAGCAGCAGCTGTATTGTGTTGTAACACCAGAGAGGAGAGGAGAGGAGCAGCAGCTGTATTGTGTTGTAAAACCGGAGAGGAGCGGAGCAGCAGCTGTATTGTGTTGTAACACCAGAGAGGAGAGGAGCAGCAGCTGTATTGTGTTGTAACACCAGAGAGGAGCGGAGCAGCAGCTGTATTGTGTTGTAACACCAGAGAGGAGCGGAGCAGCAGCTGTATTGTGTTGTAACACCGGAGAGGAGCGGAGCAGCAGCTGTATTGTGTTGTAACACCAGAGAGGAGAGGAGCAGCAGCTGTATTGTGTTGTAACACCAGAGAGGAGAGGAGCGGAGCAGCAGCTGTATTGTGTTGGAACACCAGAGAGGAGAGGAGCAGCAGCTGTATTGTGTTGTAACACCAGAGAGGAGAGGAGCAGCAGCTGTATTGTGTTGTAACACCGGAGAGGAGCGGAGCAGCAGCTGTATTGTGTTGTAACACCAGAGAGGAGAGGGGCGGAGCAGCAGCTGTATTGTGTTGTAACACCAGAGAGGAGAGGAGCGGAGCAGCAGCTGTATTGTGTTGTAACACCAGAGAGGGGCGGAGCAGCAGCTGTATTGTGTTGTAACACCAGAGAGGAGCGGAGCAGTAGCTGTATTGTGTTGTAACACCGGAGAGGAGAGGAGCATCAGCTGTATTGTGTTGTAACACCAGGGAGGAGTGAAAGAGGAGCCAGGACAACAGCACCATGCAGACTAGCACTAATCTCTACCCTACACACAGCCCACACCTGTACACACACACACACGAAAAGCGAGTTCCTAACAAGTGCAGGAAGCCAAGCTGGAGCTCTGTGAGATATTCACAGCGGTTGGGGCAAGAGAGACCTCTAACACTAAACATACAAATATGTATTTTACAGGTATAAGGAAGGTGAAACTTATAGTTAGTGGTTTTATAATTTGATTATACTATTTCAAGCCTTATCCATTAAGTTTTGTTGAATAGGAAATACGTCATATAAAGTATTTGTACTGTGTACTTGAGCTTGTGTCCTCAAGTGACTGCACTTCAGCACAATGTCTAGTTATTTTACCACACAGACACACAGAGACAGAGTGAGGGGAACTTACAATCTTCCCCAATTTGAGCTCTACTTTTTCAATTTTGATATCTACAATTGCTACTCCAAGTGCAAAGCTCTTCTTGTACATGGACAGTTCTGATGTCGACTCTTTAATGGAGAGAAGTGAGAGGTTTGACATGGACCATGTTGCTTGTCTGTCGTTACCAGTGGTGGTGATGATGATGATAATGATGGTGGTGGTGGTTCAGGTTGTGACATCGATGCTGATGGGAGGCTGATTAGAGGCAGTGGGGAGGAAGGGGATGTAGGGGAGGAGGGGGAGACAGGGAAGGGGGTGTTCTACTGTCTCCACCCAGTACCCTGTCCTGAACCTTAGTCACTGTTCTAGCTGTCTCCACCCAGTACCCTGTCCTGAACCTTAGTCACTGTTCTAGCTGGTATGCTGTGTTGATCTCTCCCCCAGCAGGTGATTAGTGACTGGGGGAGAGAGAGAGTCATTAACAGCCTGCTGCTGGGTAATCTGATACTGACATGGGGACAGATGAATGGGATATTAATGCACTGGACCAGAGGCAATCAACTATCACAACACTGAATCTCTCTCTCTCCCCATCTATCTCTCGCTCTCTCTCTCTCTCCCCATCTATCTATCTCTCTCTCTCTCTCTCTCTCTCTCTCTCTCTCTCTCTCTCCCCATCTATCTCTCTCTCTCTCTCTCTCTCTCTCTCTCCCCATCTATCGCTCTCTCTCTCTCCCCATCTATCTCTCTCTCCCCATCTATCTCTCTCTCTCTCTCTCTCTCTCTCTCTCTCTCTCTCTCTCTCTCTCTCTCTCTCTCTCTCTCTCTCTCTCTCTCTCTCTCTCTCTCTCTCTCTCTCTCTCTCTCTCCCCCCCATCTATCTCTCTCCCCCCATCTATCTCTCTCCCCATCTATCTCTCTCTCTCTCCCCATCTATCTCTCTCTCTCTCTCCCCATCTATCTCTCTCTCTCTCTCCCCATCTATCTCTCTCTCTCTCCCCATCTATCTCTCTCTCTCTCTCCCCATCTATCTCTCTCCCCATCTATCTCTCTCACCATCTATCTCTCTCACCATCTATCTCTCTCACCATCTATCTCTCTCACCATCTATCTCTCTCACCATCTATCTCTCTCACCATCTATCTCTCTCTCCCCATCTATCTCTCTCTCTCTCCCCATCTATCTCTCTCTCTCGCTTCATATCTCTCTCTCGCTCTCTCTCGCTTCATCCTTCCTGCTCTCCATCCTTCCTGCTCTTTTCCTGCTCTCCATCCTTCCTGCTCGTTTCCTCTGTCCATCCTTCCTGCTTGTTTCCTCTGTCCATCCTTCCTGCTTGTTTCCTCTGTCCATCCTTCCTGCTTGTTTCCTCTGTCCATCCTTCCTGCTCTTCATCCTTCCTGCTTGTTTCCTCTGACCATCCTTCCTGCTCTCCATCCTTCCTGCTTGTTTCCTCTCTTCATCATTCCAACTAGTTTCCATCTCTTCATCCTTCCTGCTTGTTTCCTCTCTTCATCATTCCAACTAGTTTCCATCTCTTCATCCTTCCTGCTTGTTTCCTCTGTGTGTGGAGGAATTGATGAGATGTGTTTGATTAAAGAAAAGTGGGAGGAAAGGAGGAGGAGATGACAGGAAGGAGAGAGGGATGATTAAAGGTCTGGCTTGCTTTTATCATCAAGCCTGGATGAATGGCAGCCTGGGAGATGTGAGGATGAGTAGACCAGCTGTCATAGATTTCTTGTGTTAGTCAGGGAGGGAGGGAGATACAGCGTGTAACTCTCACTACTTTAGGTGTCTTTACCTGTAGTAAAATGGGAAGCCTATGCTTTTCTGTTAGATGGTTAAAGAGTGTTACTTCAGCTCTGGTAGTAAGTACACACAACCCAGAGGAGGCTGGTGGGAAGAGATATAGGAGGACCGGCTCACTGTAATGATTGGAATGGAATTAATGGAACAGAGTCAAATGTGATTTCATCTGTTTGATACCGTTCCATACTGTATATGTCATTACAATGAGCCCATTCTGTTTGATACCGCTCCATACTGTATATGTCATTACAATGAGCCCATTCTGGTTGATACCGCTCCATACTGTATATGTCATTACAATGAGCCCATTCTGGTTGATACCGCTCCATACTGTATATGTCATTACAATGAGCCCATTCTGTTTGATACCGCTCCATACTGTATATGTCATTACAATGAGCCCATTCTGGTTGATACTGCTCCATACTACAGTATATATGCCATCACAGACACGCCCCCTTTATGAGTCACACTAGTATGCATATTATTATTTGTAAGACAACATTCTAGCATAGTCCTATAGAATGTCTGAGCCATGTTTCATATTGATTTAACACGTGTTGCACTTTATTTTAGTGTTGTTGTTAGCATTTCATTTCCCCTCTGTATCGAAACTGAACCGTGAGCCCAAAACCGCAATATGTACCGAACCGTGGGTTTGGTGAACCGTTCCACCCCTACCATCTACATATAACACAGACATGGGCGTTCCAGGTAAAGACATGGGCTATCCAGGTAAAGCAGATGTATGATATGACATGATGAATCTATGGGTTTAATCTGATGGTGGGTCCTGAAGGCCCTTTAGAGGGCACTACTGCCCCACTGAGAACGACTACAGTACTGGAAGAGCACACCATGAGAGAGGGTAATAGGAGTACGTGTAACTGTGTTCAGACCAGACCAGCAGACGTTACAGAAGAAGTAACCTACAGCCTTTAGATCAACCATCATAACTACACAAAGCTCTCTTTCAACTATAGCATGCGTCCCAAATGGAACCCTATTCGCTATGCAGTGCACTACTTTTGACCAGGGCTCTGCAATATATAGGGACTATGGTCTCATTTGGGACGCAGACATAATATGCCAGACAGACAATGCTCTGCTCTCTTCCTCTAACGTCAACCATTACAGACCACAGAAGAAAGACAGATGAGATGAGAGCTGTTAATGTGTCCTGGCTAAATGAAAGGCATGAACGTCCCAGTCATTCTGTTGTAATTATGGCCCAGGGTAGCTGTGTCTGAATCAGAGAGAGAGGAGAGGGGGGGAGGAGGGGTGAGGCCTGCGTTATTAGCCTGGTACACCGCTCAGTTCATTATCCTCACATCCCTCTCTCTCTTTCTCAACAGATTCCTCTTCCTCTCTGTCTAATTACAGCCAGTGTGTGTCTTCCCATGCCTGTATGACTGTGAATGGGCCCTGGTCTAGTAACTACCAGCTGAGACAGGCCCTGGGCTAGTAACTACCAGCTGAGACAGGCCCTGGTCTAGTAACTACCAGCCGAGACGCCCTGGGCTAGTAACTACCAGCCGAGACGCCCTGGGCTAGTAACTACCAGCCGAGACACGCCCTGGGCTAGTAACTACCAGCCGAGACACGCCCTGGGCTAGTAACTACCAGCCGAGACAGGCCCTGGTCTAGTAACTACCAGCTGAGACAGGCCCTGGGCTAGTAACTACCAGCTGAGACAGGCCCTGGTCTAGTAACTACCAGCCGAGACAGGCCCTGGTCTAGTAACTACCAGCCGAGACACGCCCTGGGCTAGTAACTACCAGCTGAGACACGCCCTGGGCTAGTAACTACCAGCCGAGACAGGCCCTGGGCTAGTAACTACCAGCCGAGACACGCCCTGGTCTAGTAACTACCAGCCGAGACACGCCCTGGTCTAGTAACTACCAGCCGAGACACGCCCTGGGCTAGTAACTACCAGCCGAGACAGGCCCTGGTCTAGTAACTACCAGCTGAGACAGGCCCTGGTCTAGTAACTACCAGCCGAGACACGCCCTGGGCTAGTAACTACCAGCTGAGACACGCCCTGGGCTAGTAACTACCAGCCGAGACAGGCCCTGGGCTAGTAACTACCAGCCGAGACACGCCCTGGTCTAGTAACTACCAGCCGAGACACGCCCTGGGCTAGTAACTACCAGCTGAGACACGCCCTGGGCTAGTAACTACCAGCCGAGACAGGCCCTGGGCTAGTAACTACCAGCTGAGAGAAGCAGACAACAGGGGAAGGAAGGAAGGAAGGAAGGAAGGAAGGAAGGAAGGAAGGAAGGAAGGAAGGAAGGAAGGAAGGAAGGAAGGAAGGAAGGAAGGAAGGAAGGAAGGAGAGCTACAGGTCCTGCTGAGTATTTCTTTGTGTCTTGTCAGCCTGAGGGCAGCTAGCTAGCTCTGGTTCAGACATAGGATGCTTCCCAAATGGCACCATATGCCCTATGTAGTGCACTACTTTTGACCAGAGCTATATGGGACCTGGTGAAAAGTAGTGCAATATAAATACTAGCTTGTGCTGCTGGAGTGGATACTAGCTGGTGCTGCTGGAGTGGATACTAGCTGGTGCTGCTGGAGTGGATACTAGCTGGTGCTGCTGGAGTGGATACTAGCTGGTGCTGCTGGAGTGGATACTAGCTGGTGCTGCTGGAGTGGATACTAGCTGGTGCTGCTGGAGTGGATACTAGCTGGTGCTGCTGGAGTGGATACTAGCTTGCTGTGTTTTTTTGTTGAGCTTTGTTGAGTTGAGTGACACACAGATTTATTAAAGAATGGTAGACAGACAGATAGACCCCCTGCTGTGCATCAGTTCTCTCTCTCTTAGACATGAGAGGGAGTCTGGGGTGAGGAGAGGATGTGTCTCTGGGTGAGAGAGGGGATCATGGTGAGAGTGAAGAGAGAAAGATTGTGTCTCCCTCTGTGCTGTCTGTCTGTCTGTCTGTCTGTCTCTGTGTCTGTCTGTCTGTCTGTCTGTCTGTGTCTGTCTGCATGGTGATAGAAGCAGCAGCATTTGACAGAGAGGAGGCTGAGTGGACTGTAGTGTCGTGACGTGACTTTCATTAATGTGATTACTTTTATTTATCGAATCAACTAACTGTGTTTAATTGTTACCCGATTAAGACTGGGTCAGGGAGAGGTTGAAAATGTCAGTGAAGACACTGGCCAGCTGGTCAGGGCATGCTCAGAGTCATTAGTGGAAGAGCTTTGATATAGGCCACACCCCCGTGGAATCCGCTGTTTTGTCAGAGGAGGAAAGCATGTTTCAAAACGCCACTTAGCCTTTTATCTATAAAATATATGACACAACTAGCAACATGTATTTTTACCACTTTACACATAAACAGTATTTGGAGATTCCTTCTCAACGTAGTTTTCCTGATGACGAGAAGTGTCTCATATCATACATGTGCATTTGTTTCCACATTTCCTCTCCCCACCTCCTCCTTGATTACCTTTGACCTTCTTCAAAAGGATGCGAGGAGAGGAAGGAAGAGTTAGCAAAACCAATTGAGAATCTCCAATTGTCTAGTCACAGTATTAGTGTCAGCAAAGCCAGTCACTCTCCTCTCCTCTCCTCTCCTCTCCTCTCCTCTCCTCTCCTCTCCTCTCCTCTCCTCTCCTCTCCTCTCCTCTCCTCTCCTCTCCTCTCCTCTCCTCTCCTCTCCTCTCCTCTCCTCTCCTCTCCTCTCCTCTCCTCTCCTCAGTAGATTCTGTGTCTAGTTAGTGTTATTGTCAGTAAAGCCAGTCACCCTCCTCTCCTCTCCTCATATAGCAGGCTGTTTTCTCCCAGCTACTGATACACCTCCATAATAACAATGATTTAGACCTGCATGACTGATTTAATTGGCTATTAGAAACAACAAACTGGTTCAATTCCTTTTGCTTCTGCCTCAACCCCCTTGTCCTCCGCCTTCAGTGTGTGTGTGGGTTGGTGTCAGTCATGGTGTAAACCGGGTACAGGGAGCTGTGTGGGTTGGTGTCAGTCATGGTGTAAACCGGGTACAGGGAGCTGTGTGGGTTGGTGTCAGTCATGGTGTAAACCGGGTACAGGGAGCTGTGTGTGTGTGGGTTGGTGTCAGTCATGGTATAAACCGGGTACAGGGAGCTGTGTGTGTGTGGGTTGGTGTCAGTGAGAGAGTTTTCTCCCTGAGAGAGGAGAGGATGTGAAGGATACAGCTGGTAAATACTGGATGGAGAGAGAGAGTTATCTCCCTGAGAGAGGAGAGGATGTGAAGGATACAGCTGGTAAATACTGGATGGAGAGAGAGAGTTTTCTGCCTGAGAGAGGAGAGGATGTGAAGGATACAGCTGGTAAATACTGGATGGAGAGAGAGAGTTATCTCCCTGAGAGAGGAGAGGATGTGAAGGATACAGTTGATAAATACTGGATGGAGAGAGAGAGAGAGAGTGACTGGGAAGTCACTTAGCAAGTGGAGTTCCTACACACACACACACACACACTCACACTGGGAGGACAAACACACACACCCACACAGTGCTCACAAACACACTCTTATCAGTCCCCTGAGAACTAAGTCTCCTCTCCCATAGAGGACACACTTAAATACACCAAAATAGGACTCTGTCAGCCTGATTTTGTCCCAGCTCTTGTCGGTGTAGATGTGTGTGCGTCTCAGAGATGGTGTGTGTGTGTGTTCCGGTAAGACGTCTCTAATTAAAAATACTTTGATCAGATGTTCAGTTTTGGCTAACACGCACGCTTGTACGTACAGTTGAAGTCGGAAGTTTACATACACCTTAGCCAAATACATTTAAACTCAGTTTTTCATAATTCCTGACATTTAATCCTAGTAAAAATTCCCTGTCTTAGGTCAGTTAGGATCACCACTTTATTTTAAGAATGTGAAATGTCAGAATAATAGTAGAGATAATGATTTATTTCAGCTTTTATTTCTTTCATCACATTCCCAGTGGGTCAGAGGTTTACAGACACTCAATTAGTATTTGGTAGCGTTGCCTTTAAATTGTTTAACTTGGGTCAAACGTTTCGGGTAGCCTTCCACAAGCTTCCCACAATAAGTTGGGTGAATTTTGGCCCATTCCTCCTGACGGAACTGGTGTAACTGAGTCAGGTTTGTAGGCCTCGCTCGGAAAACACTTTTTTTTAATAGGATTGAGGTCAGGTCTTTGTGATGGCCACTCCAACACATTTACTTTGTTGTCCTTAAGACATTTTGCCACAACTTTGGAAGTCTGCTTGTGGTCATTGTCCATTTGGAAGACCCATTTGCGACCAAGCTTTAACTTCCTGACTGATGTCTTGAGATGTTGCTTCAATATATCCACATAATTTACCTTCCTCATGATGCCATCTATTTTGTGAAGTGCACCAGTCCCTCCTGCAGCAAAGCACCCCCACAAGATGATGCTGCAAACCCCGTGCTTCACGGTTGGGATGGTGTTCTTCGGCTTGCAAGCATCCCCCTTTTTCCTCCAAACATAACGATGGTCATTATGGCCAAAGAGTTCTATTTTTGTTTCATCAGACCAGAGGACATTTCTCCAAAAAGTAAGATCTTTGTCCCCATGTGCAGTTGCAAACCGTAGTCTGGCTTTTTTATGACAGTTTTGGAGCAGTGGCTTCTTTCTTGCTGAGCGGCCTTTCAGGTTACGTCGATATAGGAATCGTTTTACTGTGGATATAGATACTTCTCTACTTGTTTCCTCCAGCTTCTTCACAAGGTCCTTTGCTGTTGTTCTGGGATTGATTTCCACTTTTGGCACCAAAGTACGTTAATCTCTAGGAAACAGAACGAGTCTCCTTCCTGAGCAGTATGACGGCTGCGTGGTTCCATGGTGTTTGTACTTGCGTACTATTGTTTGTAAAGATGAACATGGTACTTTCAGGCATTTGGAAATTGCTCCCAAGGATGAACCAGACTTGTGGAGGTCTACAATTGTTTTTCTGAGGTCTTGGCTGATTTCTTTTGATTTTCCCATGATGTTGAGCAAAGAGGCACTGAGTTTGAAGGTAGGCCTTGAAATACATCCACTGGTACACCTACAATTGACTCAAATGTTGTCAATTAGCCTATCAGAAGCTTCTAAAGCCATTAACATAATTTTCTGGAATTTTCCAAGCTGTTTAAATGCACAGTTAACTTAGTGTATGTAAACTTCTGACCCACTGGAATTGTGATATAATTAATTATAAGTGAAATAATCTGTCTGTAAACAATTGTTGTAAGAATTACTTGTGTCATGCACAAAGTAGATGTCCTAACCGACTTGCCAAAACTATAGTTTGTTAACATGAAATCTGTGGAGTGGTTGAAAAATGTTTTTTAATGACTTCAACATAAGTGTATGTAAACTTCCGACTTCAACTGTACGTACCTCAGCTCAGATGGAGCTAGCTTCATCCTCTCTGTCCCCAGAACACCTCTCCTCCAGGGGGAATCAGATCATTATGCATCTGCCAATTAAAACCTCCCGTGGAGGTTCAGGGGTCACTGGTTAATCAATCAGAGCCAGCGGCCTGCAGGCGCTATCAGCAACCGCCATCTCTACCAGGAAGTGTAGGCGGTAGATAGCAGGAAGTGGTAGAGATAAGAAGAGCGAGAGTGGGGCTGTTTGGCCAATCATAGAGGCTGACTAAGTCCCAATGCCACCCTATTCCCTACATTGTGCACTACTTTTGACCGGGGTCCATAGGGCTCTGGTCAAACGTAGTGCACTATATAGGGAGTAGGGTGCCAATTGGGACTAGACCCTATCAGAGGAGACAGACGGCCAAGATATGAAGAGAGACACACTGTTCTGATTTTACAGACTGCAACACACTCACACTAACACACAGTCTCAGCAAAGTAATGAGTGTGAAAACACATTTTCAAAAGAACATGCAACACTGCTGTCATTTGGAATGAGTCATTTATATAACCCTAGGCTTAATGAATCACATATAGAACCTACTGTTAATCTCAACCACCTTGTCTTTCAGTGACATGTGTCCAAACTGACATGCAGGTGATGTTATAGCTTCATGTAGGAACTAGCCAGCCATCAGATATACAGTTGAAGTTGGAAGTTTACATACACCTTGGCCAAATACATTTAAACTCAGTTTTTCACAATTCCTGACATTTAATCCTATTAAAAATTCCCTGTCTTAGGTCAGTTAGGATCACCACTTTATTTTAAGAATGTGAAATGTCAGAATAATAGTAGAGATAATTATTTATTTATTTCAGCTTTTATTTCTTTCATCACATTCCCAGTGGGTCAGAAGTTTACATACACTCAATTAGTATTTGGTAGCATTGCCTTTAAATTGTTTAACTTGGGTCAAACGTTTCGGGTAGCCTTCCACAAGCTTCCAACAATAAGTTGGGTGAATTTTGGTCCATTCCTCCTGACAGAACTGGTGTAACTGAGTCAGGTTGGTAGGCCTCCTTGCTCGTACATGCCTTTTCAGTTCTGGCCACAAATTTTCTATAGGATTGAGGTCAGGGCTTTGTGATGGCCACTCCAATACCTTGACTTTGTTGTCTTTAAGCCATTTTGCCACAACTTTGGAAGTATGCTTGGAGTCATTGTCTTTTTGGAAGACCCATTTGTGACCAAGCTTTAACTTCCTTACTGATGTCTTGAGATGTTGCTTCAATATATACACATAACTTTCCTCCTCATGATGCCATCTATTTTGTGAAGTGCACCAGTCCCTCCTGCAGCAAAGCACCCCCACAAGATGATGCTGCCACCCCCATGCTTCACGGTTGGGATGGTGTTCTTCGGCTTGCAAGCATCCCCCTTTCTCCTCCAAACATAACGATGGTCATTATGGCCAAACAGTTCTATTTTTGTTTCGTCAGACCAGAGGACATTTCTCCTAAAAGTACGATCTTTGTCCCTATGTGCATTTGCAAACTGTAATATTTTTTATGACAGTTTTGGAGCAGTGGCTTCTTCCTTGCTGAGCGGCCTTTCAGGTCGATATAGGCCTCGTTTTACTGTGGATATAGATACTTTTGTACCTGTTTCCTCCAGCATCTTCACAAGGTACTTTGCTGTTGTTCTGGGATTGATTTGCACTTTTCGCAGCAAAGTACGTTAATCTCTAGGAGACAGAACGAGTCTCCTTCCTGAGCGGTATGACGGCTGCGTGGTCCCATGGTGTTTATACTTGCGTATTATTGTTTGTACAGACAAAGAGGCACTGAGTTTGAAGGTAGGCCTTGAAATACATCCACAGGTACATCTACAATTGACTCAAAGGATGTCAATTAGCCTATCAGAAGCTTCTAAAGCCATGACATAATTTTCTGGGATTTTCCAAGCTGTTTAAAGACACAGTTAACTTAGTGTATGTAAACTTCTGACCCACTGGAATTGTGATATAGTGAATTATAAGTGAGATAATCTGTCTGTAAACAATTGTTGGAAGATTTACTTGTGTCATGCACAAAGTAGATGTCCTAACCAACTTGCCAAAACTATAGTTTGTTAACATGGAATCTGTGGAGTGGTTGAAAAATGAGTTTTAATGACTTACAACCTAAGTGTACGTAAACGTCCGACTTCAACTGTACATACATACGTACAGTGCTGCTTGAATTTATTTATTGAGGAAAATGATCCAATATTACATATCTGAGTGGCAAAAGTATGTGAACCTTTGCTTTCAGTATCTGGTGTGACTCCCTTGTGCAGCAATAACTGCAACTAAACGTTTCCGGTAACTGTTGATCAGTCCTGCACACCGTTCCTCCGTACAGAACAGCTTCAACTCTGGGATGTTGGTGGGTTTCCTCACATGAACTGCTCTCTTCAGGTCCTTCCACAACATTTAGATCTGATTAAAGTCAGGACTTTGACTTTCCAAAACATTAACTTTATTCTTCTTTAACCATTCTTTGGTAGAACGACTTGTGTGCTTAGGGTCGTTGTCTTGCTGCATGACCCACGTTCTCTTGAGATTCAGTTCACGGACAGATGTCCTGGCATTATTCTTTAGAATTAGTTCCATCAATGATGGCAAGCCGTCCTGGCCCAGATGCAGCAAATCAGGCCCAAACCATGATACTACCACCACCACGTTTCACAGATGGAATAAGGTTCTCATGCTGGACTGCAGTGTTTTCCTTTCGCCAAACACAACGCTTCTCATTTAAACCAAAAAGTTATATTTTGGTCTCATCCGTCCACAAAACAATGTCCTTCTGGCTTGTCCAGGTGATCTTGAGCAAACTGCAGACGGGCAGCAATGTTCTTTTTGGAGGGGACTGGCTTTCTCCTTGCAACCCTGCCATGCACACCATTGTTGTTCAGTGTTCTCCTGATGGCAGACCCATGAACATTGACATTAGCCAATGGGAGAGAGGCCTTTAGTTTCTTAGAAGTTACCCTGGGTTCCTTTGTTACCTCGCAGACTATTACACGCCTTGCTCTTGGAGTGATCTTTGTTGGTCGACCACTCCTGGGGAGGGTAACAATGGTCTTCAATTTCCTCCATTTGAACACAATCTGTCTGACTGTGGATTGGTGGAGTCCAAACTCTTTAGAGATGGTTTTGTAACCTTTTCCAGCCTGATGAGCATCAACAACTCGTTTTCTGAGATCCTCAGAAATGTCCTTTGTTCGTGCCATGGTACACTTCCACATACATGTTATGAAGATCAGACTTTGGGAGATCCCTGTTTTATTAAATAAAACATGGTGCCCACTCACACCTGCTTGTCATCCCATGATTGAAAACACCTGACTCTAATTTCACCTTCAAATTAACTGCTTATCTAGATGTTCACATACTTTTGCCACTCAGATGTAATATTGGATCATTTACCTCAATAAATCAATTACCAAGTATAATATCTCTGTCTCATTTGTTTAATTGGGTTCGTTATCTACTTTTAGGATTTTGAAGCACCACTGTACACACACACGCACGCACGCACACACGCACACACGCACACACACATACATACATACATATTAATAAACACAGTAAAATGAAACAGAAGGCATTTGAACCCAGTCTGCCACAAAGAGAAGATTCATGTGGGAGACAAGCCTATACACTATCTATATACACACATACCATTTACCACATAGAAGATACATATCTTTATGTAGGAGACAAGCCTATACACTATCTCATCATATCTATGTCTCCCTTACTTTTGTTTTCATACAGATGTTCACAGTCAGACTGTTGAAAAAGGTCAGACATTTCAGTTGCCCAGGCTCGATAGATCCCATTTAAAAACTAGCTATTCTGTCCTCCTAGCACCCCACTGTCCTCCTAGCACCCCACTGTCCTCCTAGCACCCCACTGTCCTCCTAGCACCCCACTGTCCTCCTAGCACCCCACTGTCCTCCTAGCACCCCACTGTCCTCCTAGCACCCCACTGTCCTCCTAGCACCCCACTGTCCTCACCCCACTGTCCTCCTAGCACCCCACTGTCCTCCTAGCACCCCACTGTCCTCCTAGCACCCCACTGTCCTCCTAGCACCCCACTGTCCTCCTACTACCCCACTGTCCTCCTAGCACCCCACTGTCCTCCTAGCACCCCACTGTCCTCCTAGCACTCCACTGTCCTCCTAGCACCCCACTGTCCTCCTAGCACTCCACTGTCCTCCTAGCACCCCACTGTCCTCCTAGCACCCCACTGTCCTCCTAGCACCCCACTGTCCTCCTAGCACCCCACTGTCCTCCTAGCACTCCACTGTCCTCCTAGCACCCCACTGTCCTCCTAGCACCCCACTGTCCTCCTAGCACCCCACTGTCCTCCTAGCACCCCACTGTCCTCCTAGCACCCCACTGTCCTCCTAGCACCCCACTGTCCTCACCCCACTGTCCTCCTAGCACCCACAAGGATAGTAAAACAAGGAAAGGTTGGACAAGTGGGGACATTTTCCCCACAAGGAAAAGGCTTTTTTAGGCTTAGGGTTTAAGGTTACAATTAGGGTTAGGTTTAATTACAATTTTAGGGTTATGGTTTTGGGGCTAAGGTCAGGTTAAGAGTAGGGAAAATAGGAATCAATTGTTTGATCCACACAAGGATGGTAAAACAAGTGTGTATAATGGTGTAGGTGGGCCCTAACAGCTAGCTAATGTTAGCATTCTCCCAGATGTTGGGCCCTAACAGCTAGCTAATGTTAGCATTCTCCCAGATGTTGGGCCCTAACAGCTAGCTAATGTTAGCATTCTCCCAGATGTTGAGCCCTAACAGCTAGCTAATGTTAGCATTCTCCCAGATGTTGGGCCCTAACAGCTAGCTAATGTTAGCATTCTCCCAGATGTTGAGCCCTAACAGCTAGCTAATGTTAGCATTCTCCCAGATGAAAGGCAGCTCTGGGCTGTGGACCATAAGGTCTATTATCTGGGCTGTGGACCATAAGGTCTATTATCTGGGCTGTGGACCATAAGGTCTATTGTCTGGTTCTATGGACCATACAGTCTATTGTCTGGGCTATGGACCATACAGTCTATTGTCTGGGCTGTGGACCATACAGTCTATTGTCTGGGCTGTGGACCATACAGTCTATTGTCTGTGGTACTTGGATCGTTGGATCGTTTCATCTAATTTCCTGCCTGGACTAATCATCTAGTCACCACACTGTCCTGTCTGTCTGTATCTGTCTGTCTGTCTCCTTCTGTCTGTCTGCAGACTCTGTTCGGTGAATTAAGCTTAGACTCAGTACAGTAAAACACACAAACAGTAGAGACTAAAGACAACAGGTACCTGGCTGTTCAATACAACAGTAGAGACTAGAGACCTGCTGTACCTGGCTGTTCAATACAACAGTAGAGACCTGCTGTACCTGGCTGTTCAATACAACAGTAGAGACCTGCTGTACCTGACTGTTCAATACAACAGTAGAGACTAGAGACCTGCTGTACCTGGCTGTTCAATACAACAGTAGAGACTTGCTGTACCTGGCTGTTCAATACAACAGTAGAGACCTGCTGTACCTGGCTGTTCAATACAACAGTAGAGACTAGAGACCTGCTGTACCTGGCTGTTCAATACAACAGTAGAGACTAGAGACCTGCTGTACCTGGCTGTTCAATACAACAGTAGAGACTAGAGACCTGCTGTACCTGGCTGTTCAATACAACAGTAGAGACCTGCTGTACCTGGCTGTTCAATACAACAGTAGAGACCTGCTGTACCTGGCTGTTCAATACAACAGTAGAGACCTGCTGTACATGGCTGTTCAATACAACAGTAGAGACCTGCTGTACCTGGCTGTTCAATACAACAGTAGAGACCTGCTGTACCTGGCTGTTCAATACAACAGTAGAGACCTGCTGTACCTGGCTGTTCAATACAACAGTAGAGACCTGCTGTACCTGGCTGTTCAATACAACAGTAGAGACCTGCTGTACCTGACTGTTCAATACAACAGTAGAGACCTGCTGTACCTGGCTGTTCAATACAACAGTAGAGACCTGCTGTACCTGGCTGTTCAATACAACAGTAGAGACTAGAGACCTGCTGTACCTGGCTGTTCAATACAACAGTAGAGACTAGAGACCTGCTGTACCTGGCTGTTCAATACAACAGTAGAGACCTGCTGTACCTGGCTGTTCAATACAACAGTAGAGACCTGCTGTACCTGGCTGTTCAATACAACAGTAGAGACCTGCTGTACCTGGCTGTTTAATACAACAGTAGAGACTAGAGACCTGTTGTATCTCCATAATAGTGTGGTGGTACATACAGATTCCTTCTCTGAAAAAATGGCTTTCTCAATAATGTGTGTCTGTGTGTGAATGCACCTAAAATGCAGCCAGCTACTCTCCATGCATTACAGATTGCTGACCAATCCAATTCCATCTCTCTCCCTCTCCTCCATCTCTCACTCCACTCATCTCTCCCACTCTGTCTGCCTCCCCTCCATCTCTCTCCCTCTCCTCCCCTCCATCTCTCTCCCTCTCCTCCATCTCTCTCACTCCACTCATCTCCCCCCCTGTTTGCCTCCCCTCCATCTCTCTCACCCCCTCCCTCTCTCTCCCTTTCCCATCTCTCTCTCTCTCTCTCTCTCTCTCTCTCTCTCTCTCTCTCTCTCTCTCTCTCTCTCTCTCTCTCTCCCCTCTATCGCCCCTCCATCTCTATCTCTCTCTCTCCCACCCCCCCATACAGTGACAAGAAAAAGTATGTGAACCCTTTGTAAATACCGGGATTTCTGCATAAATTGGTCATAGCATTTGATCTGATCTTCATTTAATAGTCAAACACAGTGTGCTTAAACTAGTAACACACAAACAATTATACGTTTTCATGTCTTAATTGAACACACCATGTAAACATTCCCTCCAATACCACTTTTTATTAGTTTATAAAAAAAGATGCCAAATTGAATCCGATGCTTTCTTGAAGTCTACAAAACACCAGTAGATTTAGGCTTAGTTGTGGGTTACTTGTTGGTCAGTTAGAGTGAGGAGGGTGTAAATATGGTCTGTTGTTCGGTCATTTGTTCAAATCCAATCTGTCTTCTGTTCAGGATGTTGTGTTCATGATGTAGGAAATGATGTAGTCTGCTATTTATCGTGCTGCAGAGAAGTTTACCCAAGTTGCTGCTAATGAGAATTGCTCTAATTATTTGGGTCAAATTGTTATAGATTGGTGTGATCAATCCATGGTTCCAAACATCAGGGAAAATAGCTGCAGAGAGGAAGATGTTGAAGAGTTTAGTATAGCCAATCTCAATTAGTGGTCTGTATATTTGATCATTTCATTTAAAATATCAACAGCACCACAGGCCTTTTTGGGTTGGAGAGTGCATAGTTTTTCCAATAATTCTTCTTCTGTAGTTGGTATCCACAGGATTCTGACCGTCTTTGACTGATGATTCAAGGATTTGTAATTATTCTTCTATATGTTTTTGTTCTGGGCTCTTTGTTATATTACTGTAGAAGTTTGTTATATTACTGTAGAAGTTTGTTATATTACTGTAGAAGTTTGTTATATTACTGTAGAAGTTTGTTATTACTGTAGAGGTTAGTTATATTACTGTAGAGGGTTGTTATATTACTGTAGAGGGTTGTGATATAATACTGTAGAGGTTTGTTATATTACTGTAGAGGGTTGTTATATTACTGTAGATGTATGTTATATTACTGTAGAGGTTTGTTATATTACTGTAGAGGGTTGTTATATTACTGTAGATGTATGTTATATTACTGTAGAGGTTTGTTATATTACTGTAGAGGGTTGTTATATTACTGTAGATGTATGTTATATTACTGTAGAGGGTTGTTATATTACTGTAGAGGGTTGTTATATTACTGTAGAGGGTTGTTATATTACTGTAGAGGGTGGTTATATTACTGTAGAGGGTTGTTATATTACTGTAGAGGGTGGTTATATTACTGTAGAGGGTTGTTATATTACTGTAGAGGGTTGTTATATTACTGTAGAGGGTTGTTATATTACTGTAGAGGGTTGTTATATTACTGTAGAGGGTGGTTATATTACTGTAGAGGGTTGTTATATTACTGTAGAGGGTTGTTATATTACTGTAGAGAGTTGTTATATTACTGTAGAGGGTTGTTATATTACTGTAGAGGGTTGTTATATTACTGTAGAGGGTGGTTATATTACTGTAGAGGGTTGTTATATTACTGTAGAGGGTTGTTATATTACTGTAGAGGGTTGTTATATTACTGTAGAGGGTGGTTATATTACTGTAGAGGGTTGTTATATTACTGTAGAGGGTGGTTATATTACTGTAGAGGGTGGTTATATTACTGTAGAGGGTGGTTATATTACTGTAGAGGGTTGTTATATTACTGTAGAGGGTTGTTATATTACTGTAGAAGTTTGTTATATTACTGTAGAGGGTTGTTATATTACTGTAGAAGTTTGTTATATTACTGTAGAGGGTGGTTATATTACTGTAGAGGGTGGTTATATTACTGTAGAGGGTTGTTATATTACTGTAGAGGGTGGTTATATTACTGTAGAGGGTTGTTATATTACTGTAGAGCTTTGTTATATTACTGTAGAGGTTTGTTATATTACTGTAGAGGGTTGTTATATTACTGTAGAGGGTTGTTATATTACTGTAGAGGGTGGTTATATTACTGTAGAGGGTTGTTATATTACTGTAGAGGGTTGTTATATTACTGTAGAGGTTTGTTATATTACTGTAGAGGGTTGTTATATTACTGTAGAGGGTTGTTATATTACTGTAGAGGGTTGTTATATTACTGTAGAGGGTGGTTATATTACTGTAGAGGTTTGTTATATTACTGTAGAGGGTTGTTATATTACTGTAGAGGGTTGTTATATTACTGTAGAAGTTTGTTATATTACTGTAGAGGGTTGTTATATTACTGTAGAAGTTTGTTATATTACTGTAGAGGGTGGTTATATTACTGTAGAGGGTTGTTATATTACTGTAGAGGGTGGTTATATTACTGTAGAGGGTTGTTATATTACTGTAGAGGTTTGTTATATTACTGTAGAGGTTTGTTATATTACTGTAGAGGGTTGTTATATTACTGTAGAGGGTTGTTATATTACTGTAGAGGGTTGTTATATTACTGTAGAGGGTTGTTATATTACTGTAGAGGGTTGTTATATTACTGTAGAGGGTGGTTATATTACTGTAGAAGTTTGTTATATTACTGTAGAGGGTTGTTATATTACTGTAGAGGGTTGTTATATTACTGTAGAGGGTTGTTATGTTACTGTAGAGGGTTGTTATATTACTGTAGAGGGTTGTTATATTACTGTAGAGGGTTGTTATATTACTGTAGAGGGTTGTTATATTACTGTAGAGGGTTGTTATATTACTGTTGAAGTTTGTTATATTACTGTAGAGGGTTGTTATATTACTGTAGAGGGTGGTTATATTACTGTAGAGGGTTGTTATATTACTGTAGAGGTTTGTTATATTACTGTAGAGGGTTGTTATATTACTGTAGAGGGTTGTTATATTACTGTAGAGGGTGGTTATATTACTGTAGAGGGTTGTTATATTACTGTAGAGGGTTGTTATATTACTGTAGAGGGTTGTTATATTACTGTAGAGGGTGGTTATATTACTGTAGAGGGTTGTTATATTACTGTAGAGGGTTGTTATATTACTGTAGAGGGTTGTTATATTACTGTAGAGGGTTGTTATATTACTGTAGAGGGTTGTTATATTACTGTAAAGGGTTGTTATATTACTGTAGAGGGTTGTTATATTACTGTAGAGGGTTGTTATATTACTGTAGAGGGTTGTTATATTACTGTAGAGGGTGGTTATATTACTGTAGAGGGTTGTTATATTACTGTAGAGGGTTGTTATATAGTATTACTTATATTACTGTAGAGGTTTGTTACTGTAGAGGTTTGTTACTGTAGAGGTTTGTTACTGTAGAGGGTTGTTATATTACTGTAGAGGGTTGTTATATTAATGTAGAGGGTGGTTATATTACTGTAGAGGGTTGTTATATTACTGTAGAGGGTGGTTATATTACTGTAGAGGGTTGTTATATTACTGTAGAGGGTTGTTATATTACTGTAGAGGGTTGTTATATTACTGTAGAGGGTTGTTATATTACTGTAGAGGGTTGTTATATTACTGTAGAGGGTTGTTATATTACTGTAGAGGGTTGTTATATTACTGTAGAGGGTTGTTATATTACTGTAGACGTTTGTTATATTACTGTAGAGGGTTGTTATATTACTGTAGAGGGTTGTTATATTACTGTAGAGGGTTGTTATATTACTGTAGAGGGTTGTTATATTACTGTAGAGGGTTGTTATATTACTGTAGAGGGTTGTTATATTACTGTAGAGGGTTGTTATATTACTGTAGAGGGTTGTTATATTACTGTAGAGGGTTGTTATATTACTGTAGAGGGTTGTTATATTACTGTAGAGGGTTGTTATATTACTGTAGAGGGTTGTTATATTACTGTAGAGGGTTGTTATATTACTGTAGAGGGTTGTTATATTACTGTAGAGGGTTGTTATATAGTATTACTTATATTACTGTAGAGGTTTGTTACTGTAGAGGTTTGTTATATTACTGTAGAGGTTTGTTATATTACTGTAGAGGGTTGTTATATTACTGTAGAGGGTTGTTATATTACTGTAGAGGGTGGTTATATTACTGTAGAGGGTTGTTATATTACTGTAGAGGGTTGTTATATTACTGTAGAGGGTTGTTATATTACTGTAGAGGGTTGTTATATTACTGTAGAAGTTTGTTATATTACTGTAGAGGGTTGTTATATTACTGTAGAAGTTTGTTATATTACTGTAGAGGGTGGTTATATTACTGTAGAGGGTTGTTATATTACTGTAGAGGGTGGTTATATTACTGTAGAGGGTTGTTATATTACTGTAGAGGTTTGTTATATTACTGTAGAGGTTTGTTATATTACTGTAGAGGGTTGTTATATTACTGTAGAGGGTTGTTATATTACTGTAGAGGGTGGTTATATTACTGTAGAGGGTGGTTATATTACTGTAGAGGGTTGTTATATTACTGTAGAGGGTTGTTATATTACTGTAGAGGGTTGTTATATTACTGTAGAAGTTTGTTATATTACTGTAGAGGGTTGTTATATTACTGTAGAAGTTTGTTATATTACTGTAGAGGGTTGTTATATTACTGTAGAGGGTTGTTATATTACTGTAGAGGGTTGTTATATTACTGTAGAGGGTTGTTATATTACTGTAGAGGTTTGTTATATTACTGTAGAGGGTTGTTATATTACTGTAGAGGGTTGTTATATTACTGTAGAGGGTTGTTATATTACTGTAGAGGTTAGTTATATTACTGTAGAGGGTTGTTATATTACTGTAGAGGGTTGTTATATTACTGTAGAGGGTTGTTATATTACTGTAGAGGGTTGTTATATTACTGTAGAGGGTGGTTATATTACTGTAGAGGGTTGTTATATTACTGTAGAGGGTTGTTATATTACTGTAGAGGGTTGTTATATTACTGTAGAGGGTTGTTATATTACTGTAGAAGTTTGTTATATTACTGTAGAGGGTTGTTATATTACTGTAGAAGTTTGTTATATTACTGTAGAGGGTTGTTATATTACTGTAGAGGGTTGTTATATTACTGTAGAGGGTTGTTATATTACTGTAGAGGGTTGTTATATTACTGTAGAGGTTTGTTATATTACTGTAGAGGGTTGTTATATTACTGTAGAGGGTTGTTATATTACTGTAGAGGGTTGTTATATTACTGTAGAGGTTAGTTATATTACTGTAGAGGGTTGTTATATTACTGTAGAGGGTTGTTATATTACTGTAGAGGGTTGTTATATTACTGTAGAGGGTTGTTATATTACTGTAGAGGTTTGTTATATTACTGTAGAGGTTTGTTATATTACTGTAGAGGGTTGTTATATTACTGTAGAGGGTTGTTATATTACTGTAGAGGGTGGTTATATTACTGTAGAGGGTTGTTATATTACTGTAGAGGGTTGTTATATTACTGTAGAGGGTTGTTATATTACTGTAGAGGGTGGTTATATTACTGTAGAGGGTGGTTATATTACTGTAGAGGGTTGTTATATTACTGTAGAGGGTTGTTATATTACTGTAGAGGGTTGTTATATTACTGTAGAGGGTTGTTATATTACTGTAGAGGGTTGTTATATTACTGTAGAGGGTTGTTATATTACTGTAGAGGGTTGTTATATTACTGTAGAGGGTTGTTATATTACTGTAGAGGGTGGTTATATTACTGTAGAGGGTTGTTATATTACTGTAGAGGGTTGTTATATTACTGTAGAGGGTTGTTATATTACTGTAGAGGGTGGTTATATTACTGTAGAGGGTTGTTATATTACTGTAGAGGGTTGTTATATTACTGTAGAGGGTTGTTATATTACTGTAGAGGGTTGTTATATTACTGTAGAGGGTTGTTATATTACTGTAGAGGGTTGTTATATTACTGTAAAGGGTTGTTATATTACTGTAGAGGGTTGTTATATTACTGTAGAGGGTTGTTATATTACTGTAGAGGGTTGTTATATTACTGTAGAGGGTTGTTATATTACTGTAGAGGGTTGTTATATTACTGTAGAGGGTTGTTATATTACTGTAGAGGGTTGTTATATTACTGTAGAGGGTTGTTATATTACTGTAGAGGGTTGTTATATTACTGTAGAGGGTTGTTATATTACTGTAGAGGGTTGTTATATTACTGTAGAGGGTTGTTATATTACTGTAGAGGGTGGTTATATTACTGTAGAGGGTGGTTATATTACTGTAGAGGGTGGTTATATTACTGTAGAGGGTTGTTATATTACTGTAGAGGGTTGTTATATAGTATTACTTATATTACTGTAGAGGTTTGTTACTGTAGAGGTTTGTTATATTACTGTAGAGGTTTGTTATATTACTGTAGAGGGTTGTTATATTACTGTAGAGGGTTGTTATATTACTGTAGAAGTTTGTTATATTACTGTAGAGGGTTGTTATATTACTGTAGAGGGTTGTTATATTACTGTAGAGGGTTGTTATATTACTGTAGAGGGTTGTTATATTACTGTAGAGGGTTGTTATATTACTGTAGAGGGTTGTTATATTACTGTAGAAGTTTGTTATATTACTGTAGAGGTAAAGTGATTTCTCCACATGTCCCCATTTTGGAAAGCCAATTCCTCATGATCAGGTTTGTTTAATTTCTCTCTCTCCCTCCCCTCCATCTCTCTCTCCCTCCCCTCCATCTCTCTCTCTCCCTCCCCTCCATCTCTCTCTCTCTCTCCCTCCCCTCCATCTCTCTCTCCCTCCCCTCCATCTCTCTCTCTCCCTCCCCTCCATCTCTCTCTCTCCCTCCCCTCCATCTCTCTCTCCCTCCCCTCCATCTCTCTCTCTCCCTCCCCTCCATCTCTCTCTCTCTCCCTCCCCTCCATCTCTCTCTCTCCCTCCCCTCCATCTCTCTCTCTCTCTCCCTCCCCTCCATCTCTCTCTCCCTCCCCTCCATCTCTCTCTCTCCCTCCCCTCCATCTCTCTCTCTCCCTCCCCTCCATCTCTCTCTCTCTCTCTCTCCCTCCATCGCTATCTCTCTCTCCCTCCATCTCTCTCTCTATCCCATCTCTCTCTCTATCCCATCTCTCTCTCCTCCATCTCTCTCTCCCTCCCCTCCATCTCTCTCTCTCTCTCTCCCTCCCCTCCATCTCGCTATCTCTCTCTCCCTCCATCGCTATCTCTCTCTCCCTCCATCTCTCTCTCTCTCCCCTCTCTCTCTCTCTCTCTCCCCTCTCTCTCTCTATCCCTCCCCTCTATCTCTCTATCCCTCCCCTCCATCTCTCTCTCTCCCTCCCCTCCATCTCTCTCTCTCTCTCCCTCCCCTCCATCTCTCTCTCCCTCCCCTCCATCTCTCTCTCTCCCTCCCCTCCATCTCTCTCTCTCTCTCCCTCCCCTCCATCTCTCTCTCCCTCCCCTCCATCTCTCTCTCTCTCTCCCTCCCCTCCATCTCTCTCTCTCCCTCCCCTCCATCTCTCTCTCTCTCTCCCTCCCCTCCATCTCTCTCTCCCTCCCCTCCATCTCTCTCTCTCCCTCCCCTCCATCTCTCTCTCTCCCTCCCCTCCATCTCTCTCTCTCTCTCTCTCCCTCCATCTCTCTCTCTATCCCATCTCTCTCTCTATCCCATCTCTCTCTCCTCCATCTCTCTCTCCCTCCCCTCCATCTCTCTCTCTCTCTCTCCCTCCCCTCCATCTCGCTATCTCTCTCTCCCTCCATCGCTATCTCTCTCTCCCTCCATCTCTCTCTCTCTCCCCTCTCTCTCTCTCTCCCCTCTCTCTCTCTCTCTCTCCCCTCTCTCTCTCTATCCCTCCCCTCTATCTCTCTATCCCTCCCCTCTATCTCTCTCTCCCTCCCCTCTATCTCTCTATCCCTCCCCTCTATCTGTCTCTCCCTCCATGTCTCCCTCCCCTCCATCTCTCTCTCTCCGTCTCTCCCTCCATGTCTCCCTCCCCTCCATCTCTCTCTCTCCCTCCCCTCCATCTCTCTCTCTCCCTCCTCTATCTCTCCCTCCATATCTCCCATGCCGTGATAGATGGATTGGTGCCTTTCTCAAATAGAGGATGATGTCTGGATGATGTAGCCAGACATAATGTATACTACATACTTTTTAATGGATGTTACACTGGGAATAGTGGAGGCTAGTGGTTGTGTCCCAAATGGCACCATATACCCTATATAGCGCGCTACTTTTTTCCAGGGTCTACAGGGTCCGTAGTGTACGTACTACATCGGGAATAGGGAGGCGAGGATTGTGTATTTGAGGCCAAGGCTATATGTCATGATGAGTGGATCGATAATACTGCTGCATCTTAATGCTAGGACGGAAGGAAGGAAGGAATGAAGGAACACACAGGAAGTGTTTACAGGCTAGCTTTTCTTATTGTATGGTATCCACCTGATCACACTTCCTGTTAGTGTGTGTTTACAAGCTAGCTTTTCTTATTGTATGGTATCCACCTGAACACATTTCCTGTTGGTGTGTGTTTACATCATGTAAACACACACTAAGAATGGCTAGCCTGTAAACACACACTAACAGGAAGTGTGATCAGGTGGTTACCATGCAATCCACCTGATCACGTATGCTCTTCATCCTTAGTTAAAGATGTTACAGAACTTTGGTGACTACTAAGTATGTTTTAAACCTCCAACTTTGGGCTGGATGTGTCAATGTGTAGTTCAGTCATGCAGAATATAACCTCAATTAGCCACAAAATCCCAAGTTTGAAAGCAACTGTTTTCTGGAAGCTTTGTGTCTCCATTTTCCCTACATTTCCCCACAGGGGGGCCATAGGGATGGGCACATTTATTAAAATATTCAAACTGACGTTACGATTTGAATAGTTGTGATTATTCATTTTTGTTGAGGAAAAAAATAATTATAGGCCTATTAAAAAACAAAAAAAGCTTTTCTAAATTAAAAAAAAAAAAATCCATGTGAAATTGTTACATACAAGGATATACCATGTCATTTGAATTGATAAGTGCACTGTCACTTATTGTTAATGTTAGCCAATCAAAGCAGCAGAGGCTTTAATGTGTAGCAAGTGGAGTGAAATTTCATTAATGCAATACAAAATGGAATAAAATGACGGAATTAACAGTTTTTGAAATGAGAAGGAGTAGGCTACAACGAGCAACTAACAGGTAGGCTGCTTTATCTGAATGGGGTTGGGGAGAAAGAGCAGCATGTAGCCACAATTAGCCTAGCTCGCTACAATTAGCCTAGCTCGCTACAATTAGCCTAGCTAGGATAACCGACAACTTCATGGTACTTTTCGATTAGTACAATTATTTCAAACCCCCTCCCTAGTGGGCCAGCCCCCTAGCAATTCGAGTTTCAGTCAATGAGCTTCAGCCCCTCGCCATTTTTGACAGCTAGCAAGACGCACACACAGTAGAGTGAGTGAGAGAGAGAGCGTAGTGGTGTGTTTTCTACATAAATGCACATTTTCGGGGATCATTTTTGGCTCGTGGGCACTACTATCAGAACTACTGCCTAAAACGTATGCAAAATTACCATAGAATCTCTTTAATGTTCATTGATAAAATCTTTAACTATAATAGTATGAGTGGGTTATAACTGATGTTCTCTCTGCCTCTCTCTCTCTCTCTCTCTCTCTCTCTCTCTCTCTCTCTCTCTCTCTCTCTCTCTCTCTCTCTCTCTCTCTCTCTCTCTCTCTCTCTGCCTCTCTCTCTCTCTCTCTGCCTCTCTGCCTCTCTCTCTCTCTCTGCCTCTCTCTCTCTCTCTCTCTGCCTCTCTGCCTCTCTCTCTCTCTCTCTCTGCCTCTCTCTCTCTCTCTCTCTGCCTCTCTCTGCCTCTCTCTCTCTCTCTCTCTGCCTCTCTGCCTCTCTCTCTCTCTCTCTCTCTGCCTCTCTCTCTCTCTGCCTCTCTCTCTCTCTCTCTGCCTCTCTCTCTCTCTCTCTGCCTCTCTCTCTCTCTGCCTCTCTCTCTGCCTCTCCATCTCTCCTTTTCTCCTTCTCTTTACTCCTCTCTCACTGCTCACCAAAGACTGTGAAGAGAGTGAGCCTACCGAAGTGCCACGTAAGTCATCATGGGTGTTTTGGGGGAGTTGTCACCCCTGTGTTGGTCCCTCTACATCCCTGTGTGACCAGTGGTCCTTGACTGACCTGTGTTGGTCCCTCTACATCCCTGTGTGACCAGTGGTCCTTGACTGACCTGTGTTGGTCCCTCTACATCCCAGTGTGACCAGTGGTCCTTGACTGACCTGTGTTGGTCCCTCTACATCCCTGTGTGACCAGTGGTCCTTGACTGACCTGTGTTGGTCCCTCTACATCCCTGTGTGACCAGTGGTCCTTGACTGACCTGTGTTGGTCCCTCTACATCCCTGTGTGACCAGTGGTCCTTGACTGACCTGTGTTGGTCCCTCTACATCCCTGTGTGACCAGTGGTCCTTGACTGACCTGTGTTGGTCCCTCTACATCCCTGTGTGACCAGTGGTCCTTGACTGACCTGTGTTGGTCCCTCTACATCCCTGTGTGACCAGTGGTCCTTGACTGACCTGTGTTGGTCCCTCTACATCCCTGTGTGACCAGTGGTCCTTGACTGACCTGTGTTGGTCCCTCTACATCCCTGTGTGACCAGTGGTCCTTGACTGACCTGTGTTGGTCCCTCTACATCCCTGTGTGACCAGTGGTCCTTGACTGACCTGTGTTGGTCCCTCTACATCCCTGTGTGACCAGTGGTCCTTGACTGACCTGTGTTGGTCCCTCTACATCCCTGTGTGACCAGTGGTCCTTGACTGACCTGTGTTGGTCCCTCTACATCCCTGTGTGACCAGTGGTCCTTGACGACCTGTGTTGGTCCCTCTACATCCCTGTGTGACCAGTGGTCCTTGACTGACCTGTGTTGGTCCCTCTACATCCCTGTGTGACCAGTGGTCCTTGACTGACCTGTGTTGGTCCCTCTACATCCCTGTGTGACCAGTGGTCCTTGACTGACCTGTGTTGGTCCCTCTACATCCCTGTGTGACCAGTGGTCCTTGACTGACCTGTGTTGGTCCCTCTACATCCCTGTGTGACCAGTGGTCCTTGACTGACCTGTGTTGGTCCCTCTACATCCCTGTGTGACCAGTGGTCCTTGACTGACCTGTGTTGGTCCCTCTACATCCCTGTGTGACCAGTGGTCCTTGACTGACCTGTGTTGGTCCCTCTACATCCCTGTGTGACCAGTGGTCCTTGACTGACCTGTGTTGGTCCCTCTACATCCCTGTGTGACCAGTGGTCCTTGACTGACCTGTGTTGGTCCCTCTACATCCCTGTGTGACCAGTGGTCCTTGACTGACCTGTGTATCTCTTTATTCCTTTCCACTGTAACATCCCTGTGGTGTCTGAGATGGCTCTTATTCCCTTGACTGTGTTTAGACTACAATTGAAGATCTAAAGTTCTGTTGAATCTTCAAAGCCTTGCTCCCTAACACTCCTCTTCCTCCTCTTATCCCCTCCTCTCCTTCTCCTGCTCTTCCTCCCTCACCAAAAACAATCCTACAGGCTTAGTAACTAGATCTACCATAGCAACTAGATCTACCATAACTAACATACTTAGTAAGAAGATCTACCATAACTAACAGACTTAGTAACTAGATCTACCATAACTAACAGACTTAGTAACTATATCTACCAACAGACTTAGTAACTAGATCTACCATAACTAACAGACTTAGTAACTATATCTACCAACAGACTTAGTAACTAGATCTACCATAACTAACAGACTTAATAACTAGATCTACCATAACTAATAGACTTAGTAACTAGATCTACCATAACTAATAGACTTAGTAACTATATCTACCATAACTAACAGTAGACAGTTTTCTTCTGTTGTGTGTGTTGGTGGGAGCCAATGGGATTAGGCCTGCGGAGGTCTCCCAGGGCCACCACACCTCTTTCCATTTTAATGAAGCACAGTGTTTTAGGGGAAGGAGAAAGCCCAAACGGAGGCTCTGCTTTTTCCTCATGATTAACCTCCGCTCCTTAACTCTTCCACCACACACACACTCCTGCCTCCTGCACCACCCGGCTCAGCCAGTGTCTATCGGAGCTCCGTAATTAGAACACAAGACAATTACCCAGCCTCCTCCTGGGAGGCACATTTTGTTCTCTTAATCTGGTGTGTTAAATAATTAAAGCAGCCATGAAACCCCCTGTTCTCTCTCTCTCTCCCCTACTCCCTATCTGATCTCTGTTTCCTCTGTTCTAACCCTCTGTTACTGTAGTAAGGTTTAGGAGGTCCACTGCTGTTTCCTCTGTTCTCTGCGTCTTCTCGGGTCTTTCCTTCCTCCATGAAACCCACTGTTCTCTCTCTCTCTCTCTCTCTCTCTCTCTCTCTCTCTGTCTCTGTCTCTGTCTCTGTCTCTGTCTCTGTCTCTCTCTCTGTCTCTGTCTCTGTCTCTGTCTCTGTCTCTCTCTGTCTCTCTCCTCCTCTACTCATATCCTCTGTGTATGGGTTATGTCTTTGGCAGCAGCTGTCATCATATTGGCCCTGTTATGCCAGCAGGGAGGTTATACAGAATGTTCTCCGCTATATAAACCCATCCCTGTGTGTGTTTGTGCGTCTGTGTAAATGTGTGTGTGTGTGTGTGTGTGACTGTGCCAACTCTGACCCCTCTCCTCCAGTCAGCCCAGTCATCACACAGCTTTCCCATAATCCTCTCCTCCACGACCCTACGCTGCCGTGAGATCCTGTTAGGGCTGAGCATGACCACTGCCCGTACACACACACACACACACACACACACACACACACACACACACACTGTGAGCCCTCCCCAACCTAGACACACACACACTGTGAGCCCTCCCCAACCTAGACACACACACACACACACACACACACATATATACACACTGTGAGCCCTCCCCAACCTAGACACACACACACACACACACACACACACATATATACACACTGTGAGCCCTCCCCAACCTAGACACACACACACACACACACACACACACACATATATACACACTGTGAGCCCTCCCCAACCTAGACACACACACACACACACACACACATATATATAAATATATACACACTGTGAGCCCTCCCCAACCTAGACACACACTGTTTTACATCTGTCTGTCTGACTCCATTCATAGTGTTGATGTGTTGTCCCCCAGCGTGTGGTACACGTGTTGCTTTTGTTGTGTGTGTGTAACTTAAATGTTAATAGTGAATGTGTGTGTCTGTTAGTCAGATGTTAATAGTGTGTGTGTCTTCCAGCCGTCCAGGATGAACAGGGTCTGGAATCAAAGAGATCCATCAAGAAGAGAATCAAACAGCTCAAGGTGCTGGACCCAAAGATCGCTCAGAACCTCTGTGAGTACTGACACACGCACACACGTTTTGTTATCATATCTAATGAGGACCTTAAATTGATGTACATTCAAAATCCAATTTTCCTTAACTCCTAACCCTAATTGTAACCCTAATTGTAACCCTAATTGTAACCGCTAAGCTTTGTAAAATAGCCTTTGTTCTCATGAGGATGTTGGACATTTCCCTCCGAGGGAGAATCTTCCTCGTTTTACTGTCCTTGAGGGGACTTTTGTAGATTTTACATCCACACAAGGATTGTGTTGATGAAGTCTGAAGGTTCATCAAGGCAAAACAACAATGTTACAGATGACACATTGTTAGTGGGTTTTTATCTGTTTGTGTGTTAACATCAGTTCCCCCATAGACACAACACACGGTGTATTAAACATCATACTACATCTATTTGTATTCTCACGCTCTTCTTTGATCTTTGCTGCTTCATACTGGCTCTGGCTCAGGATGTAGGAGCTTGTTACAGGATCAGTCCCAAATGGAAAACTATATTAGTGTACTCCTTATGCAGGCCTTGGTCAAAAGTAGTACACTATATAGTGAATCGTGTGCCATTTGGGATGCAGCAGTGTTCATGTTGATCATTATGATGTGTAGATGTGTAGTGGAGTATTGAGAGGCGTAGGAGGGAGAGACGGAGAGATGGAAGCACTCAGTCATCCGCCAGTCACTCACTCAAACACAGAGGGCAGAGGTCAGCATATAAACACACTTCTCCTTTGCTCACTTACTCGCTCTGGCTTTTCTTTTCAACTCACTTTTCACTTCCATCTCTAACTTTCTTTGGTTTCTTTCTTTCTCTTGAATATTTGTATATCCTCTTGGGATCTGGAGGAAGTTATCATTCTCTCTCTCTCTCTCTCTCTCTCTCTCTCTCTCTCTCTCTCTCTCTCTCTCTCTCTCTCTCTCTCTCTCTCTCTCTCTCTCTCTCTCTCTCTCTCCCCATCTCTCTTTCTCCCCATCTCTCTCTCTCTCTCTACTTCCTTCACCCCTCTTCAAGCCTACAGGTGAAATGTCCTGCCAGCTCCTCAGACAGACAGCAGATGTCTCAGATTGCACATGTTTATCATGAACATCACTGTTCCTCTCTTTCTCTTTTCCTTACACTCTCTCACTCTCCCCCCTCTCTCCTTCACCTCCTGTCTCCTCTCTCCTTCCTCTCATCTCCATCTCAATAGGCTCTCTCTCCTTCACCTCCTGTCTCCTCTCTCCTCTACATCTCAATAGGCCCTCTCTCCTTCACCTCCTGTCTCCTCTCTCCTCTCTCCTCTACATCTCAATAGGCCCTCTCTCCTTCACCTCCTGTCTCCTCTCTCCTTCCTCTCCTCTCTACATCTCAATAGGCTCTCTCTCCTTCACCTCCTGTCTCCTCTCTCCTTCCTCTCCTCTCTACATCTCAATAGGCTCTCTCTCCTTCACCTCCTGTCTCCTCTCTCCTTCCTCTCATCTCCATCTCAATAGGCCCTCTCTCCTTCACCTCCTGTCTCCTCTCTCCTTCCTCTCATCTCCATCTCAATAGGCCCTCTCTCCTTCACCTCCTGTCTCCTCTCTCCTTCCTCTCATCTCCATCTCAATAGGCCCTCTCTCCTTCACCTCCTGTCTCCTCTCTCCTTCCTCTCCTCTCTACATCTCAATAGGCTCTCTCTCCTTCACCTCCTGTCTCCTCTCTCCTTCCTCTCCTCTCTACATCTCAATAGGCTCTCTCTCCTCTCTCCTTCCTCTCTCCTCTCCATCTCAATAGGCTCTCTCTCCTTCACCTCCTGTCTCCTCTCTCCTTCCTCTCATCTCCATCTCAATAGGCCCTCTCTCCTTCACCTCCTGTCTCCTCTCTCCTTCCTCTCCTCTCTACATCTCAATAGGCTCTCTCTCCTTCACCTCCTGTCTCCTCTCTCCTTCCTCTCCTCTCTACATCTCAATAGGCTCTCTCTCCTTCACCTCCTGTCTCCTCTCTCCTTCCTCTCATCTCCATCTCAATAGGCCCTCTCTCCTTCACCTCCTGTCTCCTCTCTCCTTCCTCTCCTGTCTCCTCTCTCCTTCCTCTCCTCTTCCTCTCCTCTCTACATCTCAATAGGCCCTCTCCGGTGCGCTGGTCAAATACAGTGATAGGGGTGTCAGTAATTCCAGTGGTGTCGTCGGGCCATTGCATTCATCATGTAATAGTGGACATAGTACAGTCTTAATTACACACAATATCTAGGTCTAATACATAGTACAGTCCTAATTACACACACAATATCTAGGTCTAATACATATTACTGTCCTAATTACACACAATATCTAGGTCTAATACATAGTACAGTCCTAATTACACACACAATATCTAGGTCTAATACATATTACTGTCCTAATTACACACAATATCTAGGTCTAATACATAGTACAGTCCTAATTACACACACAATATCTAGGTCTAATACATAGTACAGTCCTAATTACACACACAATATCTAGGTCTAATACATATTACTGTCCTAATTACACACAATATCTAGGTCTAATACATAGTACAGTCCTAATTACACACACAATATCTAGGTCTAATACATAGTACAGTCCTAATTACACACACAATATCTAGGTCTAATACATATTACTGTCCTAATTACACACAATATCTAGGTCTAATACATAGTACAGTCCTAATTACACACAATATCTAGGTCTAATACATAGTACAGTCCTAATTACACACAATATCTAGGTCTAATATATATTAGTGTGTGTGTGTGTGTGTTAGTAAGGTATTTTACTTTACTGGACCAGAATTCCCCACAAGAATAGTAAACAAATGTGACCAACTGGGGACATTGTGCTAGTTCAACTGGGGACATTGTGTTAGTTCAACTGGGGACATTGTGTTAGTTCAACTGGGGACATTGTGTTAGTTCAACTGGGGACATTGTGTTAGTATAACTGGGGACATTGTGTTAGTTCAACTGGGGACATTGTGTTAGTTCAACTGGGGACATTGTGTTAGTTCAACTGGGGACATTGTGTTAGTTCAACTGGGGACATTGTGTTAGTTCAGTGCTGTGGTGCTGGTTCAGTGTGGAGCTAGGGTTAGTTTTAGGGTTAAGAGCTAGGGTTAGTTTTAGGGTTAAGCATTAAGGTTAGTTTTAGGTTTAAGAGCTAGGGTTAGTTTTAGGGTTAGTTTTAGGGTTAAGAGCTAGGGTTAGTTTTAGGGTTAGTTTTAGGGTTAGTTTTAGGGTTAGTTTTAGGGTTAAGAGCTAGGGTTAGTTTTAGGGTTAGTTTTAGGGTTAAGAGCTAGGGTTAGTTTTAGGGTTAAGAGCTAGGGTTTATTTTAGTGTTAGTTTTAGGGTTAAGAGCTAGGGTTAGTTTTAGGGTTAGTTTTAGGGTTAAGAGCTAGGGTTAGTTTTAGGGTTAAGAGCTAGGGTTAGTTTTCAGGTTAAGAGCTAGGGTTAGTTTTAGGGTTAGTTTTAGGGTTAAGAGCTAGGGTTAGTTTTAGGGTTAGTTTTAGGGTTAAGAGCTAGGGTTAGTTTTAGGGTTAGTTTTAGGGTTAAGAGCTAGGGTTAGTTTTAGGGTTAAGAGCTAGGGTTTATTTTAGTGTTAGTTTTAGGGTTAAGAGCTAGGGTTAGTTTTAGGGTTAGTTTTAGGGTTAAGAGCTAGGGTTAGTTTTAGGGTTAAGAGCTAGGGTTAGTTTTCAGGTTAAGAGCTAGGGTTAGTTTTAGGGTTAGTTTTAGGGTTAAGAGCTAGGGTTAGTTTTAGGGTTAAGAGCTAGGGTTAGTTTTAGGGTTTAAGAGCTAGGGTTAGTTTTAGTGTTAAGAGCTAGGATTAGTTTTAGGATTAAGAGCTAGGGTTAGTTTTAGTGTTAGTTTTAGGGTTAAGAGCTAGGGTTAGTTTTAGGGTTAAGAGCTAGGGTTAGTTTTAGGGTTAAGAGCTAGGGTTAGTTTTAGGGTTAAGAGCTAAGATTAGTTTTAGGGTTAAGAGCTAGGGTTAGTTTTAGGGTTAAGAGCTAGGGTTAGTTTTAGGGTTAAGAGCTAGGGTTAGTTTTAGGGTTAAGAGCTAGGGTTAGTTTTAGGGTTAAGAGCTAGGGTTAGTTTTAGGGTTAAGAGCTAGGGTTAGTTTTAGGGTTAAGAGGTAGGATTAGTTTTAGGGTTAAGAGCTAGGGTTAGTTTTAGGGTTAAGAGCTAGAGTTAGTTTTAGGGTTAAGAGCTATGGTTAGTTTTAGGGTTAAGAGCTAGGGTTAGTTTTAGGGTTAAGAGCTAGGGTTAGTTTTATAGTGTAAGAGCTAGGGTTAGTTTTAGGGTTAAGAGCTAGGGTTAGTTTTAGGGTTAAGAGCTAGGGTTAGTTTTAGGGTTAAGCATTAAGGTTAGTTTTAGGTTTAAGAGCTAGGGTTAGTTTTAGGGTTAGTTTTAGGGTTAAGAGCTAGGGTTAGTTTTAGGGTTAGTTTTAGGGTTAAGAGCTAGGGTTAGTTTTAGGGTTAGTTTTAGGGTTAAGAGCTAGGGTTAGTTTTAGGGTTAAGAGCTAGGGTTTATTTTAGTGTTAGTTTTAGGGTTAAGAGCTAGGGTTAGTTTTAGGGTTAGTTTTAGGGTTAGTTTTAGGGTTAGTTTTAGGGTTAAGAGCTAGTATTAGTTTTAGGGTTAAGAGCTAGGATTCATTTTAGGGTTAGGGTTAGTTTTAGGGTTAAGTGCTAGGGTTAGTTTTAGGGTTAAGCATTAAGGTTAGTTTTAGGTTTAAGAGCTAGGGTTAGTTTTAGGGTTAGTTTTAGGGTTAAGAGCTAGGGTTAGTTTTAGGGTTAGTTTTAGGGTTAGTTTTAGGGTTAGTTTTAGGGTTAGTTTTAGGGTTAAGAGCTAGGGTTAGTTTTAGGGTTAGTTTTAGGGTTAAGAGCTAGGGTTAGTTTTAGGGTTAAGAGCTAGGGTTTATTTTAGTGTTAGTTTTAGGGTTAAGAGCTAGGGTTAGTTTTAGGGTTAGTTTTAGGGTTAAGAGCTAGG
>JAKYLM010000065.1:477508-500008 GCA_023634145.1 Thymallus thymallus
GCTGTCGCGTCAGGGAGAGGTGAGGAGGGTTACATGAAGTTGTCTGCAACTCAAATGGTACCCTATTTCTTATAGTGCACTACTTTTCCCCAGGACTCATAGGCCTATATATGGAAATACGGGGCTATTTGGGACGCATCTTAAGTTCTGGTTCTGCTCCACTGGGTTCTGTTCTGCTGTGTGGTTCTGGATACATGCTTGGCCGGAGGATAGGAGGCCTGTCTGGTTGGCTGGTTGTTTTAACTCCGCAGGAAAACTCACATCACAGGCTCAAAGGGAATTCTTAATTTACCACTTGTGCAAGTGCAGCCGCTCCCCCTCTATCTATCTCTCTGTCTCCCTCTTGTTCTCTCTCTCTTTCTCTCCCCATCCATCCGTATCGTAACATAACCAACACCCTAGTTGAACTGGAGGCTATTAGTTTTCCCAGTGGAGAGAGAGAAAGTTGCCCTGGGAACTAAAGGATTCCTTAAGGAAGTTTTGACCAGAGTTGTGTTTATTTGTCCAACATACTTTGCATAGACAACGTGGGGAATAATTTAGTGAAAATTATGACTTTGAACTGACAAACTTTTAGCTCCGCTCAACTCTGGCTTAGGAGAATTCAGCTAAATAACTGTGTTTATTAACATGACTTTCGTGTGTGTGTGTGTGTGTGTGCGTGTGCGTGTGCGTGTGCGTGTGTGTGTGTGTGTCGTTCCTCTTCTCTGGTCTTAATCCTTCTCAGACATTGATGACTCTGGGCTCTTTGACTCTGAGTCTGTTTCATCCTGGATTAGATGGCTGGAGGCTGACAGACAGAGAGGAGAGTAGGCTTCCTACAACTCGCATCCATATTATTTACACACATAAAGGACCCATCATGTATCCCTACCTATCATGGTTCCCTATTCCCTATCTAGTGCACTCCAAAGGGCGTGATTTAGAACAATGAGTATAAAGCGGTTGTTGTTGTTAGTAAGCCGTTTGCTCCCTACTGTCTCATTGGTTCTGATGCCCTGGGTTCTGATGCCCTGGGTTCTGATGCCCTGGGTTCTGATGCCCTGGGTTCTGATGCCCTGGGTTCTGATGCCCTGGGTTCTGTCCTGGGTCTGTAGTGTGTGTGTGTGTGTGGAATGATTGTTTGCTCTATGTTAGAAACTAGGGCTCAAATATCCTTATTCCCTATATAGTGTGCTTTTTTAAAATCATACCCCTATATACCCTGGTCAAAAGTAGTGCACTATATAGTGAATAGGGTGCCATTTGGGATGTATACAAAAATACAGTGGTTCAAATCAATATATCCACAGCTCTATCTATAGCCGCAGCTCTATCTATATCCACAGCTCTATCTATATCCACAGCTCTATCTATATCCACAGCTCTATCTATAGCCGCAGCTCTATCGATATCCACAGCTCTGTCTATATCCACAGCTCTATCTATAGCCGCAGCTCTATCATAATCCACAGCTCTATCTATATCCACAGCTCTATCTATAGCCGCAGCTCTATCTATATCCACAGCTCTGTCTATATCCACAGCTCTGTCTATATCCACAGCTCTGTCTATATCCACAGCTCTGTCTATATCCACAGCTCTGTCTATATCCACAGCTCTATCTATATCCACAGCTCTAACTATATCCACAGCTCTGTCTATATCCACAGTTCTAACTATATCCACAGCTCTGTCTATATCCACAGCTCTATCTATATCCACAGCTCTATCTATATCCACAGCTCTGTCTATATCCACAGCTCTGTCTATATCCACAGCTCTGTCTATATCCACAGCTCTGTCTATATCCACAGCTCTGTCTATATTCACAGCTCTATCTATATTCACAGCTCTGTCTATATCCACAGCTCTGTCTATATCCACAGCTCTAACTATATCCACAGCTCTGTCTATATCCACAGCTCTGTCTATATCCACAGCTCTGTCTATATCCACAGCTCTGTCTATATCCACAGTTCTAACTATATCCACAGCTCTGTCTATATCCACAGCTCTGTCTATATCCACAGCTCTGTCTATATCCACAGCTCTGTCTATATCCACAGCTCTGTCTATATCCACAGCTCTGTCTATATCCACAGCTCTGTCTATATTCACAGCTCTATCTATATCCACAGCTCTGTCTATATCCACAGCTCTGTCTATATCCACAGTTCTAACTATATCCACAGCTCTGTCTATATCCACAGCTCTGTCTATATCCACAGCTCTGTCTATATCCACAGCTCTGTCTATATCCACAGCTCTGTCTATATCCACAGCTCTGTCTATATCCACAGCTCTGTCTATATCCACAGCTCTGTCTATATCCACAGCTCTGTCTATATCCACAGCTCTGTCTATATCCACAGCTCTGTCTATATCCACAGCTCTATCTATATCCACAGCTCTAACTATATCCACAGCTCTGTCTATATCCACAGCTCTGTCTATATCCACAGCTCTGTCTATATCCACAGCTCTATCTATATCCACAGCTCTATCTATATTCACAGCTCTGTCTATATTCACAGCTCTGTCTATATCCACAGCTCTGTCTATATCCACAGCTCTGTCTATATCCACAGCTCTGTCTATATTCACAGCTCTATCTATATTCACAGCTCTGTCTATATTCACAGCTCTGTCTATATCCACAGCTCTGTCTATATCCACAGCTCTGTCTATATCCACAGCTCTGTCTATATTCACAGCTCTATCTATATCCACAGCTCTGTCTATATCCACAGCTCTGTCTATATCCACAGCTCTAACTATATCCACAGCTCTGTCTATATCCACAGCTCTGTCTATATCCACAGCTCTGTCTATATCCACAGCTCTGTCTATATCCACAGTTCTAACTATATCCACAGCTCTGTCTATATCCACAGCTCTGTCTATATCCACAGCTCTGTCTATATCCACAGCTCTGTCTATATCCACAGCTCTGTCTATATCCACAGCTCTGTCTATATTCACAGCTCTATCTATATCCACAGCTCTGTCTATATCCACAGTTCTAACTATATCCACAGCTCTGTCTATATCCACAGCTCTGTCTATATCCACAGCTCTGTCTATATCCACAGCTCTGTCTATATCCACAGCTCTGTCTATATCCACAGCTCTGTCTATATCCACAGCTCTGTCTATATCCACAGCTCTGTCTATATCCACAGCTCTGTCTATATCCACAGCTCTGTCTATATCCACAGCTCTGTCTATATCCACAGCTCTATCTATATCCACAGCTCTAACTATATCCACAGCTCTGTCTATCCACAGCTCTGTCTATATCCACAGCTCTATCTATATCCACAGCTCTATCTATATTCACAGCTCTGTCTATATTCACAGCTCTGTCTATATCCACAGCTCTGTCTATATCCACAGCTCTGTCTATATCCACAGCTCTGTCTATATTCACAGCTCTATCTATATCCACAGCTCTGTCTATATCCACAGCTCTGTCTATATCCACAGTTCTAACTATATCCACAGCTCTGTCTATATCCACAGCTCTGTCTATATCCACAGCTCTGTCTATATCCACAGTTCTGTCTATATCCACAGCTCTGTCTATATCCACAGCTCTGTCTATATCCACAGCTCTGTCTATATCCACAGCTCTGTCTATATCCACAGCTCTGTCTATATCCACAGCTCTATCTTTCTCACTGTATGTGTATTTTAGTACTAAAACATCTACTTAAACAATTTACAAATGTGTATATTTTAGTTTGTTTAATAAATACAACTGAATAAAAATGATGATGCCAAATTGATCATATTATATGGCACCTTTATGTTTTATGCATTAGTTTGTATTAGCTGTGGCCACACAGTTACTATTCTTACTGAAAACAATAACATCACAGTTGGAGATTTAATCAATTATTATCTGTTATTATTATTAGATGTAATATCTTTAGACGTGTTGTGTTGCTGGCCAATCTGTTTTCATTCTGTTAAAAGGCTCTTCAGCTTCCCAGCTGAACCTCAGGGCTCAGGGCACACGTTGTGTTGGTCGCCCACGCTATAATGAGGCACACACACACACACCAGCGCTAATTACAATAACAGAAGAGATCAGCTTGTTGCTCTGCTCTGCCCAGTCAGATGGGGCTCCAGAGATGGACTCCCGAGGGGTGCAGCTGTCTAAGGCACTGCATCTCAGTGCAAGGGGCATCACTACAGTCCCTGGTTCGAATCCAGGCTGTAGGGCGGCGCACAATTAGCCCAGAGTGGTCCGGGTTTGGCCGCTGTAGGCCGTCATTGTAAATAAGAATTTGTTCTTAATTGACTTGTCTAGTTAAATAAAGGTTAAAAAAAAAAAAAGATAGACATCATAGATAAACCCTGATCTCTCTCTCCTCTCTTTATCCTTTCTCACTCCCTCTCTCTCTACCCCCTCTCCTCTCTTCCCCCCTCTCTTTCCCCCTCTCTCTCGTCCTCTCTCTCTCCTCTCCCACATCACACACAGCTCATCTCTCTCAGCCTAATACTGTAGAGACCAGTCCACATTTTCCAATTGACTCTAATAGTGTTAGAGCAGTAATCCAAACCCCTTTACTGTATTCCACTCCTCTTTCTCTCTCTCTCTCCTCACCCTATGAAAACTCCTCTCTCTCTCTCTCCTCACCCTATGAACACTCCTCTCTCACGCTTGCCAATTAATCCCTGATCTCAGATCATTGCTGCCAATATCCATTTCTATTGCCTAGCAACAAAGAATAGCTGCTGTAGCTGTTGGGTAAATGCAATTTAAATCCATGGCTTTTGCCTAGCAACAAAGAGTAGCTCCTATAGCTGTTGTGTGAATTTTATTTAAAGACTCAAAAGGATTGGGCTGAAATACTTTTAAAAAATAAGTCCTGCAAGTAATTGATTGAAGTGCAGTGTGGAAAGTTGTTCATGTTAATGTATCAACTTAAGTAAAGTCCAGACAGTCATTTAAAACCCACGTCTCTATTCCCATAGACCAAACACAATCATTTCAAACCTAGCTTACATTTGTACACAGTCAGAAATATCTCAGCGTGGAATTACTTTGGAACAGATTTCCAAAATGTCAATCTCTACCCCAGGGAGGTGTTGGGCTATTGACTCTGGGAGGTGTTGGGCTATTGACTCTGGGAGGTGTTGGGCTATTGACTCTGGGAGGTGTTGGGCTATTGACTCTGGGAGGTGTTGGGCTATTGACTCTGGGAGATGTTGGGCTATTGACTCTGGGAGGTGTTGGGCTATTGACTCTGGGAGGTGTTGGGCTATTGACTCTGGGAGGTGTTGGGCTATTGACTCTGGGAGATGTTGGGCTATTGACTCTGGGAGGTGTTGGGCTATTGACTCTGGGAGGTGTTGGGCTATTGACTCTGGGAGGTGTTGGGCTATTGACTCTGGGAGGTGTTGGGCTATTGACTCTGGGAGGTGTTGGGCTATTGACTCTGGGAGGTGTTGGGCTATTGACTCTGGGAGGTGTTGGGCTATTGACTCTGGGAGGTGTTGGGCTATTGACTCTGGGAGATGTTGGGCTATTGACTCTGGGAGGTGTTGGGCTATTGACTCTGGGAGATGTTGGGCTATTGACTCTGGGAGGTGTTGGGCTATTGACTCTGGGAGGTGTTGGGCTATTGACTCTGGGAGGTGTTGGGCTATTAACTCTGGGAGGTCTTGGGGTATTAACTCTGGGAGGTCTAGGGGTATTGATCCTGGAGGTCTTGGGGTATTGACTCTGGGAGGTCTTGGGGTATTGACTCTGGGAGGTCTTGGGGTATTGACTCTGGGAGGTCTTGGGGTATTGACTCTGGGAGGTCTTGGGGTATTGACTCTGGGAGGTCTTGGGGTATTGACTCTGGGAGGTCTTGGGGTATTGACTCTGGGAGGTCTTGGGGTATTGACTCTGGGAGGTCTTGGGGTATTGATCCTGGAGGTCTTGGGGTATTGACTCTGGGAGGTCTTGGGGTATTGACTCTGTCTTCTTCTCCTCTCACCCATTCTTCTTTATTTATTCCCCTCCTCTTTTTCTCTTCTCCTACTTCTTTCTCCCTGCTCTTTCATTCCTCTTCTACCCCTTTATATTCTTCCCTTTCTCCCCCCCCCGCTCTCTTCTTCTCCTCTCCTCCTCTCCCTTCTCCTCCTCTCCTCTCCTCCTCTCCCTTCTCCTCTCCTCTTGTCCAGATGAGCAGTGTGAAGCGTCTGCGACCCCGTCTTAACTCCATCCTGTTTAAGCTGCAGTTTGATGAACAGGTCAACAACCTCCGTCCAGACATCATGGCTGTCAACACAGCCTGCGAAGAGGTCAGTGGTCCGTCCTCACTCACTCACTCACTCACTCACTCACTCACTCACTCACTCACTCACTCACTCACTCACTCACTCACTCACTCACTCACTCACTCAACAATGCTTTGAAGCTTGAGCCAAACAAATTAGAAGGTCTTCTAACTTGTGGGTTTGATTCCCTGTACGTCCACCCATACTAAAATACTGTATATGCATGCATGACTGTAAGTGCATTGGATAAAAGTGTCTGCTAAATACAATGTCATGATATGTTCTTGATGTTGTTCTAGGTGAGGAAGAGCAAGGGCTTCAGCCGGCTGCTGGAGCTGGTTCTACTGATGGGGAACTACATGAACGCAGGCTCCCGCAACGCACAGAGCTACGGCTTTGACCTCAGCTCCCTCTGCAAGGTGGGGCGACCACCTGCACACACACACACACACACACACACTCTCCTCTCCCTCTCTCTCCTCTCACACACACACTACTCTCTCCTCTCCCTCTCTCTCCTTCTCACACACACACTACTCTCTCCTCTCCCTCTCTCTCCCTCTCACACACACACTACTCTCTCCTCTCCCTCTCTCTCCCTCTCACACACACACTACTCTCTCCTCTCCCTCTCTCTCCCTCTCACACACACACTACTCTCTCCTCTCCCTCTCTCTCCTTCTCACACACACACTACTCTCTCCCTCTCTCTCCCTCTCACACACACACTACTCTCTCCTCTCCCTCTCTCTCCCTCTCACACACACACTACTCTCTCCTCTCCCTCTCTCTCCCTCTCACACACACACTACTCCCTCCTCTCCCTCTCTCTCCCTCTCACACACACACTACTCTCTCCTCTCCCTCTCTCTCCCTCTCACACACACACTACTCTCTCCTCTCCCTCTCTCTCCCTCTCACACACACACTACTCTCTCCTCTCCCTCTCTCTCCTCTCACACACACACTACTCTCTCCTCTCCCTCTCTCTCCTTCTCACACACACACTACTCTCTCCTCTCCCTCTCTCTCCTTCTCACACACACACTACTCTCTCCTCTCCCTCTCTCTCCCTCTCACACACACACTACTCTCTCCTCTCCCTCTCTCTCCCTCTCACACACACACTACTCTCTCCCTCTCTCTCCCTCTCACACACACACTACTCTCTCCTCTCCCTCTCTCTCCCTCTCACACACACACTACTCCCTCCTCTCCCTCTCTCTCCCTCTCACACACACACTACTCTCTCCTCTCCCTCTCACACACACACTACTCTCTCCTCTCCCTCTCACACACACACTACTCTCTCCTCTCCCTCTCACACACACACTACTCTCTCCTCTCCCTCTCACACACACACACTACTCTCTCCTCTCCCTCTCTCTCCCTCTCACACACACACTACTCTCTCCTCTCCCTCTCTCTCTCACACACACTACTCTCTCCTCTCCCTCTCTCTCCCTCTCACACACACACTACTCTCTCCTGTCACACACACACACTGCTCTCACCTCACCCTCTCACACACACACTACTCTCTCCTCTCCTTCTCTCTCACACTCATTTGACACACGTGTTCACATAAGAGTTCTTCTCAAGTTTACTGACAGATACATTGATCTGTTTTTCTATCAGTTCTCAGGTTTACTGACAGATACATTGATCTGTTTCCTATCAGTTCTCAGGTTTACTGACAGATACATTGATCTGTTTCCTATCAGTTCTCAGGTTTACTGACAGATACATTGATCTGTTTCCTATCAGTTCTCAGGTTTACTGACAGATACATTGATCTGTTTCCTATCAGTTCTCAGGTTTACTGACAGATACATTGATCTGTTTCCTATCAGTTCTCAGGTTTACTGACAGATACATTGATCTGTTATTCTATCAGTTCTCAGGTTTACTGACAGATACATTGATCTGTTTCCTATCAGTTCTCAGGTTTACTGACAGATACATTGATCTGTTTCCTATCAGTTCTCAGGTTTACTGACAGATACATTGATCTGTTTCCTATCAGTTCTCAGGTTTACTGACAGATACATTGATCTGTTTCCTATCAGTTCTCAGGTTTACTGACAGATACATTGATCTGTTTCCTATCAGTTCTCAGGTTTACTGACAGATACATTGATCTGTTTCCTATCAGTTCTCAGGTTTACTGACAGATACATTGATCTGTTTCCTATCAGTTCTCAGGTTTACTGACAGATACATTGATCTGTTTCCTATCAGTTCTCAGGTTTACTGACAGATACATTGATCTGTTTCCTATCAGTTCTCAGGTTTACTGACAGATACATTGATCTGTTATTCTATCAGTTCTCAGGTTTACTGACAGATACATTGATCTGTTTCCTATCAGTTCTCAGGTTTACTGACAGATACATTGATCTGTTTCCTATCACTTCTCAGGTTTACTGACAGATACATTGATCTGTTATTCTATCAGTTCTCAGGTTTACTGACAGATACATTGATCTGTTTCCTATCAGTTCTCAGGTTTACTGACAGATACATTGATCTGTTTCCTATCAGTTCTCAGGTTTACTGACAGATACATTGATCTGTTATTCTATCAGTTCTCAGGTTTACTGACAGATACATTGATCTGTTTCCTATCAGTTCTCAGGTTTACTGACAGATACATTGATCTGTTATTCTATTAGTTCTCAGGTTTACTGACAGATACATTGATCTGTTTCCTATCAGTTCTCAGGTTTACTGACAGATACATTGATCTGTTTCCTATCAGTTCTCAGGTTTACTGACAGATACATTGATCTGTTTCCTATCAGTTCTCAGGTTTACTGACAGATACATTGATCTGTTTCCTATCAGTTCTCAGGTTTACTGACAGATACATTGATCTGTTTCCTATCAGTTCTCAGGTTTACTGACAGATACATTGATCTGTTTCCTATCAGTTCTCAGGTTTACTGACAGATACATTGATCTGTTTCCTATCACTTCTCAGGTTTACTGACAGATACATTGATCTGTTATTCTATCAGTTCTCAGGTTTACTGACAGATACATTGATCTGTTTCCTATCAGTTCTCAGGTTTACTGACAGATACATTGATCTGTTTCCTATCAGTTCTCAGGTTTACTGACAGATACATTGATCTGTTATTCTATCAGTTCTCAGGTTTACTGACAGATACATTGATCTGTTTTCTATCAGTTCTCAGGTTTACTGACAGATACATTGATCTGTTTCCTATCAGTTCTCAGGTTTACTGACAGATACATTGATCTGTTTCCTATCAGTTCTCAGGTCTACTGACAGATACATTGATCTGTTTTTCTATCAGTTCTCAGGTTTACTGACAGATACATTGATCTGTTTCCTACTTGGGGGAGTAAGAGTTAGATGCTCTTTCCATAGGTAGTGAGTGTATCTGTTAGTGAGGCGTGCTTTGTAGGCTTTTAAAATGCGTCTCCGCACCAGAGATGGTGGAGAAGAGGGAAGAGGATGTGTATGTAGCTAGAACAGGAAGACATTGTAACCTTTACTTCCTTTGTCTTTGACCAGTTCAGACTCTGAAACTGCGTCCGAATTGGAAAAGCAAGATGTTTTCATTGTCAATAAGGATTAGCATCCTGCTATCCTGCAGGTAGCCGAGTGGTTAGAGCGTTCGGCTCGTAACAGAAAGGTTGCTGGATCGAATCCTGATCTGACAAGGTAAAAATCAGTCGTTCTGCCCCTAAAAAAGGCAGTTAACCCACTGTTCCTAGGCCATCATTGTAAATAAGAATTTATTCTTAACTGACTTGCCTAGTTAAATAAATAAATAAAGGTTAAATAAAAACTAAATACAAATAAGTATCATAGTGTAGAGCTCTCTTTGTGTGAGTGCTGTCTCCTTTTGAAACTTGCAAAACAGAAAACAGAAAGCATTTGATTAGAGGAGATAATACAACAATTATTAAACCCATCACCTGGAGAGATCCAGCACCACAGGGGTTAGAACAGAAGGAGAGAGGGTGGGAGGATGAACAATGATTGGAAGACACGACCCAGTGATGAACAAACACAGGTTAAAGTAATGTTCCCAGGAATAAAGAAACACATGAATGTGACAGGTTAAAGTAATGTTCCCAGGAATAAAGAAACACATGAATGTGACAGGTTAAAGTAATGTTCCCAGGAATAAAGAAACACATGAATATGACAGGTTAAAGTAATGTTCCCAGGAATAAAGAAACACATGAATGTGACAGGTTAAAGTAATGTTCCCAGGAATAAAGAAACACATGAATGTGACAGCTCAAATCATCTCAAACTGGTTTCTTGAACATGACAATGAGTTCACTGCACTCGAATGGCCTCCACAGTCACCAGATCTAAATCCAATAGAACACCTTTGGGATGTGGTGGAACGGGAGATTTGCATCCTGCTCTGTTCGAAGGTAGTGTGATGTATAGGGAATAGAGTACAGAAGGGGACTAAGCACACACCCCTGGGGGGCTCCTGTGTTGAGGGTTGGCATGGTGATGTTGCTTTAGCGCATTTAAACTTTGCTTCTTCAATTTAAAAAGGCATTCTTTGTCTGGGTGAAGCCTGTGTGTTATATTTAGTTGTCTGGGTGAAGCCTGTGTGTTATATTTAGTTGTCTGGGTGAAGCCTGTGTGTTATATTTAGTTGTCTGGGTGAAGCCTGTGTGTTATATTTAGTTGTATGGGTGAAGCCTGTGTGTTATATTTAGTTGTCTGGGTGAAGCCTGTGTGTTATATTTAGTTGTCTGGGTGAAGCCTGTGTGTTATATTTAGTTGTCTGGGTGAAGCCTGTGTGTTATATTTAGTTGTCTGGGTGAAGCCTGTGTGTTATATTTAGTTGTATGGGTGAAGCCTGTGTGTTATATTTAGTTGTCTGGGTGAAGCCTGTGTGTTATATTTAGTTGTCTGGGTGAAGCCTGTGTGTTATATTTAGTTGTCTGGGTGAAGCCTGTGTGTTATATTTAGTTGTCTGGGTGAAGCCTGTGTGTTATATTTCGTTGAATAATGCACCTGAAGTGAAAACAAGTCTGAATGATCAACATTTGAGCCACAGGTAATCTGTCAAAGATAACATGTATACTGTAAATAATATACATATATGCATTTAAGCTCATACAGTGCATTTGGAAAGTATTCAGACCCCTTCCCTTTTTCCAAATTGTGTTACATTACAGACTTATTCTAAATTTGATTAAATACAAAATGACAAAGCAAAAACATATGTACACTACTGTTCAAAAGTCTGGGGTCAGTTAGAAATGTTCTTGTTTTTTTAACTAAAAGCACATTTTCTGTCCATTTTTAAAATAACTTAAAATTGATCAGAAATACAGTGTAGACATTGTTAATGTTGTAAATTACTATTGTAGCTGGAAACGGCTGATTTTCTATGGAATATCTACATAGGCGTACAGAGGCCCATTATCAGCAACCATCACTCCTGTGTTCCAATGGCACACAAGACTAATTGATCATTAGAAAACCCTTTTGCAATTATGTTAGCACAGCTGAAAACGGTTGTGCTGATTTAAAGCAGCAATAAAACTGGCCTTCTTTAGACTAGTTGAGTATCTGGAGCATCAGTATTTGTGGGTTAGATTACAGGCTCAAAATGGCCAGAAACAAAGAACTTTCTTCTGAAACTCGTCAGTCAATTCTTGTTCTGAGAAATGCAGGCTATTCCATGCGAGAAATTAACTGATTAACTAATTAACTAATAAACTGAAGATCTCGTACAACAAATAAAATGGTTTTTCTTACAAAAACAAGGACATTTCTAAGTGACCCCAAATATATTTTTTTGAATTGTGCAAATTTATAAAAATAAAAATAAACGGAAATACCTTATTTATATGTGTAGATTGATAACGTGTGGAGAGGGAGTGTTTTCACCAAGCATAACCTCTGTATGTGTGTGTAACGGTGTGTAACCTGACTGTGTGTAACCTGGCTGTGTTTAACGGTGTGTAACCTGACTGTGTGTAACCTGACTGTGTGTAACCTGACTGTGTGTAACCTGACTGTGTGTAACGGTGTGTAACCTGGCTGTGTGTAACCTGGCTGTGTGTAACCTGGCTGTGTGTAACCTGACTGTGTGTAACCTGACTGTGTTTAACGGTGTGTAACCTGGCTGTGTGTAACCTGGCTGTGTGTAACCTGACTGCGTGTAACCTGACTGTGTTTAACGGTGTGTAACCTGACTGTGTGTAACCTGACTGTGTGTAAAGGTGTGTAACCTGACTCTGTGAACTCTTTTTGTGATTCCAGCTGAAGGACACGAAGTCAGCTGACCAGAAGTCAACGTTGCTCCACTTCCTGGCTGCAGTGTGTGAGGAGGAGTTCCCTGAGGTCACCAAGTTCTCAGACGACCTACAGCATGTAGACAGAGCCAGCAGAGGTAGGAGACAGACAGACTGACGACCTGCAGCATGTAGACAGAGCTAACAGAGGTAGGAGACAGACAGACTGACGACCTGCAGCATGTAGACAAAGCTAACAGAGGTAGCAGACAGACAGACTGACGACCTGCAGCATGTAGACAGAGCCAGCAGAGGTAGCAGACAGACAGACTGACGACCTGCAGCATGTAGACAGAGCCAGCAGAGGTAGGAGACAGACAGACTGACGACCTGCAGCATGTAGACAGAGCTAACAGAGCTAACAGAGCTAACAGACAGACAGACAGACAGACAGACAGACAGACAGACAGACAGACAGACAGACAGACAGACAGACAGACAGACAGACAGACTTCCACTCGTTCATTATCAACTCCAACCGATTTCTCCACATATCAGTAGCTCCAGTCAGTTCTATGGATCCCTTGGTCCTTCCTCTTTACATGCATGTCTGAAGCCCCCTGTACCGTTCTCTGTATAGTTGAAACATGTCAATATTGCTGCTATTTCTGTTTCCTTCCTGGTGTCGTGCAAAGTTGTTTAACTCCGAGGGCAATGTATTCCTTATCATGATTTACTTTCTATAACAATAAGATACTTCCTCAATACCCACACACTGTCTCCCACCCTGCTAACACACACACTGTCTCCCACCCTGCTAACCCACACACTGTCTCCCCCCTGCTAACCCACACACTGTCTCCCCCCTGCTAACCCACACACTGTCTCCCCCCTGCTAACCCACACACTGTCTCCCCCCTGCTAACCCACACACTGTCTCCCACCCTGCTAACCCACACACTGTCTCCCCCCTGCTAACACACACACTGTCTCCCACCCTGCTAACCCACACACTGTCTCCCCCCTGCTAACCCACACACTGTCTCCCCCCTGCTAACCCACACACTGTCTCCCACCCTGCTAACCCACACACTGTCTCCCCCCTGCTAACCCACACACTGTCTCCCCCCTGCTAACACACACACTGTCTCCCACCCTGCTAACCCACACACTGTCTCCCCCCTGCTAACCCACACACTGTCTCCCCCCTGCTAACCCACACACTGTCTCCCCCCTGCTAACCCACACACTGTCTCCCCCCTGCTAACCCACACACTGTCTCCCACCCTGCTAACCCACACACTGTCTCCCCCCTGCTAACCCACACACTGTCTCCCCCCTGCTAACCCACACACTGTCTCCCCCCTGCTAACCCACACACTGTCTCCCCCCTGCTAACCCACACACTGTCTCCCCCCTGCTAACCCACACACTGTCTCCCCCCTGCTAACCCACACACTGTCTCCCCCCTGCTAACCCACAAACTGTCTCCCCCCTGCTAACACACACACTGTCTCCCCCCTGCTAACACACACACTGTCTCCCCCCTGCTAACACACACACTGTCTCCCCCCTGCTAACACACACACTGTCTCCCCCCTGCTAACCCACACACTGTCTCCCCCCTGCTAACCCACACACTGTCTCCCCCCTGCTAACCCACACACTGTCTCCCCCCTGCTAACACACACCTAGCTCGTGTTCTGTGTGGTCACATCGCCATGGGCAACCCCGGGAGGAAGTGGTGAGCGTAGAGCGGTGCTGTCGTGGCGTGTTACTCTCTTATTCACTGGAGCAGGTCTGGTTAGACCACTACCAGAGAGAGAGATGACCCTAGAACTGACTGGAGCTGTCTGGTTAGACCACTACCAGAGAGAGAGATGACCCTAGAACTGACTGGAGCTGTCTGGTTAGACCACTACCAGAGAGAGAGATGACCCTAGAACTGACTGGAGCTGTCTGGTTAGACCACTACCAGAGAGAGAGATGACCCTAGAACTGACTGGAGCTGTCTGGTTAGACCACTACCAGAGAGAGAGATGACCCTAGAACTGACTGGAGCTGTCTGGTTAGACCACTACCAGAGAGAGAGATGACCCTAGAACTGACTGGAACTGTCTGGTTAGACCACTACCAGAGAGAGAGATGACCCTAGAACTGACTGGAGCTGTCTGGTTAGACCACTACCAGAGAGAGAGAGAGTATGGGAAGGGAAACATATGTTAACTTTGCCAAAGCAATTGAAGTAGATAGAAAACAATAAAAATTAACAGTAAACATTACACTCAGAAGTTCCAAAAGAATAAAGACATTTCAAATGTCATATTATGTATATATACAGTGTTATAACAATGTGCAAATAGTTAAAGTACAAATGGGAAAATAAATAAATATGGGTTGTATTTACATGGTGTTTGTTCTTCACTGGTTGACCTTTTCTTGTGACAACAGGTCACACATCTTGCTGCTGTGATGGAACACTGTGGTATTTCACCCAGTAGATATGGGAGTTTATCAATATTGGATTTGTTTTTGAATTCTTTGTGGATCTGTGTAATCTGAGTGAAATATGTGTCTCTAATATGGTCATACATTTGGTTAGGAGGATAGGAAGTGCAGCTCAGTTTCCACCTCATTTTGTGGGCAGTGTGCACATAGCCTGTCTTCTCTTGAGAGCCAGGTCTGCCTACGGCGGCCTTTCTCAATAGCAAGGCTATGCTGACTGAGTCTGTACATAGTCAAAGCTTTCCTTAAGTTTGGGTCAGTCACAGTGGTCAGGTATTCTGCCACTGTGTACTCTCTGTTTAGGGCCAAATAGCATTCTAGTTAGCTCTGTTTTTTTGTTAATTATTTCCAATGTGTCAAGTAATTCTCTTTTTGTTTTCTCATGATTTGGTTGGGTCTAATTGTGTTGTTGTCCTGGGGCTCTGTGTGGTCTGTGTGTGTTTGTGAACAAAGCCCCAGGACCAGCTTGCTTAGGGGACTCTTCTCCAGGTTCATCTCTCTGTAGGTGATGGCTTTGTTATGGAAGGTTTGGGAATCACTTCCTTTTAGGTGGTTGTAGAATTTAACGGCTCCTTTCTGGATTTTGATAATTAGCGGGTATCGGCCTAATTCTGCTCTTCATGCATTATTTGGTGTTTTACGTTGTACACGGAGGATATTGTAGCAGAATTCTGTATGCAGAGTCTCAATTTGGTGTTTGTCCCATTTTGTGAATTCTTGGTTGGTGAGCAGAACCCAGACCTCACAACCATAAAGGGCAATGGGTTATATAACTGATTCAAGTATTTTTAGCCAGATCCTAATTGGTATGTCGAATGATGTCTCTCAGATCGTTCACAGCTTTGTAGATGTTACCTGTGGCTCTGATGTTTAGGCCGAGGTATGTGTAGTTTTCTGTGTGCTCTAGAGCAACAGTGTCTAGATGGAATTTGTATTTGTGGTCCTGGCAACTGGACCTTTTTTGGAACACCATTATTTTTGTCTTACTGAGATTTACTGTCAGGGCCCAGGTCTGACAGAATCTGTGCAGAAGATCTAGGTGCTGCTGTAGGCCCTCCTTGGTTGGTGACAGAAGCACCAGATCATCAGCAAACAGTAGACATTTGACTTCAGATTCTAGTAGGGAGAGGCCGGGAGCTGCAGACTGTTCTAGTGTCCTTGGCAATTCGTTGATATATATGTTGAAGAGGGTGGGGCTTAAACTGCATCCCTGTCTCACCCCACAGCCCTGTGGAAAGAAATGTGTGTTTTTTTGCCAATTTTAACCGCACACTTGTCGTATGTTTTTCCCCCAACACCACTTTCCATCAATTTGTAAAGCAGACCCTCATGCCAACTTGAGTCAACTTTTTTTAAATCAACAAAGCAGGAGAAGACTTTGCCTTTGTTTTGGTTTGTTTGTTTGTCCATTAGGGTGTGCAGGGTGAATACGTGGTCTGTCGTACGGTAATTTGGTAAAAAGCCAATTTGACGTTTGCTCAGTACATTGTTTTCACTGAGGAAATGAACTAGTCTGCTGTTAATGATAATGCAGAGGATTTTCCCAAGATTGCTGTTGACGCATATCCCACAGTAGTTATTGGGGTCAAATTTGTCTCCACTTTTTTGGATTTGGGTGATCAGTCCTTGGTTCCAAATATTGGGGAAGATGCCAGAGCTAAGAAATGTTAGAGATTAAGTATAGCCAATTGGAATTTGTGTTCTGTATATTTTATAATTTCATTGAGGATATCATCAACACCACAGGCCTTTTTGGGTTGGAGGGTTTGTATTTTGTCCTGTAGTTCATTCAAGGTAATTGGAGAATCCAGTGGGTTCTGGTCTTTAATAGTTGATTCTAGGATTTACATTTGATCATGTATATTTATTTGCTCTTTGTTATAGAGCCAAAAAGATCTCTGTTTTGGATAGATATCTCTTCGTGTTTTTCCCAGAAGTGATTCTTCAATTACATTGAGCTGGTTTCTGACGTGCTGTTCCTTCTTTTTTCAGTAGTGTATTTATGTATTGTTTTAGCGATTCACTAAAGTGAGACATTGTTGGTTTTCTGTTTTAAATGTTTAGATTTGATAGAGAAGCTGAGAGGTCAAATATACTGTTGAGGTTTTCTACTGACAAGTTCACACCTTCACTCTTACAGTGGAACGTTTTGTCCAGGAAGTTGTCTAGAAGGGATTGAATTTGTTGTTGCCTAATAGTTTTTTGGTAGATTTCAACACTACTTTCCTTCCATCTATAGCATTTCTTAATATTATTCAGTTCCTTTGGCTTTGATGCCTCATGATTGAGTATTGCTCTGTTCAAGTAGAGTGTGATTTTGCTGTGATCTGATAGGGGTGTCAGTGGACTGACTGTGAACGCTCTGAGAGACTCTGGGTTGATGTCAGTGATAAAGTAGTCTACAGTACTACTGCCAAGACATGAGCTATATGTGTACCTACCGTAGGAGTCTCCTCGAATCCTACCATTGACTATGTACAGACCCAGCGTGCGACAGAGCTGCAGGAGTTGTGACCCGTTTTTCCCTGGGCCTGGAAATGGTTGATTTCCCCCTCCAGGATGGAGAAGCTGTCATCGTTAAAGTATGGGGATACTATTGGGGGGATATAAGCAGCACACATGAGGACATTGTTCTCTGTTGAGATAATTTCCTTATTAATTTCTAGCCAGATGTAAAATGTTCCTGTTTTGACTAATTTAATAGAGTGGGTTAGGTCTGCTCTAAACCAAATTAACATACCCTCTGAGTCTCTTCCCTGTTTCACACCTGGTAGTTTGGTGGATGGGACTACCAGCTCTCTGTAACCTAGAGGGCAGCCAGTGGGTCCGTCACCTTTATACCATGTTTCTTGTAGGATGTCTGTTTTTCCAATTTCTTTGATGAAGTCTGGGTTCCTGCTCTTCAGGCCAAAGGCAGATGACCTCAGATCCTGTATATTCCAGGATGAGATAGTAAAAGCTTTATGTTCCACAGTGTCTAGTGTTGTTTTAGGCCCTGACCATCACAGTAGGTGTGAGCAGAGCATGTTGAGCATCTGATACATACCTCTTATGGGCGGGTCTAATAGTAGGGGTTGGGCCTGTTGCTCTACTCACAGCCTGGTCATATGTCTCTCTCTCTCTCTCGCTCGCTCTCGCTCTCTGTCTGTGTCGCTCTGTCTGTGTCGCTCTGTCTGTGTCGCTCTGTCTGTGTCGCTCTGTCTGGGTCGCTCTGTCTGGGTCGCTCTGTCTGGGTCGCTCTGTCTGGGTCGCTCTGTCTGTGTCGCTCTGTCTGTCTGTCTGTCTGTCTGTCTGTGTGTCGCTCTGTCTGTCTGTCTGTGTCTCTGTCTGTCTGTCTGTCTGTCTCTCTGTCTGTCTGTCTCTCTGTCTGTCTGTCTCTCTGTCTGTCTGTCTCTCTGTCTGTCTCTCTCTCTGTCTGTCTGTCTGTCTCTCTGTCTGTCTCTCTCTCTGTCTCTCTGCCTCCATCTGTGAATGTGATAATGTAACAGTGTACCTTCAGATGTCAGACAGCCACAGGAAGTGTCTAGACTTGACAGTTCATGCAGCTTCAGTATTCTAATCATAGAGTTCTGGTCATGGAAATCCCAATGTGTCATGCATCTGTCATCTGCCATTCAGGACCTATATACTAGACTTGCGGTACCGGAGCGCCAAGTCTAGGTCCAAAAAGGCTCCTTAACAGCTTCTACCCCCAAGCCATAAGACTGCTGAACAATTAACCACATGGCCACCCGGGCTATTTACATTGACCCCACCCCCTTTATTTTTACACTGCGGCTACTCACTGTTTATTATCTATGCATACTCACTTTACAGATTACCTGGACTAACCTGTACCCTGCACGATGACTCGGTACCGGTACCCCCTGTATATAGCCTCATTACTAACCTGTACCTCCGCACACTGACTCGGTACCGGTACCCCCTGTATATAGCCTCATTAATAACCTGTACCTCCGCACACTGACTCGGTACCGGTACCCCCTGTATATAGCCTCATTAATAACCTGTACCTCCGCACACTGACTCGGTACCGGTACCACCTGTATATAGCCTCATTACTAACCTGTACCCTGCACACTGGTGACTGATCTGGCCCTGGTGGGTTGTTCTTCAGCTAGAGCAGGGCTGAGGGAGCTCTGTGATTGGTGCATGAAGCTTTGGTGCCTCAGGTCACACACACAGACAAACACACACAGACAAACACCACAGTGCTGCAGACAGACAGAAGGATAGAGGACTCTAATGGCTCACGTCTACAGGATGGCCCACTGGCCTCTTGGTGTCAGAAACACACACAGAGGAGAGACAGGAGATGGATCAATTATAATACAACGCTCCTCACTGGAGACTTGGAGCCAGCAGAACCAGAAACTGTCATGCAGAGATCGTGAGAAACACTGACACTATAGATAGATAGATAGATAGATAGATAGATAGATAGATAGATAGGCACTATGGTGCACCTTGGTGTCTTCTGAGTACATGAAGTAACATGCCATTGTTTAATCTTTCCTGCGTGTGTGTGTGTGTGTGTGTGTGGTGTGTAGTGTCAGCGGAGGCTCTGGAGAAGAACCTAGCTCAGATGGAGAGACAGCTGGTCCAACTAGAGAGAGACCTGAACACCTTCTCCTCTCCTGAAGACACTGAAGACCTCTTCACTACCAAGATGACTATATCCTTTATCTGACACACCTCTTCACTACCAAGATGACTATATCCTTTATATCTGACACACCTCTTCACTACCAAGATGACTATATCCTTTATATCTGACACACCTCTTCACTACCAAGATGACTATATCCTTTATATCTGACACACCTCTTCACTACCAAGATGACTATATCCTTTATATCTGACACACCTCTTCACTACCTAGATGACTATATCCTTTATATCTGACACACCTCTTCACTACCAAGATGACTATATCCTTTATATCTGACACACCTCTTCACTACCTAGATGACTATATCCTTTATATCTGACACACCTCTTCACTACCTAGATGACTATATCCTTTATATCTGACACACCTCTTCACTACCTAGATGACTATATCCTTTATATCTGACACAACTCTTCACTACCAAGATGACTATATCCTTTATATCTGACACACCTCTTCACTACCAAGATGACTATATCCTTTATATCTGACACACCTCTTCACTACCTAGATGACTATATCCTTTATATCTGACACACCTCTTCACTACCTAGATGACTATATCCTTTATATCTGACACACCTCTTCACTACCAAGATGACTATATCCTTTATATCTGACACACCTCTTCACTACCAAGATGACTATATCCTTTATCTCTGACACACCTCTTCACTACCTATATGACTATATCCTTTATATCTGACACACCTCTTCACTACCTATATGACTATATCCTTTATATCTGACACACCTCTTCACTACCAAGATGACTATATCCTTTATATCTGACACACCTCTTCACTACCTATATGACTATATCCTTTATATCTGACACACCTCTTCACTACCAAGATGACTATATCCTTTATATCTGACACACCTCTTCACTACCAAGATGACTATATCCTTTATATCTGACACACCTCTTCACTACCTATATGACTATATCCTTTATATCTGACACACCTCTTCACTACCTAGATGACTATATCCTTTATATCTGACACACCTCTTCACTACCTAGATGACTATATCCTTTATATCTGACACACCTCTTCACTACCAAGATGACTATATCCTTTATATCTGACACACCTCTTCACTACCAAGATGACTATATCCTTTATATCTGACACACCTCTTCACTACCAAGATGACTATATCCTTTATCTCTGACAGATTACAAACACACTGTGACACCACACACAGTGACACAATTGATGTAGTGATAATGTTTCAGTCAGTCAGATAGCATAAGCCACATCCTGCTCTCGGTCTCATGGCAAAATGTGTAGAATTCAGGAAATTGGTGTGAAAAGTACCATTTTGTCAATGCAGCCACAGGAGGACCTTTAAACTACCTTACCATTGGCCACGCCCACCAACTCTCTCATTCTGTGTGATGTCTGTGTCTAAGCTCTCTCTTTCTTTGTCTAAACCCCCAGCTCTCTCTCTTTCTTTGTCTAAACCCCCAGCTCTCTCTCATTCTGTGTCTAAACCCCCAGCTCTTTCTCTTTCTGTGTCTAAACCCCCAGCTCTCTCTCATTCTTTGTCTAAACCCCCAGCTCTCTCTCTTTCTTTGTCTAAACCCCCAGCTCTCTCTCATTCTGTGTGATGTCTGTGTCTAAACCCCCAGCTCTCTCTCATTCTGTGTGATGTCTGTGTCTAAACCCTCAGCTCTCTCTCATTCTGTGTCTAAACCCTCAGCTCTCTCTCATTCTGTGTCTAAACCCTCAGCTCTCTCTCATTCTGTGTCTAAACCCTCAGCTCTCTCTCATTCTGTGTCTAAACCCTCAGCTCTCTCTCATTCTGTGTCTAAACCCTCAGCTCTCTCTCATTCTGTGTCTAAACCCTCAGCTCTCTCTCATTCTGTGTCTAAACCCTCAGCTCTCTCTCATTCTGTGTCTAAACCCTCAGCTCTCTCTCATTCTGTGTCTAAACCCTCAGCTCTCTCTCATTCTGTGTCTAAACCCTCAGCTCTCTCTCATTCTGTGTGCTGTATCAGTGCTTTTTCTTCATCAAGCTGCTCCATAGTTGACAGCTCTATGTTAATTAGTGCCGTGTCAGTGCTATATCTCCATCAAGCTGCTCCATAGTTGACAGCTCTATGTTAATTAGTGCCGTGTCAGTGCTATATCTTCATCAAGCTGCTCCATAGTTGACAGCTCTATGTTAATGATTTAGTTCTCTCTGGCCCTGATGTTCTCTAGTTTCAGGCCCTGTCTAGATGTGTTGTTAATAGTGTGGTCCCTGACCTGTCTCATGTTATATTCATCAGTAGCCCTGACTCTGGCTGGTTCTCTGGTAGTCAGAGCAGGCCCTAAGCCCTCACTGCCCCAGAATGGTGCACTCTGACTGGGCTGACCCCGCCTGTCTCTGGCCCTTACCTCTCTACATCAATGTCATTATAGCTCACCAGATCACCCCTTTGTTCTTGGCATTGTACATGTCTGTTTCCACGTGTGTGTGTGTGTGTGTGCGTGCGTGCGTGCGTGCGTGCGTGCGTGCGTGTGTGTGTGTGTGTGTGTGTGTGCGTGCGTGCGTGCGAGCAAGTACCCAATACACATAGCTGCATACTGGCTTCTTGAAGCGTGTGTGTGTCTCACCCAGGTCCATTCAGTAGACTGGTTCCTCTACTTACTGATCTTTGATGCTCCTTCCTCCCACAGCATCTCATACATATCAAAGACCAGACAGCATGTTCCAGCACAGCATCTCTCGCAGTGTGTCAGTCACTGACAGCTGTACCAGGCCCAGTGTGTGTCACTGCAGAATCGCCAGCACCACAGTAGTCATAACTATAGAAATGGAAT
>JAKYLM010000065.1:505008-540008 GCA_023634145.1 Thymallus thymallus
ACCCTCAGTCTTGAAAAGGGACTTTGTCTTGCATATGCTGTACGTGAACCAGTACTTTCCATTCATAACACACAAGATCAAATATACACAATATAACTAGAGACAACAACATACAGTCAACAACAGCAGGACTGTGGGTTGAAATGAGGTCAATATCTTCACTTTGCTATTTTAAATAAAAGTGTTCATGTATTCCTATTCTCAATTTAGTCCTGTGTGTTATTCCTAACCTCTCCTGAGTGTTTTAGTCATCACCTTTATAACTCTCTCTCTCCCTCGCTCTCTGTTCCCTCTCTCTGTTCCCTCTCTCTCTCTCCCTCTCTCTCTCTCCCTCTCGCTCTCTCTCTGTTCCCTCTCTCTGTTCCCTCTCTCTGTTCCCTCTCTCTCTCTCTCTCTCCCTCTCTCTCTCTCCCTCGCTCTCTCTCCCTCTCTCTGTTCCCTCTCTCTCTCTCTCTCTCCCTCTCTCTCTCTCCCTCTCTCTCTCTGTTCCCTCTCTCTGTTCCCTCTCTCTGTTCCCTAGGCTCCAGTCCTGACTATTCTGCAGCATGTGCTAAATTACTGAAATGGAATTGTAAAATGCAGTAACCAGTCACTCCAGTCCTGTTTCAGCCTTAACTCTTGGCCTTCACAGCTTTGCCATGTCAGCCAGAGAGCAGTACCAGAAGCTGAAGATCATGCACGGCAACATGGGGACCCTCTATCAGAACATGGTGGACTACTTTGCTATCGACTCCAAGAAGACCTCCGTAGAGGAATTGTTCACTGACCTCAGCAACTTCAGAACCATGTTTCTGGTGAGTGGAGACATGAATATGTCTGTCAGTCAGTCTGTCTTGATCTAAACTATATGATTCAATGTCTATCTCCCTCAGTCTCCATATCTATCTCTACTAACTGTAATCTATCTCCCTCAGTCTCCATATCTATCTCTGCTAACTGTAATATATCTCCCTCAGTCTCCATATCTATCTCTACTAACTGTAATCTATCTCCCTCAGTCTCCATATCTATCTCTACTAACTGTAATCTATCTCCCTCAGTCTCCATATCTATCTCTACTAACTGTAATCTATCTCCCTCAGTCTCCATATCTATCTCTACTAACTGTAATCTATCTCCCTCAGTCTCCATATCTATCTCTACTAACTGTAATCTATCTCCCTCAGTCTCCATATCTATCTCTACTAACTGTAATCTATCTCCCTCAGTCTCCATATCTATCTCTACTAACTGTAATCTATCTCCCTCAGTCTCCATATCTATCTCTACTAACTGTAATCTATCTCCCTCAGTCTCCATATCTATCTCTACTAACTGTAATCTATCTCCCTCAGTCTCCATATCTATCTCTACTAACTGTAATATATCTCCCTCAGTCTCCATATCTATCTCTACTAACTGTAATCTATTTCCCTCAGTCTCCATATCTATCTCTACTAACTGTAATATATCTCCCTCAGTCTCCATATCTATCTCTACTAACTGTAATCTATCTCCCTCAGTCTCCATATCTATCTCTACTAACTGTAATCTATCTCCCTCAGTCTCCATATCTATCTCTACTAACTGTAATCTATCTCCCTCAGTCTCCATATCTATCTCTACTAACTGTAATCTATCTCCCTCAGTCTCCATATCTATCTCTACTAACTGTAATATATCTCCCTCAGTCTCCATATCTATCTCTACTAACTGTAATCTATTTCCCTCAGTCTCCATATCTATCTCTACTAACTGTAATATATCTCCCTCAGTCTCCATATCTATCTCTACTAACTGTAATCTATCTCCCTCAGTCTCCATATCTATCTCTACTAACTGTAATCTATCTCCCTCAGTCTCCATATCTATCTCTACTAACTGTAATCTATCTCCCTCAGTCTCCATATCTATCTCTGCTAACTGTAATCTATCTCCCTCAGTCTCCATATCTATCTCTACTAACTGTAATCTATCTCCCTCAGTCTCCATATCTATCTCTGCTAACTGTAATCTATCTCCCTCAGTCTCCATATCTATCTCTGCTAACTGTAATCGATCTCCCTCAGTCTCCATATCTATCTCTACTAACTGTAATCGATCTCCCTCAGTCTCCATATCTATCTCTACTAACTGTAATCTATCTCCCTCAGTCTCCATATCTATCTCTACTAACTGTAATCTATCTCCCTCAGTCTCCATATCTATCTCTACTAACTGTAATATATCTCCCTCAGTCTCCATATCTATCTCTACTAACTGTAATCTATTTCCCTCAGTCTCCATATCTATCTCTACTAACTGTAATATATCTCCCTCAGTCTCCATATCTATCTCTACTAACTGTAATCTATCTCCCTCAGTCTCCATATCTATCTCTACTAACTGTAATCTATCTCCCTCAGTCTCCATATCTATCTCTACTAACTGTAATCTATCTCCCTCAGTCTCCATATCTATCTCTGCTAACTGTAATCTATCTCCCTCAGTCTCCATATCTATCTCTGCTAACTGTAATATATCTCCCTCAGTCTCCATATCTATCTCTGCTAACTGTAATCTATCTCCCTCAGTCTCCATATCTATCTCTACTAACTGTAATCTATCTCCCTCAGTCTCCATATCTATCTCTACTAACTGTAATATATCTCCCTCAGTCTCCATATCTATCTCTACTAACTGTAATCTATCTCCCTCAGTCTCCATATCTATCTCTACTAACTGTAATCTATCTCCCTCAGTCTCCATATCTATCTCTACTAACTGTAATCTATCTCCCTCAGTCTCCATATCTATCTCTACTAACTGTAATCTATCTCCCTCAGTCTCCATATCTATCTCTACTAACTGTAATCTATCTCCCTCAGTCTCCATAGTAGTCAATGGAGAAATTAGTTGTTGTTAGTAAAACTGTACTCTAGGGACCAGAATCACATCTATACTATATCTAACTCTACTACATCTATACTATATCTAACTCTACTACATCTATACTATATCTAACTCTACTACCTCTATACTATATCTAACTCTACTACCTCTATACTATATCTAACTCTACTACCTCTATACTATATCTAACTCTACTACATCTATACTATATCTAACTCTACTACATCTATACTATATCTAACTCTACTACCTCTATACTATATCTAACTCTACTACATCTATACTATATCTAACTCTACTACATCTATACTATATCTAACTCTACTACATCTATACTATATCTAACTCTACTACATCTATACTATATCTAACTCTACTACATCTATACTATATCTAACTCTACTACCTCTATACTATATCTAACTCTACTACATCTATACTATATCTAACTCTACTACATCTATACTATATCTAACTCTACTACCTCTATACTATATCTAACTCTACTACATCTATACTATATCTAACTCTACTACCTCTATACTATATCTAACTCTACTACATCTATACTATATCTAACTCTACTACCTCTATACTATATCTAACTATACTATATCTAACTCTACTACATCTATACTATATCTAACTCTACTACCTCTATACTATATCTAACTCTACTACATCTATACTATATCTATGGGGTCAAGGTGTGTATAGTGTAGTGTGTCTCTGTGGGGTCAAGGTGTGTGTCTCTGTGTACTTTATCCCTCGTTCATATTCTACATGTTACCCTCTCTCTCTCTGTCTCTCCTCTCTCTGTCTCTCCTCTCTCTGTCTCTCCTCTCTCTGTCTCTCCTCTCTCTGTCTCTGTCTCTCTCTCTTTCTCTCTCTCTCTCTTTCTTTCTCTCTCTTTCTCTCTCTCTCTCATGAAACAACATTTGAAATGCCAAGTTATTTTCTACCAGACTGCTACGATGATGAGACAAATCTCATTGCTTTTATTATTTTAAATGATTTCATGATAGAAATGTAGAATGAACCTGCGTGGGACTGAATGTTAATGTTATCTACTCCTGAGACTCATCTCTCTGTCTTCTGCCAAACGTCTCTCCTTGGGGGATGCATTTTGTTTTTGCTTCATGTATGCTGAAGACAATATACGTGTCTCTCTCATCTTTGCTTGTTTTTACAGTGCTTTTATTAATTTCTAGTTGAAAACATTGATGTTTAATTCCAGCTATGCTTCATTTTGCCTGCCTTCTACTTGGACTCACGTTGATGACCTCATGTTTCCCCTCCTTGACTCAATACATGAACACATTTTAAATTAACCTTTCTTTAACTAGGCATGTCAGTTAAGAACAAATTCTTATTTACGATGACGGTCTACCTACAGGATCAGCCATAGTATTACGGTGCCCCTGGAGCAAATTAGGGTTAAGTGCCTTGCTCAAGGACACATCAACAGGTCACCTTGTCGGCTCAGGGATTCGATCCAGCAACCTTTCGGTTACTGGCTCAACGCTCTGACCACTAGGCTACCTGCCACCCACATGAGGTGTTGTATTGATTTACTTCAGAAACCAACAATAGTTATACCTCTGATATACAGACATAGTAATCAATGTTCCTCTGAGATTCATGACAGCTCTTCCACTACAGAAGACATGATCATTTAGATACTTTGAGTATCTGTGAACAACTATAAGATTGACAGAAAAGCAATGAGGACCAGTTATGTTTGATAGACCTTGGAAATGACCAGTGAATTGAACTGCAAAGTGCTAACATCCATCGACGTCCCTGTGAGATTCACAACGGTTATTACTGTCAACAAGAAGTGGGAGAAAAACACCTTGTGATCTAGCCAGTCCACGTTCACAGTGATAGAAAAACACCTTGTGATCTAGCCAGTCCACGTTCACAGTGATAGAAAAACACCTTGTGATCTAGCCAGTCCACGTTCACAGTGATAGAAAAACACCTTGTGATATAGCCAGTCCACGTTCACAGTGATAGAAACACACCTTGTGATCTAGCCAGTCCACGTTCACAGTGATAGAAAAAAACCTTGTGATCTAGCCAGTCCATGTTCAGTGATAGAAAAACACCTTGTGATCTAGCCAGTCCACGTTCACAGTGATAGAAACACACCTTGTGATCTAGCCAGTCCACGTTCACAGTGATAGAAAAAAACCTTGTGATCTAGCCAGTCCATGTTCAGTGATAGAAAAACACCTTGTGATATAGCCAGTCCACGTTCACAGTGATAGAAACACACCTTGTGATATAGCCAGTCCACGTTCACAGTGATAGAAAAACACCTTGTGATCTAGCCAGTCCACGTTCACAGTGATAGAAAAACACCTTGTGATATAGCCAGTCCACGTTCACAGTGATAGAAAAACACCTTGTGATCTAGCCAGTCCACGTTCAGTGATAGAAAAACACCTTGTGATCTAGCCAGTCCACGTTCACAGTGATAGAAACAAACCTTGTGATCTAGCCAGTCCACGTTCACAGTGATAGAAAAACACCTTGTGATCTAGCCAGTCCACGTTCACAGTGATAGAAAAACACCTTGTGATCTAGCCAGTCCACGTTCACAGTGATAGAAAAACACCTTGTGATCTAGCCAGTCCACGTTCACAGTGATAGAAAAACACCTTGTGATCTAGCCAGTCCATGTTCAGTGATAGAAAAACACCTTGTGATATAGCCAGTCCACGTTCACAGTGATAGAAACACACCTTGTGATCTAGCCAGTCCACGTTCACAGTGATAGAAAAACACCTTGTGATCTAGCCAGTCCACGTTCACAGTGATAGAAAAACACCTTGTGATCTAGCCAGTCCATGTTCAGTGATAGAAAAACACCTTGTGATATAGCCAGTCCACGTTCACAGTGATAGAAACACACCTTGTGATCTAGCCAGTCCACGTTCACAGTGATAGAAAAAAACCTTGTGATCTAGCCAGTCCACGTTCACAGTGATAGAAAAAGACAGCTGATGTTCTGAAAGAGCTGCTAAATCTGGACCCCTACAAATCTGCTGGGCTAGACAATCTGGACCCTTTCTTCCTAAAATTATCAGCCAAAATTGTTGAAACCCCTATTACCAGCCTGTTCAACCTCTCTTTTGTATCGTCTGAGATCCTTAGAGATTGGAAAGCTGCCGCGGTTATCCTCCTATTCAAAGGAGGAGACTTTAGACCCAAACTGTTACAGACCTATATACATCCTGCCCTGCCTTTCTAAAGTCTTCAAAAGCCAAGTTAATAAACAGATCACTGACTTCTTCGAATCCCACCGGACCTTCTCTGCTATGCAATCTGGGTTCCGAGCTGGTCATGGGTGCACCTCAGCTACGCTCAAGGTACCTAACGATATCATAACCGCCATCGATAGAAGACAGTACTGTGCAGCCGTCTTCATCGACCTGGCCAAGGCTTTCGACTCTGTCAATCACCGCATTCTTATTGGCAGACTCAACAGCCTTGGTTTCTCAAGTGACTGCATCGCCTGGTTCTCCAACTACTTCTCAGACAAAGTTCAGTGCGTAAAATCGGAGGGCCTGCTGTCCAGTCCCCTGGCAGTCTCTATGGGGGTGCCACAGGGTTCAATTCTTGGGCCAACCCTATTCACTATATACGCTCTCGCTGCTGGTGACTCTCTGATCCATCTCTACGCAGACGACACCATTCTGTATACATCTGGCCCCTCTTTGGACACTGTGTTAAACAAGCTTCAATGCAATACAACACTCCTTCCGTGGCCTCCAACTGCTCTTAAATGCTAGTAAGACTAAATGCATGCTCTTCAATAGAACGTTGCCCGCACCCGCCCACCGGACAATCATCACTACCCTGGACGGGTCTGACTTAGAATATGTCGACACCTACAAATAACTAGGCGTCTGGTTAGACTGTAAACTCAACTTCCAGACTCACATTAACCATCTCCAATCCAAAATTAAATCTAGAATCGGCTTCCTATTTCGCAACAAAGCCTCCTTCACTCATGCTGCCAAACATGCCCTTGTAAAACTCCTTGACTTCGGCGATGTAATTTACAAAATAGCCTCCAACACTCTACTCAGCAAATTGGATGCAGTCACAGTGCCATCTGTTTTGTTACCAAAGCCCCATATACTAGCCAGAACTGCGACCTGTATGCTCTCGTCGGCTGGCCCTCACTACATATTCGTCGCCAAACCCACTGGCTCCAGGTCATCTATAAGTCTTTATTAGGTAAATCCCCGCCTTATCTCAGCTCGCTGGTCACCATAGCAACACCCACCCGTAGCATGCGCTCCAGCAGGTATATTTCACTGGTCACCCCCAAAGCCAACACCTCCTTTGGCCGCCATTCCTTCCAGTTCTCTGCTGCCAATGACTGGAACTAATTGCAAAAATCCTTGAAGCTGGAGGTTCCTATCTCCCTCACTAACTTTAAGCATCAGCTGTCAAAGCTGCTTATCGATCACTGCACCTGTATACAGCCCTTCTGTAAATAGCCCATCCTACTACCTCATCCTGTATACAGCCCTTCTGTAAATAGCCCATCCTACTACCTCATCCTGTATACAGCCCTTCTGTAAATAGCCCATCCTACTACCTCATCCTGTATACAGCCCTTCTGTAAATAGCCCATCCTACTACCTCATCCTGTATACAGCCCTTCTGTAAATAGCCCATCCTACTACCTCATCCCCATATTTATTTATTTTTAACTTCCGCTCAATTTTGCACTCCAGTATCTCTATTTGCACATCATCATTTGCACATTCCATCATTCCAGTGTTAATGCTAATCTGTCATTTATTTCGCCACTATGGCCTATTTATTGTCTTCCTAACCTTACTGCATTTTGCACTACATTTGCACTCTGTATATAGATTCTCTATTGTGTTATTGACTGTACGTTTGTTTATTCTCATGTGTAACTCTGTGTTGTTGTTTTTTGTCGCACTGCTTTGCTTTGTCTTGGCCAGGTCGCAGTTGTAAATGAGAACTTGTTCTCAACTGACCTACCTGGTTAAATAAAGGTGAAATAAAAAATAAAAAATCTCTCTTCTCCCCTCATCTCTCTCTCCTCCCTCTCTTCTCCCCCATCTTACTAATGCTCAAACACTGTTCTCATCTCCTCTGCCTCCCTCTGTTCCCTGAGAGAGGTCTGTCTTTCTGCCTGCTCGTTCTCTGAGTGACGTTGACCTGCAGCACCCTCTCTCTCCCTCCTTCACCACTCCTCCACCCTCGTTCCCTCTCTCCCTAAGAGAGAGACTGAGGGAGAGGTAGGGAAAATGGGAGGAGGAGAGGAATAGACCCGAGAGATTGAGAGGGAGAGAAAAAGAGATAGAGGAGTGTATGTGAACGTCCTACTTCACCTTGCCCAGGCCAGGGCTCCAGAAATAGAGAGATGGGAGGCAGATGAAGGTAGCAGGCTCTCTCCTCTCATGTTCCCCTTCCTCTCTCCTTTGGAGAGTTAGAGCTCTGAATACTCATTACCTGCTAGCCAGCAGGATGGTCCGAGTGCAGGAGGACATTATCAGGACATACATACATATCCCAAGGCTGGGGACTACAGGTTAGACCGTACAGTCCACGGCTGGGGACTACAGGTTAGACCCTATATATCCCAAGGCTGGTGACTACAGGTTAGACCCTATATATCCCAAGGCTGGGGACTACAGGTTAGACCCTATATATATATATATATATATATATAATAGCAGCTAAGCGCTCAACCTGCCTGCCTCTCAAATCTGCGTCAACATTTACCCTCACCCCTTCTCCCGCTAGGCACACACACACCCACCCCTCCCCTGGCAGTCAGACTGCCTGCAGTGGATTGAGCCTTGAACTCTGGGTGTGTGCAGTGTGTCATGTTGTTACACCGGCAACCTTTCAGAGAGGGAGGGTTTTGCTCTGCACCGCTCACACACACACACACACACACACACACACACACACACACAGCCTGCTCTGTCAACCGTTATATGGAAGGAGACCCATGGCCAAGGAAGCCTGGAATCTGACAGGAATCCAATTGACCGTGTCAAATGGTTCTACTTCTAGGGGGGAGAGATGAGGGAGGGGAGTGGAGAAAGGAGGGAGGGATACCCTACCTTCTCCTCCTCGGGGGGTCTCTCTCGCTCCATTGGTTCCATACGTTACCCTAAAGATGTGAATAGGCTACTCTGCAACAGGACTGTGACGTTCTCTTTCAGTCTCACCTTCCATTATTAGTCCTGTCACAGTGGTTGATTAGGTTTACAGTGTAGGTTTACATTCAGCATCATTAGGTTTACAGTGTAGGTTTACATTCAGCATCATTAGGTTTACAGTGTAGGTTTACATTCAGCATCATTAGGTTTACAGTGTAGGTTTACATTCAGCATCATTAGGTTTACAGTGTAGGTTTACATTCAGCATCATTAGGTTTACAGTGTAGGTTTACATTCAGCATCATTAGGTTTACAGTGTAGGTTTACATTCAGCATCATTAGGTTTACAGTGTAGGTTTACATTCAGCATCATTAGGTTTACAGTGTAGGTTTACATTCAGCATCATTAGGTTTACAGTGTAGGTTTACATTCAGCATCATTAGGTTTACAGTGTAGGTTTACATTCAGCATCATTAGGTTTACAGTGTAGGTTTACATTCAGCATCATTAGGTTTACAGTGTAGGTTTACATTCAGCATCATTAGGTTTACAGTGTAGGTTTACATTCAGCATCATTAGGTTTACAGTGTAGGTTTACATTCAGCATCATTAGGTTTACAGTGTAGGTTTACATTCTGCATCATTAGGTTTACGGTGTAGGTTTACATTCTGCATCATTAGGTTTACGGTGTAGGTTTACATTCTGCATCATTAGGTTTACAGTGTAGGTTTACATTCTGCATCATTAGGTTTACAGTGTAGGTTTACATTCAGCATCATTAGGTTTACGGTGTAGGTTTACATTCTGCATCATTAGGTTTACGGTGTAGGTTTACATTCTGCATCATTAGGTTTACAGTGTAGGTTTACATTCAGCATCATTAGGTTTACAGTGTAGGTTTACATTCAGCATCATTAGGTTTACAGTGTAGGTTTACATTCTGCATCATTAGGTTTACAGTGTAGGTTTACATTCTGCATCATTAGGTTTACAGTGTAGGTTTGGAAATAGAGGTTGGCTTGTTAATGAGAACTGCAGAGAGGGGAGAGAGGGATGATAGAGAGGGGGAAAGGTAGATGGAGAGGAGAGAGCGAGAGGGGTGAAAGAGGGTGGTAGAGGTAGATGGAGAACGAGGGGTGAGAGGGGATGAGGTAGACAGAAAGAGGGAGAGAGACTGGTGGAGGAGTGTAGTCTCATCTATCCAACATGTCTGTCTACTTCTAACCTGGAATCAATTATTTCTGCCTTATTGGAAAAGTATGACTCTCTCTCTCTCTCTCTCTCTCGCTCTCTCTCTCTCTCTCTCTCTCTCTCTAATTCTCCAATTCTCCAGAGTGCGTAGTACCCATTAGGAACATTGTAATGGTAATTCAGAAGTTGCTACGAGCAAAGTGACAGTCGTTCAGTCAGATTAGCTACAGTGCTGTGGAGGAGACGCCAGTAGACATCAGGATGGCACCCTATTCCCTGCTATGGGCCCTGGTCAAAAGTTGTGCACTATGTAAAGAATAGGGGGCCATTTGGCATGCATTCTAACTCTCAGCTCCGACTTTGTCGAGCATCAAACCGCTGTGGGATTGTGGGGGATTGTGTGTGAAGTAATTTGTTTTTTTATTTTTTATTTAACCTTTATTTAACAAGGCAAGTCAGTTAAGAACAAATTCTTATTTACAATGACGGCCTACCGAAAGGCAAAAGACCTCCTGCAGGGACGGGGGCTGGGATTAAAAATATAAATACATTAAAATAAATAAAATATAAATATAGGACCAAACACACATCACGACAAGAGAGACAACACAACACTACCTAAAGAGAGACCTAAGACAACAACACAGCAAGGCAGCAACACATGACAACACAGCATGGTAGCAACATAACATGACAACAACATGGTAGCAACACAACATGGCAGCAGCACAAAACATGGTACAAACATTACTGGGCCAGACAACAGCACAAAGGTCAAGAAGGTAGAGACAACAATACTTCACACAAAGCAGCCACAACTGTCAGTAAGAGTGTCCATGATTGAGTCTTTGAATGAAGAGATGGAGATAAAACTGTCCAGTTTGAGTGTTTGTAGCAGCTCGTTCCAGTCGCTAGCTGCAGCGAACTGAAAAGACGAGCGACCCAGGGATGTGTGTGCTTTGGGGACCTTTAACAGAATGTGACTGTCAGAACAGGTGTTGTATGTGGAGGATGAGAGCTGCAGTAGATATCTCAGATAGGGGGGAGGGAGGCCTAAGGATGGATGCTCGCTAGCAGGAAGAAGCTTCAGACAGATAGTATGTGGGGTTTTCCTCCTTCTCTTCCTGTTGTCCTCCTCCACCACTTCAGATGGATTGTTATTTAAGTCTCCACACACACCAACTTTCCTCCTGCTCCTAACCCTCCTCCTGCTCCCAAACTTCCTCCTGCTCCTAACCCTCCTCCTGCTCCCAAACTTCCTCCTGCTCCTAACCCTCCTCCTGCTCCCAAACTTCCTCCTGCTCCTAACCCTCCTCCTGCTCCTAACCCTCCTCCTGCTCCCAAACTTCCTCCTGCTCCTAACCCTTCTCCTGCTCCCAACCCTTCTCCTGCTCCCAAACTTCCTCCTGCTCCTAACCCTCCTCCTGCTCCTAACCCTCCTCCTGCTCCTAACCCTCCTCCTGCTCCTAACCCTCCTCCTGCTCCTAACCCTCCTCCTGCTCCTAACCCTCCTCCTGCTCCCAATCATCCTCCTGCTCCCAATCATCCTCCTGCTCCCAATCATCCTCCTGCTCCCAACCCTCATCCTGCTCCCAACTTTTCCTCCTGCTCCTAACCCTCCTCCTGCTCCTAACCCTCCTCCTGCTCCCAACCCTGCTCCTAACCCTCCTCTTGCTCCCAACCCTCCTCCTGCTCCTAACCCTCCTCCTGCTCCTAACTCTCCTAACCCTCCTCCTGGTCCCAACCCTCCTCCTGCTCCCAAACTTCCTCCTGCTCCTAACCCTTCTCCTGCTCCCAACCCTTCTCCTGCTCCCAAACTTCCTCCTGCTCCTAACCCTCCTCCTGCTCCTAACCCTCCTCCTGCTCCTAACCCTCCTCCTGCTCCTAACCCTCCTCCTGCTCCTAACCCTCCTCCTGCTCCTAACCCTCCTCTTGCTCCCAACCCTCCTCCTGCTCCTAACCCTCCTCCTGCTCCTAACTCTCCTAACCCTCCTCCTGCTCCCAACCCTCCTCCTGCTCCTAACCTTCCTCCTGCTCCCAACCCTCCTCCTGCTCCCAACCTTCCTCCTGCTCCCAACCCTCCTCCTGCTCCTAACCCTCCTCCTGCTCCCAACCCTCCTCCTGCTCCTAGCTGTCTCTGTGTGGGATTTCCTCACTACTCATGGAATCATCAATAGTTTTACCCCCTCATTCTTTAACTCTTTACCCCCTCTCTCTTTACCCCCTCTCTCTTTACCCCCTCTCTCTTTACCCCTCTCTCTCTTTACCCCCTCTCTCTTTACCCCCTCTCTCTTCACCCCCTCTCTCTCTTTACCCCTCTCTCTCTCTTTACCCCCTCTCTCTCTTTACCCCCTCTCTCTCTTTACCCCCTCTCTCTCTTTACCCCCTCTCTCTCTACCCCCTCTCTCTTTACCCCTCTCTCTTTACCCCCTCGCTCTTTACCCCCTCTCTCTTTACCCCTCTCTCTCTTTACCCCTCTCTCTCTCCCCTCTCTCTTTACCCCCTCTCTCTTTACCCCCTCTCTCTCTACCCCCTCTCTCTTTACCCCCTCTCTCTCTTTACCCCTCTCTCTTTACCCCCTCTCTCTTTACCCCCTCTCTCTTTACCCCTCTCTCTCTTTACCCCCTCTCTCTCTCTCCCCTCTCTCTTTACCCCCTCTCTCTTTACCCCCTCTCTCTTTACCCCCTCTCTCTTTACCCCCTCTCTCCCCTCTCTCTTTACCCCCTCTCTCTTTACCCCTCTCTCTTTACCCCCTCTCTCTTTACACCTCTCTCTTTACCCCTCTCTCTTTACCCCCTCTCACTTTACCCCCTCTCTCCCCTCTCTCTCTACCCCCTCTCTCCCCTCTCTCTCTACCCCCTCTCTCTTTACCCCCTCTCTCTTTACCCCTCTCTCTTTACCCCTCTCTCTTTACCCCTCTCTCTTTACCCCCTCTCTCCCCTCTCTCTTTACCCCCTCTCTCTTTACCCCTCTCTCTTTACCCCCTCTCTCCCCTCTCTCTTTACCCCCTCTCTCTTTACCCCTCTCTCTTTACCCCCTCTCTCCCCTCTCTCTTTACCCCCTCTCTCTTTACCCCCTCTCTCTTTACCCCCTCTCTCTTTACCCCCTCTCTCTTTACCCCCCTCTCTTTACCCCCCTCTCTTTACCCCCTCTCTTTACCCCCCTCTCTTTACCCCCTCTCTCTTTACCCCCCTCTCTTTACCCCCTCTCTCTTTACCCCCTCTCTTTACCCCCTCTCTCTTTACCCCCTCTCTCTTTACCCCCTCTCTCCCCTCTCTCTTTACCCCCTCTCTCTCTTTACCCCCCCTCTCTCTTTACCCCTCTCTCTCTTTACCCCCTCTCTCTCTTTACCCCTCTCTCTTTACCCCCTCTCTCTCTTTACCCCCTCTCTCTCTTTACCCCCTCTCTCTCTTTGCCCCCTCTCTCTTTGCCCCCTCTCTTTACCTTCTTACCCCCCCCCTTACTCTCTTTCTCTCTCTCTCTCTCTTCTTTTCAGTAGGTGTAATTGTACTTTGAACCAGTAGAAACTCTTTTATTTTTCATTTTGTCCAGTAACTACGTCCCTCTGTTGAAGGCCTGCTCAGCCCTCTCCCCCTTCCCATGACTCTCTGCTCCACTACCAACTAGACTTGGGTCGTATACTGGGTATTTAATCACCATGCTCAAAGGGATATTCATTGTCAGCTTTTTTTTACCCTTCTACCATGTCTAATTAAATGAGAATAAAACAATATTTTTGCCAGACAACACCTGGGTAAAGTCAGATGTGTCTTGATATAATTTTTTGAGAGCAGAGGCTTCCTTCCTGACCTCCCATGTAGGCCAAGTTTGTGCAGTCTCTTTCTGACGGTGTACCCATGCAATTCGACATTGATTGTGGCAAGAGAGGCCTGTAGATCCCTTGATGTTACCCTGGGGTTCTTAGAGACTTCTACGAGCATCTTTCAGTCAGCTCTTGGACTGACTTTGGTGGGACGACCTGTCCTAGGTAGTTTGCCAGTGGTCTGGAAGTTTTTTTCGGACAGTGGAATGATGTATTTCGAATTGCTTGGAAATGGATGTGTAACCCCTCCCAGACTCATTGGCATCAATAATCTTTCTTCTGAGGGCCTCAGTAGGTCTTTTGATCTGTGAATGATGTGTTACCACACATCCATATGGTTAAGACCAAACCAGACCAATGTTCTTATCTTTATGGAAGGCTGGACCCTCCTAAGTTTCTCTCTAATGTTTTCTAATCATTTGCACTTGTTTTGGTACCTAATTCTAATTGTAGCCATTTTATGTGATGGTAAAGGTAGGGGTGTACTAACTTTTTCCCCATAAGGAAAAGGCATTTTTGTTTATTTTCAAAAATAAATGTTTGTGTGATTTGTTAAATTGGCTAACCTTTATCTGTCAATAGTGTTGAAGTGAACATTACATATCCATCTGTCCAAATATGTCAAATAAAAGTACTTACTTTTTCACGACTGTATGTCAAGCTTCATAAAAGAACATCCAAACATGATTGACAGCTGGATATTCGATAATCTTTTTATGAGCTTCCTAGATGATGATGTTTGGCTTCTCACACTGATGAAATGAAAAACAGAAAGATGTTAATATGAGTATGTCTTAAACCACTTTGAATGAAAATAGCTAGGTATACATTTCTGTTGATCATATAATCAGACACTTTATAGACACAAGCATAGTTATTTCACACACACACACACACACACACACACACACACACACACACACACACACACACACACACACATGCGCGCGTCAACAGACACAGAGTAGCAGCAGCTGCAACCTGCGCAGTACTGAACATCATCAGACAGGTGTTTCCCTCGGGCTGCTCACCTGATGATGCTGCTGCTGTGTCCTGATGGGAGTTCAGATCACAATGACAGCAGCCAGCAGGGACAAGCTCTCTGACTGACCCTCTCTGACTGACCCTCTCTGACTGACCCTCTCTGACTGACCCTCTCTGACTGACCCTCTCTGACTGACCCTCTCTGACTGACCCTCTCTGACTGACCCTCTCTGACTGACCCTCTTTCTGTTTCTGTCACACACTCTGACACACGCGCACACACACACACACACATTCTCTCTCACACTGTCTCTCTCTCTCTCTCTCTCTCTCTCTCTCTCTCTCTCTCTCTCTCTCTCTCTCTCTCTCTCTCTCTCTCTCTCTCTCTCTCTACAAACACACCTGTGAGTCTCTGTACCGGGCCATCTGCCATGCCTCTCCTGACACAGTGAGGTAGACACAGCTGGATGTGACAGAGTTCTGCTGGATCACCTGTTGTCGTGTGGCTGGGTCTCTGTCAGGTGTCACTTAGAACAGAGTAGAGATAAAGGAAGAGGGCCAGGTATGATCTGGGCGGTGTGAGTCTGAGTGACAGGCAGCAGGTCACAGTGGGACACTGACAGTGGGACAGACGTCATTCTGGTTCTCACAGCAAACTCATATTCTCTACACTGCTGCTTCTGCCATGAAGTATGATAGTCCACATAATATATACTGTGAGATATGACCTTGAATTGAGTAAAGCATCACTATAATATATGCTGTCTTTCTGTGATTGCTTTTATTAACAACAACCAGTGGTATTACATAGAGAGAGATACCGGTCCAGTATTACATAGAGAGAGATACCGGACCAGTATTACATAGAGACAGATACAGGTCAGTATTACATAGAGACAGATACAGGTCAGTATTACATAGAGAGAGATACAGGTCAGTATTACATAGGGACAGATACAGGTCAGTACTACATAGAGAGAGATACCGGTCCAGTATTACATAGAGAGAGATACCAGTCCAGTATTACATAGGGACAGATACAGGTCAGTACTACATAGAGAGAGATACCGGTCCAGTATTACATAGAGAGAGATACAGGTCAGTATTACATAGAGACAGATACAGGTCAGTATTACATAGAGACAGATACAGGTCAGTATTACATAGAGACAGATACAGGACCAGTATTACATAGAGACAGATACAGGTCAGTATTACATAGACAGATACAGGACCAGTATTACATAGAGACAGATACAGGTCAGTATTACATAGAGACAGATACAGGTCAGTATTACATAGAGACAGATACAGGTCAGTATTACATAGACAGATACAGGACCAGTATTACATAGAGACAGATACAGGTCAGTATTACATAGAGACAGATACAGGACCAGTATTACATAGAGACAGATACAGGTCAGTATTACATAGACAGATACAGGACCAGTATTACATAGAGACAGATACAGGTCAGTATTACATAGAGACAGATACAGGTCAGTATTACATAGAGACAGATACAGGACCAGTATTACATAGAGACAGATACAGGTCAGTATTACATAGACAGATACAGGACCAGTATTACATAGAGACAGATACAGGTCAGTATTACATAGAGACAGATACAGGTCAGTATTACATAGAGACAGATACAGGTCAGTATTACATAGAGACAGATACAGGTCAGTATTACATAGAGACAGATACAGGTCAGTATTACATAGACAGATACAGGACCAGTATTACATAGAGACAGATACAGGTCAGTATTACATAGAGACAGATACAGGACCAGTATTACATAGAGACAGATACAGGTCAGTATTACATAGACAGATACAGGACCAGTATTACATAGAGACAGATACAGGTCAGTATTACATAGAGACAGATACAGGTCAGTATTACATAGAGACAGATACAGGTCAGTATTACATAAGAGAGAGATACAGGACCAGTATTACATAGAGACAGATACAGGTCAGTATTACATAAGAGAGAGATACAGGACCAGTATTACATAGAGACAGATACAGGTCAGTATTACATAGAGACAGATACAGGTCAGTATTACATAAGAGAGAGATACAGGACCAGTATTACATAGAGACAGATACAGGACCAGTATTACATAGAGACAGATACAGGTCAGTATTACATAGAGACAGATACAGGTCAGTATTACGTAGTATTCCTCTCCTCCCTTTCTGCATCCTCTCCACTCTCTCCCCCTCTTCTCTCCTCCTCTCCTCTTCAGTCTCTCTCTCTCCCTCTCTCCTCCTCCTCTCCTCGTCTAGTCTCGTCTCTCCTCTCCCCCTCCACTCGCTCCTCTCTCCCCCTCCACTCGCTCCTCTCTCCCCCTCCACTCGCTCCTCTCTCCCCCTCCACTCGCTCCTCTCTCCCCCTCTACTCGCTCCTCTCTCCCCCTCTCGTATCTCCTCTCTCCCCCTCTCCTCTCTCCCCCTCAACTATCTCTCGTCTCTCCCCCTCCACTCGCTCCTCTCTCCCCCTCTCCTCTCTCCCACTCTCCTATTCTCTCCTCTCTCTCGTCTCTCCTCCTCTCCCCCTCCCCTCTCCTCTCTCCCCCTCTCCTATTCTCTCCTCTCCCCCCTCTCCTATTCTCTCCTCTCTCCCCCTCTCCTCTCTCCCCCTCTCCCCCTCTCCTCTCTCCCCTCTCCTATTCTCTCCTCTCTCCCCCTCTCCTCTCCTCTCTCCCACTCTCCTATTCTCTCCTCTCTCCCACTCTCCTCCTCTCCCCCTCCCCTCTCTCCCCCTCTCCTATTCTCTCCTCTCTTCCCCTCTCCTCTCTTCCCCTCTCCTCTCTCCCTCTCTCCCCCTCTCCTCTCTCCCCCTCTCCTCTCTCCCCCTCTCCTCTTCCCTCACTCTTGTTAATGTGTGAGATTAGAGAGGAGAGAAAAGGGAACATATTCTACTCTCACCCCACGGCTCACATAGTGTGCACCCCAAATGGCACCCTATTACATATGGTCCTGGTCAAAAGTAGTGCACTACATAGGGAATAGGGTCTACTTGGGATGCAGAAATTCTCTGGAACATCCTCAAGTGGCCATAAGACAGGCACAGAACAGAGTAGAGGACACTTTATCCTCTCTCCCTCTTTCTTTATTCTTTATCCTTTATCCTCTCTCTCTCTATCCTCTCTCTCTATCCTCTCTCTCTCTCTCTATCCTCTCTCTCTCTATCCTCTCTCTCTCTCTATCCTCTCTCTCTCTATCCTCTCTCTCTCTATCATCTCTTTATCCTCTCTCTCTCTCTTTATCCTCTCTACTCTCTCCCTATCCTCTCTCTCTCTCTCTCTCTCTCTCTCTCTTTATCCTCTCTACTCTCTCTATCCTCTCTACTCTCTCTCTATCCTCTCTCTCTCTTTCTCTGTCTCTCTCTCTCTCTCTGGGTTGTCTGAGAGAGTTGGAGAAGAAGCTGAAATGTGTCATCTTCCTGTAATGGCGGCTGGTAAAGATCTCTACGTTTGGCAGCTTCTTGTGATGGGTCACACAGAACTGTATTTTGTCCTATCTTATATCTCTCTCCTCTCCCTGTCTATCTCTCTCTCTCTCCTTCTGCCTCACTATTTCTACCCTCCCACAGCAAGCGCTGAAGGAGAATGTGAGGAGGAGAGAGGCAGAGGAGAAACGGAGGAGAGCCAATGAGAAGGCAGAGAAAGAGAAGCAGGAGCGACAGCAGCAGAAGAAGAGGAGACTGCTGGAGGTCAACACAGGTAAAGATGAACCACAGCTCCTCAACACTGACAACACAATGTATGGCTGAGCTCCTCAACACTGACAACACAATGTATGGCTGAGCTCCTCAACACTGACAACACAATGTATGGCTGAGCTCCTCAACACTGACAACACAATGTTAGACATTTGGGTAAGACTTTCTATGAATGTCCTTTATAATGCCTTATAAGACACTTAAATGCTTTTCTTAGCCCCTTCAGACCATGGAGTATGGAGTAACTCTTGCCTTATAAAACGTGGTTCCCTGTAATTGTAGCTCATTTTGTTACACAGCATTATCTGTTCATGTAGATCTAAAACCATTATCTGTTCATGTAGATCTAAAACCATTATCTGTTCCTGTAGATCTAAAACCATTATCTGTTCCTGTAGATCTAAAACCATTATCTGTTCCTGTAGATCTAAAACCATTATCTGTTCCTGTAGATCTAAAACCATTATCTGTTCCTGTAGATCTAAAACCATTATCTGTTCCTGTAGATCTAAAACCATTATCTGTTCCTGTAGATCTAAAACCATTATCTGTTCCTGTAGATCTAAAACCATTATCTGTTCCTGTAGATCTAAAACCATTATCTGTTCCTGTAGATCTAAAACCATTATCTGTTCCTGTAGATCTAAAACCATTATCTGTTCCTGTAGATCTAAAACCATTATCTGTTCCTGTAGATCTAAAACCATTATCTGTTCCTGTAGATCTAAAACCATTATCTGTTCCTGTAGATCTAAAACCATTATCTGTTCCTGTAGATATAAAACCATTATCTGTTCCTGTAGATCTAAAACCATTATCTGTTCCTGTAGATCTAAAACCATTATCTGTTCCTGTAGATCTAAAACCATTATCTGTTCCTGTAGATCTAAAACCATTATCTGTTCCTGTAGATCTAAAACCATTATCTGTTCCTGTAGATCTAAAACCATTATCTGTTCCTGTAGATCTAAAACCATTATCTGTTCCTGTAGATCTAAAACCATTATCTGTTCCTGTAGATCTAAAACCATTATCTGTGCCTGTAGATCTAAAACCATTATCTGTGCCTGTAGATCTAAAACCATTATCTGTTCCTGTAGATCTAAAACCATTATCTGTTCCTGTAGATCTAAAACCATTATCTGTTCCTGTAGATCTAAAACCATTATCTGTTCCTGTAGATCTAAAACCATTATCTGTTCCTGTAGATCTAAAACCATTATCTGTTCCTGTAGATCTAAAACCATTATCTGTTCCTGTAGATCTAAAACCCCATTTTTGGTCTAAGTCACTGCATCTCAGTGCACGTTATTTTTTATTTCACCTTTATCTAACCAGGTAGGTTTAATTTCACCTTTATTTAACCAGGTAGGTTTAATTTCACCTTTATCTAACCAGGTAGGTTTAATTTCACCTTTATCTAACCAGGTAGGTTTAATTTCACCTTTATCTAACCAGGTAGGTTTAATTTCACCTTTATCTAACCAGGTAGGTTTAATTTCACCTTTATCTAACCAGGTAGGTTTAATTTCACCTTTATTTAACCAGGTAGGCCAGTTGAGAACAAGTTCTCATTTACAACTGCGACCTGGTCGGACTGCTTTGCTTTGTCTTGGCAACAACACAGAGTTACACATGGGATAAACAAACGTAATCTATGTACAGTGTGTGCAAATGTAGTAAGATTAGGAAGGTAGACCCTGCTGATAATGTAAAGTAACTGTCCATTAAAACAGTTACACACACACACACACACACACACACACACACACACACACACACACACACACACACACACACACACACACTCTCTCTCACACTCACACAGACATACTGTGCCAAGCACACTGCCAGACAGTGAAACCTGGGATGTATTCAATAGGAAACATATCAGGGACTGATTTAGACCTGGGACAACAGTTGGGTGTACCTCCAGGCTCGGTTTACAGTGAAATACCCCTGATGTAGTCTAGATTCTAGACAGGCACCCAGGGAGTGAAATACCCCTGATGTAGTCTAGATTCTAGACAGGCACCCAGGGAGTGAAATATCCCTGTTGTAGTCTAGATTCTAGACAGGCACCTAGGGAGTGAAATATCCCTGTTGTAGTCTAGATTCTAGACAGGCACCCAGCTCTGAGACTGGTTATACCCAGCCAGGGGTAGGGAGGCCTTTAACCAAATCTTCATTTCTATTCTACAGACTCCAGAACTCAAGAGGTGATTTTAAACTTTTCAATTTAAGAGAACTAGCTCAGAGAGAAAGATCAAACTTCATCCAACATTGTGTCACTGTGGCTTATAGAGAAATGAGACGTGTGCTGAGAAGCCTGAAATATATTTAGATACGCTGAAATTAAGATAACGCAAAACCAAAACGCTCTTGACATCCCCGAGGAATGGGATGTCCCTGGCTGTCCGGGCTGTCACACACTGAAACACTCTCTAACACACACACTCTGTTCCTCAAACACAAACTCAAGCCAATAAAATCAGTGGTGCTTCCTGGAAATTGTACTTACTTCTGCAGTAAAGGAGCCTGTATCCATTCTAACCTCTCTACTAGACTCTACACACTTATCCTGCATCCCTTCTAACCTCTCTACTACCCTCTACACACTTAACCTGTATCCCTTCTAACCACTATACTACCCTCTACACACTTAACCTGTATCCCTTCTAACCACCTCTACTATCCTCTACACACTTAACCTGTATCCCTTCTAACCTCTCTACCCCTCTCCACACACAGTAATACACTACAGCTCTCTACCACTCTCCTCTCCACTGGCAGACCCTGGCTGAGTCACAAATGGCAGCCTATTCCCTGACCTATATAGTGCACTACTTTTGACTAGAGCCCTGTGGGCATTGAGCCCTGGTCAAAAGTAGTGCACTGTATATGGAAAAGGGTGCCATTTGGGATGTAGCACCTTTCTAGACATTAGCCCATTACTTACTGATGGAACGGGTGTATTAAAACCACCTCTGCCAATGAATGCTGTGTTACAGTAATGTTCGAGAGAAGTGGAAAAATAAATAAACCATTTTCAGAGAGAGAGCACCGTCTGTCTGTGGATCAAGCCAGACTAGACTCACAGGCCATCTGCACTCAAAACACTAAAAGGCTTCAGCTTTTTCACTGGCTGCCTGTGTCAGAAAAAAGGGGCATGGCTGTGTCCCAAATGGTACCCTATTCCCTGTATAGTACACTACTTTTGACCATAGCCCTATGATCCCTGATCAAAAGTAGTGCACTATGTAGGGGATAAGGTGATATAAAGGACATTCTGAATGCTCATCTACTGAACCACATAGTGAGACACATTGACCTATGTTGTTAAACAGCTTGCTTTTAAAGGTGACTTTAGGATGGTACAGTGAGGCCTGAATCTGTGGCTCCTCTCCCCTACAAGGCCTGAATCTGTGGCTCCTCTCCCCCCACAAGGCCTGTATCTGTGGCTCCTCTCCCCCCACAAGGCCTGTATCTGTGGCTCCTCTCCCCCCACAAGGCCTGTATCTGTGGCTCCTCTCCCCCACAAGGCCTGTATCTGTGGCTCCTCTCCCCCCACAAGGCCTGTATCTGTGGCTCCTCTCCCCCCACAAGGCCTGTATCTGTGGCTCCTCTCCCCCCACAAGGCCTGTATCTGTGGCTCCTCTCCCCCACAAGGCCTGTATCTGTGGCTCCTCTCCCCCACAAGGCCTGTATCTGTGGCTCCTCTCCCCCCACAAGGCCTGTATCTGTGGCTCCTCTCCCCCACAAGGCCTGTATCTGTGGCTCCTCTCTCTCACAAGGCCTGTATCTGTGGCTCCTCTCCCCCACAAGGCCTGAATCTGTGGCTCCTCTCTCTCACAAGGCCTGTATCTGTGGCTCCTCCCCCCCACAAGGCCTGTATCTGTGGCTCCTCTCCCCCCACAAGGCCTGTATCTGTGGCTCCTCTCCCCCCACAAGGCCTGTATCTGTGGCTCCTCTCCCCCACAAGGCCTGTATCTGTGGCTCCTCTCCCCCACAAGGCCTGAATCTGTGGCTCCTCTCCCCCACAAGGCCTGTATCTGTGGCTCCTCTCTCTCACAAAACCTTGTGTCTAAGGCTGATTATCTACTCACTGCTTTCCTCCTATTAGAATGCTCAAAATGGCAGCCAGTCCACCATTAAGGCATCATCGACCTGAATGGAGATGTCCATTCTATACATTCTAGTTATGTGGCTGTCTGAGGCTGTTCTGTCAGCAGGCGTAGTGTGGTCAGGACAGGGTTCCACGCTGGGTGGAGACACAGGAAGCAGGATTGAATCAGGGCCCTGCAACAACCAGAGCCCCCTTCTAACATTCATATATTCCCCTGTTTTACACACTCCACACTGAGGTGTGTGTGTGTATGTTCTGTTCAGACACACTCCTCACTGAGGAACAGAGGCTAACTAAGGCTAATGCTGTCAGACTATTCAGCACCAATATACTGCAGAGACCAGGACACTGCTGGTTAGTTAGAGCCCCTGCTAGCTGTGGACAGGACACTTCAGGACACTGCTGGTTAGTTAGAGCCCCTGCTAGCTGTGGACAGGACACTTCAGGACACTGCTGGTTAGTTAGAGCCCCTGCTAGCTGTGGACTGGACACTACAGGACGCTGCTGGTTAGTTAGAGCCCCTGCTAGCTGTGGACAGGACACTTCAGGACACTGCTGGTTAGTTATAGCCCCTGCTAGCTGTGGACAGGACACTTCAGGACACTGCTGGTTAGTTATAGCCCCTGCTAGCTGTGGACAGGACACTACAGGACGCTGCTGGTTAGTTAGAGCCCCTGCTAGCTGTGGACAGGACACTACAGGACACTGCTGTTTAGTTAGAGCCCCTGCTAGCTGTGGACAGGACACTTCAGGACACTGCTGGTTAATTATAGCCCCTGCTAGCTGTGGACAGGACACTTCAGGACACTGCTGGTTAGTTATAGCCCCTGCTAGCTGTGGACAGGACACTTCAGGACACTGCTGGTTAGTTATAGCCCCTGCTAGCTGTGGACAGGACACTTCAGGACACTGCTGGTTAGTTATAGCCCCTGCTAGCTGTGGACAGGACTCGTCAGGACACTGCTGGTTAGTTATAGCCCCTGCTAGCTGTGGACAGGACACTTCAGGACACTGCTGGTTAGGTAGAGCCCAGGCTAGTTTATACATGGGCTTCATGGAGTCACACTGAGTCCTTTATTAACTAAAGAGATTGTCTTTGTCAGAGATTACCAGAAAGCTATGTCATTACGTGATGGAGGGAGATTTCCTCTGTAATCATTTCATTATCCATCAATTCCGTAAAGAGCCTCCATCCATCTATCCGGATGGATCAGAGCAATCTCATTGTTATTATGGAGCGGCTGCAGATCCAACTTTTCCCCAGACCTTTTTTTCCCTGGACTAAAGATCCCAAATGATGTTTTTATTTTCTACTTTACACAGTCTCTGCTCTACTCATGGAGAACAGTCTCTTTACAGAGTCTCTGCTCTACTCATGGAGAACAGTCTCTTTACAGACTCTCTGCTCTACTCATGGAGAACAGTCTCTTTACACAGTCTCTGCTCTACTCATGGAGAACAGTCTCTTTACACAGTCTCTGCTCTACTCATGGAGAACAGTCTCTTTACACAGTCTCTGCTCTACTCATGGAGAACAGTTTCCTCTAGAGAATGGTGTTTGTTTAATAATGTTGGATCAAAGCTGAATCAGTAGAGAATATCAGATGGGCAGAAGCTTCGGGGCCTTTAGTCCTGGAAAAAAAAAGTTCTGAGAAAGTCTGATCGGCCACATTGCTATTATTACTGTGCTGAAGAGCTGTGTGTCGCTGTGTTTGTGTGTATATCAGGGAGACTGTGAGGCTACACTTCCTGGGCCATTCGCTTTAAATTTAGACACCTTTAGTAAAAACACTTTCCTTCCCTTTATCTATGTGCTGTTGAACTGGTTTCTCCCCCGCACGCACGCACGCCAGCCAGCCAGCCAGCCAGCCAGCCAGCCAGCCGTATTGTTCAGAGTGTTTTCATCATCGTCTGCTTCTGTGGGCTTGGTGTTCTGAAACACCAGGAGATAGAAGACCAACGGCATGCAGCGCTAACATAGAGCCTAGCCCTATCCTATGGAGAACCAACGGCATGCAGCGCTAACATAGAGCCTAGCCCTATCCTATGGAGAACCAACGGCATGCAGCGCTAACATAGAGCCCAGCCCTATCCTATGGAGAACCAACGGCATGCAGCGCTAACATAGAGCCTAGCCCTATCCTATAGAGAACCAACGGCATGCAGCGCTAACATAGAGCCCAGCCCTATCCTATGGAGAACCAACGGCATGCAGCGCTAACATAGAGCCCAGCCCTATCCTATGGAGAACCAACGGCATGCAGCGCTAACATAGAGCCTAGCCCTATCCTATAGAGAACCAACGGCATGCAGCGCTAACATAGAGCCTAGCCCTATCCTATGGAGAACCAACGGCATGCAGCGCTAACATAGAGCCTAGCCCTATCCTATGGAGATGTACATTCACATTGAATAGGCAGATGTGTTTCCTTCTATCGTGCGAGGTGATGGTAGCGGCTGTGCTTGTGTATGTATGACAAATCTGTTGCATCAACTCCCAGGGTAGGAGCGGGGAGCGGAGAAATGAAACATCAGAGCTTTATTTAACGTGCCCTACATGGCTACAAAGGATGAGCTATTAAGACGTCAAACAGAGGAGCCAGCGCCACACAGACACACGCAGAGAACACAGACACACGCAGAGAGAGAGATCTGGTGCAAACAATCACCTTCAGAAGTCACATAATTAGTTAAATAAAGTTCACCTGTGTGCAATCTAAGTGTCACATGATCTGTCACATGATCTCAGTATAAATACACCAGTTCTGAAAGGCTCCAGAGTCTGCAACACCACTAAGCAAGAGGCACCATGAAGACCAAGGAGCTCTCCAAACAGGTCAGGGGCAAAGTTGTGGAGAAGTACAGATCAGGGTTGGGTTATGAAAAAATTTCAGAAACTTTGAACATCCCACGGAGCCCCATTAAATCCATTAAAACATGGAAAGAATATGGCACGACAACAAACCTGCCAAGAGAGGACCGTCCACCAAAACGCACAGACCAGGCAAGGAGAGCATTAATCAGACAGGCAACAAAGAGACCAAAGATAACCCTGAAGGAGCTGCAAAGCTCCACAGCAGAGATTGGAGTATCTGTCCATAGAACCACTTTAAGCCGTACACTCCACCGAGCTGGGCTTTACGGAAGAGTGGCCAGAAAAAAGCCATTGCTTAAAGAAAACAATAAGCAAACACGTTTGGTGTTCACCAAAAGGTGTGTGGGAGAATAGTTATGCACGCTCAAGTTTTCTGTTTTTTTGTCTTATTTCTTGTTTGTTTCACAATAAAAAAGTATTTAGCATCTTCAAAGTGGTCGGCATGTTGTGTAAATCAAATGATACAAACCCCCCAAAAAATCTATTTTAATTCCAGGTTGTAAGGCAACAAAATAAGAAAAATGTTGAATACTTTCACAAGCCACTGTAAGACCATGGAGAAGACAGGACTACAGGAGAAGCAGAGAATGAAGCCCTACAGAGAAATATAAATCAAATCAAATGATGTTTAGTCACATGCACCGAATACAACAAGTGTAGCCCTTACAGTGAAATGCTTACTTACAAGTCCTTAACCAACAATGCAGTTTTAAGAAAATTAAGTGTTAGGTAAACAATAGATAAGTAAAAAATAAAAGCAGTAAAATAACAGTAGCGAGGCTCTATACAGGAAGTACCCGTACAGAGTCAATGTGAGGAGGCTATATACAGGAAGTACCAGTACAGAGTCAATGTGAGGAGGCTATATACAGGAAGTACCAGTACAGAGTCAATGTGAGGAGGCTATATACAGGAAGTACCAGTACAGAGTCAATGTGAGGAGGTTATATACAGGAAGTACCAGTACAGAGTCAATGTGAGGAGGCTATATACAGGAAGTACCAGTACAGAGTCAATGTGAGGAGGCTATATACAGGAAGTACCAGTACAGAGTCAATGTGAGGAGGCTATATACAGGGGTACTAGTACAGAGTCAATGTGAGGAGGCTATATACAGGAAGTACCAGTACAGAGTCAATGTGAGGAGGCTATATACAGGGTTACCAGTACAGAGTCAATGTGAGGAGACTATATACAGATGGTACCGGTACAGAGTCAATGTGCGAGGGCACCGGTTAGTCGAGGTAATTGAGGAGGTAATATTTACATGTAGGTATAGTTAAAGTGACTATGCATAGATAATAAACAGAGTAGCAGCAGCGTAAAAGAGGGGGTGGGGGGGGGACACAAAATGCAAAATAGTCCGGGTAGCTATTTGATTACCTGTTCAGGATTCTTATGGCTTGGGGGTTGAAGCTGTTGAGAAGCCTTTTTGATCTAGGTACCGCTTGCCTAGTCAGGATGTTCTCGATGGTGCAGCTTTTTGAGGATCTGAGGACCCATGACAAATCTTTTCAGTCTCTTTGTTGTGCCCTCTTTACGACTGTCTTTGTGTTTGGACCATGATAGTTTGTTGATGATGTGGACACCAAGGAACTTGAAGCTCTCAACCTGCTCCGCTACAGCCGCTTCGATGAGAATGGGGGCGTGCTCGGCCCTCCTTTTCCTGTAGTCCACAATCATCTCCTTTGTCTTGCTCACGTTGAGGGAGAGGTTGTTATCCTGGCACCACACAGCCAGCCTACATCTGTTGTGTTATCAGCAAAATTAATGATGGTGTTGGAGTCGTGCTTGGCCATGCAGTCATGGGTGAACAGGGAGTACAGGAGGGGACTGAGCACGCAACCCTGAGGGGCCCCCGTGTTGAGGATCAGAGTGGCAGATGTGTTGTTACCTACCCTTACCACCTGGGGGTGGTCCGTCAGGAAGTCCAGGATCCAGTTGCAGAGGGAGGTTTTTAGTCCCAGGGTCCTTAGCTTAGTGATGAGCTTTGAGGGCACTATGGTTCTGAACACTGAGCTGTAATCGATGAATAGCAGACGTGAGTGCTACGGGTCTGTAGTCATTTACGCAGGTTACCTTAGTGTTCTTGGGCACAGGGACTATGGTGGTCTGCTTGAAACATGTTGGTATTACAGACTGAGTCAGGGACAGGTTGAAAATGTCAGTGAAGACACTTGCCAGTTGGTCAGTGCATGCTCGGAGTACACGTCCTGGTAATCCTTCTGGCACTGTGTCCTTGTGAATGTTGACCTGTTTAAAGGTTTTACTCACATTGGCTACGGAGAGCGTAATCACACAGTCATCCGGAATAGCTAATGCTGTCATGCATGCCTCAGTGTTGCTTACCTCAAAGCAAGCATAGAAGTGATTTATCTCGTCTGGTAGGCTTGTGTCACTTGGCAGCTCTCGGCTGTGCTTCCCTTTGTTGTCTGTAATAGTTTGCAAGCCCTGTGTAAGACCCTGTAGAAGAGATGACTACAGGAGAAGGACAGGAGGCCAGAGAAGAGGCCCTAGACCAGGGGTATTCAACTCTTACCCTTCGAGGTCCGGAGCCTGCTACCAACTACCACCTGGCCTCAACTGGTTTCTCTTTCAAACAGTTTTGTTTACCACTGTGTTCTGAGCCGTGGAGAGAGAACAGAGCAGACAGTCTGCCGTGTAGCTTAGTTTTCCAAACCTGCTTTTCCTCAGAGAGAGACAAAGAAAAAGAGGAGTGAAGCTATCGATGGTCTGATTCTTTAAGCGCTATGAGGACTGACTAGAGTACATCAACTGAGGTTCCACTTAATACAAACCAATGTCAGACCCTGCTCCCAGATCAGTAATGTCAGACCCTGCTCCCAGATCGGTAATGTCAGACCCTGCTCCCAGATCAGTAATGTCAGACCCTGCTCCCAGATCAGTAATGTCAGACCCTGCTCCCAGATCAGTAATGTCAGACCCTGCTCCCAGATCAGTAATGTCAGACCCTGCTCCCAGATCAGTAATGTCAGACCCTGCTCCCAGATCAGTAATGTCAGACCCTGCTCCCAGATCAGTAATGTCAGACCCTGCTCCCAGATCAGTAATGTCAGACCCTGCTCCCAGATCAGTAATGTCAGACCCTGCTCCCAGATCAGTAATGTCAGACCCTGCTCCCAGATCAGTAATGTCAGACCCTGCTCCCAGATCAGTAATGTCAGACCCTGCTCCCAGATCAGTAATGTCAGACCCTGCTCCCAGATCAGTAATGTCAAACCCTGCTCCCAGATAAGTAATGTCAGACACTGCTCCCAGATCAGTAATGTCAGACACTGCTCCCAGATCAGTAATGTCAGACACTGCTCCCAGATCAGTAATGTCAGACCCTGCTCCCAGATCAGTAATGTCAGACCCTGCTCCAAGATCAGTAATGTCAGACCCTGCTCCCAGATCAGTAATGTCAGACCCTGCTCCCAGATCAGTAATGTCAGACCCTGCTCCCAGATCAGTAATGTCAGACCCTGCTCCCAGATCAGATCTAATTCTACTGTACCTTCTATTTATAAATAAATATATTAAGGTCTTAGTTTTTAAGACAAAAGGAGGAGCAAAGCCTCTTTAGCGATAAGTCTCCTGTCGCAGGTGCGTTCTGGGTAAATAGAGAGAGAGGCAGGCAGAAATGGGGCGGACATCAAAGCCTTGTTGAGCTGTGATACCTTCAAAGACTTAGATTAGAGCCCTTCTATTTCCCCTCTCATCTTCTCTCCCCTTTCCTCTCCTCTCTCCCCCTTTCATCTTCTCTCCCCCTCTCCTCTCCCCTCCCCTCCTCATCTCCCTTCCTCCTCTCTCCCCTCCTCTCATCTCCCCTCCCCTCCCCTCCTCTCATCTCCCTTCCTCCTCTCTCCCCTCCTCTCATCTCCCCTCCCCTCCCCTCCTCTCATCTCCCTTCCTCCTCTCTCCCCTCCTCATCTCCCTCCCTCTCCTCCTATTCTGATGTCCTGCTATGTCTTTCCAGCTAAACATCTACTGCATCTTCCTTTGCTCACAGCAATTAGTTTTAATCGTATTCCTTATTTAAGCCATGTTTTGTACCCAGACTACCCTGCCAAGAAGGCTGACTAACATGCCTGTGATCTCCAGTGTGTATTTATATATTAATACATGTTTGATGATCTATACTCTCTCTATCTACTCTCATTCTCTCTCTCTCTCGTTCTACTCTATCTATTCTCTTTCTCTCTATTCTCTCTATCTATTCTCTTTCTCTCTATTCTCTCTCTCTATTCTCTCTCTATTCTCTTTCTCTCGTTCTACTCTATCCATTCTCTCTCTCTCTATCTATTCTCTTTCTCTCGTTCTACTTTCTCTCATTCTCTCTCTCTCATTCTCTCTCTCCTCTCTCTCTCTCTCTCTCTCTCTCTCTCTCTCTCTCTCTCTCTCTCTCTCTCTCTCTCTCTCTCGTTCTACTCACAGGGGTTCCTACATGGAGCTGTGGAGCCCATCGGCAGACTGTTTTTTGACTTGATGTGATCAGACAGTGTTCACTATTACTGGATAGGAGAATCTGTCTGAATAGGAATACAGAATATGTCTAAGTGTACAGACAGACAGAAACACATGCATATCCTACTGACTTGTAGCATCTCAGTATCACCCTGGAATAGTATAGAATACAATCTATCTGCTACTGCTTTCATCCCAGATTGACCGTTGACATTATACCAAACTGATACTAGGCACAATGAAATGCTGAAGAGCTTCCTGGATCTGTTCAGACAGACGTACAGGAGAAAGAGAAGAGCTTCCTGTATCTGTTCAGACAGACGTACAGGAGAAAGAGAAGAGCTTCCTGTATCTGTTCAGACAGACGTACAGGAGAAAGAGAAGAGCTTCCTGGATCTGTTCAGACAGACGTACAGGAGAAAGAGAAGAGCTTCCTGTATCTGTTCAGACAGACGTACAGGAGAAAGAGAAGAGCTTCCTGTATCTGTTCAGACAGACGTACAGGAGAAAGAGAAGAGCTTCCTGGATCTGTTCAGACAGACGTACAGGAGAAAGAGAAGAGCTTCCTGGATCTGTTCAGACAGACGTACAGGAGAAAGAGAAGAGCTTCCTGGATCTGTTCAGACAGACGTACAGGAGAAAGAGAAGAGCTTCCTGGATCTGTTCAGACAGACGTACAGGAGAAAGAGAAGAGAGAGGAGAAAAAAAGATGGTCAACTGTGAACATAATTAAAGTGGTTGTGGATGTTTCCACTCTATCGCTTTCCCCCACTCTCCCCTCTCCCTCCTCTCTCCCCCTCTCCCTCCTCTCTCTCTCTCTCACCTTTATCTCTCTCTCTCTCACCTTTATCTCTCTCTTACCTCTCTCTCTCTCTCGCTCTCTCTCACCTTTATCTCTCTCTTACCTCTCTCTCTCTCTCGCTCTCTCTCACCTTTATCTCTCTCTTAACTCTCTCTCTCTCCTCTCTCTCCTCTCTCTCTCATTGGCCGTCACTCATCAGGACAGAGACATCCAATCCCTGACCGCTCCAGATATGTCACAAACACTTCTCCTTACGTTGTGTTTTCTCCTGAGGTGACAGCTCCCATGTGTTTTTCTAGGACGACACAAGGCAGCATGCCATATGGCTGGTGAATGCTCTGTACTGTACTGCAGATATTGAACAGTGTGTTGTTATAGGTCATTATTCTCTGGTTCATTCATACATTCATGTCTTTATTTCTGTCATTTAAGCTCAGTTTTAACACCACAACAGTCTCAACTCCATCTGGTATTTCACGTCTTAATATGGCCGTCTCCTTCCAACCTCAGACGTCTTCTTCTTTAGCTGTGTGTTGACTTGATGTGATCAGACAGTGTTCACTGTTACTGGATAGGAGCTGTAGGGGAGACACAGGGGGGTAGGTTCCTACATGGAGCTGTGGAGCCCAGCGGCAGGCTGCGTGTTGTGAACTTGGGATCACTTTGAAAGAAGGAATAGGGAGACAAGGAAAGATGGAGAGAGAAAGGGGAGGAGAAGAGGAGGCAGAGGGGGAGGAAGAACACTCTACTTTACTCTACTTTAATGAGAGTAAATGTCCTCCCGTCTGCCACTAAATCAATCCAGTGGCTCTGCAGTCACATTACATACATTACATACACACAGTCACATTACATACACATTACATACACACAGTCACATTACATACACATTACATACATTAGATACATTACATACACACAGTCACATTACATACATTAGATACATTACATACACATTACATACATTAGATACATTACATACACACAGTCACATTACATACATTAGATACATTACATACACACAGTCACATTACATACATTACATACACATTACATACATTACATACACATTACATACACATTACATACATTAGATACATTACATACACACAGTCACATTACATACATTAGATACATTACATACACATTACATACATTAGATACATTACATACACACAGTCACATTACATACATTAGATACATTACATACACACAGTCACATTACATACATTACATACACATTACATACATTACATAAATTACATACACATTACATACACACAGTCACATTACATACATTACATTGCTCTCTGGCACACCGTGGTGGGATCAGTCTGTGACTGAAGGTGCTCCTCTGCATCATAACCATGGCATGCAGAGGGTGTGTGACGTTGTCCATGATGGCCAGCAGTTTGGCCAGGATATACACATTATATACACATACACACATTACATACACATTACGTACACACAGTCACATTACATATATTACATACACACATTACATACACATTACATACATTACATACACACATTACATACACACATTACATACATTACATACACACTGTCACATTACATACATACACACTGTCACATTACATACATTACATACACATTACATACACACTGTCACATTACATACATACACACTGTCACATTACATACATTACATACACATTACATACACACTGTCACATTACATACATACACACTGTCACATTACATACATTACATACATACATTACATACACACATTACATACACACATTACATACACATTACATACACACATTACATACACACATTACATACACACATTACATACACACATTACATACACACATTACATACACACATTACATACACATTACATACACACTGTCACATTACATACACACTGTCACATTACATACATTACATACACACATTACATACACATTACATACACACATTACATACACATTACATACACACATTACATACACACATTACATACACATTACATACACATTACATACACACATTACATACACATTACATACACACATTACATACACACATTACATACACATTACATACACACATTACATACACACATTACATACACATTACATACACATTACATACACATTACATACACATTACATACACACATTACATACACACATTACATACACATTACATACACATTACATACTCATTACATACACACATTACATACACATTACATACACACATTACATACACACATTACATACACACATTACATACACACATTACATACACACATTACATACACACATTACATACACACATTACATACACACATTACATACACATTACATACACATTACATACACATTACACACACATTCAGCTCACTGGGCGCCGGGTAGGCAAAGTGTTCCCATTTTGAACCATTTCATGTGTCTTACCGATGGTCCAAACTCTGACTGCTCGGCGTGCGCCGAAGAACAAATCAAGTGCACCTATTATAGGCCTACCGCTAGCCAATCGAATTGCTCAGATCACCGTGTCTGCACTGTGCAGCATCCTGGAGCACACAGCAAAATCAGTTAATACTACTGGGATTTCAAAACGCTTAAAACCATGACTAGATGGAGACTGTCAACGAATACAGCAAAGAGATACCGTTTGTATGAGTGAGGTGATGTTTAAGTTCTTACTCTGCACTGTCAACACGTTGTATTCAACACTTTTATAAGCCATGAAATGCACTTCTCCACTCGCGCTGCAACCAGCATTGCAGCTTCTTTGAATAAGTAGCAAAGAATATTGATAGGCTTGTGTTGTTTTTATTAGCAGCTGTTATATTCATAGGCTTGTGTTGTTATTATTAGCAGCTGTTATATTGAACGGCTTGTGTTGTTTTTATTAGCAGCTGTTATATTGATAGGCTTGTGTTGTTTTTATTAGCAGCTGTTATATTGATAGGCTTGTGTTATTATTAGCAGCTGTTATATTGAACGGCTTGTTTTGTTTTTATTAGCAGCTGTTATATTGATAGGCTTGTGTTGTTATTATTAGCAGCTGTTATATTGAACGGCTTGTGTTGTTTTTATTAGCAGCTGTTATATTGATAGGCTTGTGTTGTTTTTATTAGCAGCTGTTATATTGATAGGCTTGTGTTGTTATTATTAGCAGCTGTTATATTGATAGGCTTGTGTTGTTTTTATTAGCAGCTGTTATATTGTTTTTATTAGCAGCTGTTATATTGATAGGCTTGTGTTGTTTTTATTAGCAGCTGTTATATTGATAGGCTTGTGTTGTTTTTATTAGCAGCTGTTATATTGATAGGCTTGTGTTGTTTTTATTAGCAGCTGTTATATTGATAGGCTTGTGTTGTTTTTATTAGCAGCTGTTATATTGATAGGCTTGTGTTGTTTTTATTAGCAGCTGTTATATTGATAGGCTTGTGTTGTTTTTATTAGCAGCTGTTATATTGATAGGCTTGTGTTGTTTTTATTAGCAGCTGTTATATTGATAGGCTTGTGTTGTTTTTATTAGCAGCTGTTATATTGATAGGCTTGTGTTGTTATTATTAGCAGCTGTTATATTGATAGGCTTGTGTTGTTATTATTAGCAGCTGTTATATTGAACGGCTTGTGTTGTTTTTATTAGCAGCTGTTATATTGATAGGCTTGTGTTGTTTTTATTAGCAGCTGTTATATTGATAGGCTTGTGTTGTTTTTATTAGCTGCTGTTATATTGATAGGCTTGTGTTGTTATTATTAGCAGCTGTTATATTGAACGGCTTGTGTTGTTTTTATTAGCAGCTGTTATATTGATAGGCTTGTGTTGTTTTTATTAGCAGCTGTTATATTGATAGGCTTGTGTTGTTTTTATTAGCTACTGTTATATTGATAGGCTTGTGTTGTTTTTATTAGCTACTGTTATATTGATAGGCTTGTGTTGTTTTTATTA
>JAKYLM010000065.1:545008-631720 GCA_023634145.1 Thymallus thymallus
GGCTGTTATAGCTGGTGTTGGTGACTCTAGGGCTGTAATGGTACCCTATTCCTTATAAAGTGGTCAATGGGCCCTGGTCAAAAGTAGTCCACTAGATAGGGAATAGGGTTCTATTTGGACCCTGTGTTGGGATGTGTCCACTACTCTAACCCTCCCCAGCCAGACCCCCTGTTCCCCCAACAGTTCCCCATATAAAAGGCAATGGCCTGAGGTTAATAGCTTGAACTTTCCCTCTGTCTTTATAGTCCAGCTACAGAACTTCACACGGTCTCACACACAAACACACACTGGACACACAAACACACACTGGACACACAAACACACACTGGACACACAAACACACACACTGGACACACAAACACACACACTGGACACACACTGGACACACACTTGACACACACTGGACACACAAACACACACACTGGACACACAAACACACACACTGGACACACACTGGACACACAAACACACACACTGGACACACAAACACACACACTGGACACACACTGGACACACAAACACACACACTGGACACACAAACACACACACTGGACACACAAACACACACTGGACACACAAACACACACTGGACACACAAACATACACACTGGACACACAAACACACACACACACTGGACTGTTGCTGGCTGGTGGTGGAGTAGAGTTAGTGGAGAAACATCAGGTTATATTTGAACCAGTTAAAGGCTGTCTGCTTCTCTAATGGCATGGTTTAACTGGTGGTAGACTGTCTCTGTTGGATGGCCATCATCTCTGGCATTACTATGGCAACCCTCAAGACCTCAGCAATACTGCTCTCATCTCATTCAGTCTCTCTCTTTCCCCCTCTCTCTGTCTCTCTCTCTCTCTCTCTCGCGCTGTCTCTCTCCTTCTCTCTCTCCTCTCCTCCACCAGATAACAGTGATGAGACAGGAGTGATGGATAGTTTGCTGGAGGCTTTGCAGTCTGGAGCCGCGTTCAGAGACCGTCGGAAGAGAGCCCCCCGGCCTCGAGGTGAGACCTTTACAATACCCCTTTACAATAACTCAATACCCCTTTACAATAACTCAATACCCGTTACAATAACTCAATACCCGTTACAATAACTCAATACCCCTTTACAATAACTCAATACCCCTTTACAATAACTCAATACCCGTTACAATAACTCAATACCCCTTTACAATAACTCAATACCCCTTTACAATAACTCAATACCCCTTTACAATAACTCAATACCCGTTATAATAACTCAATACCCCTTTACAATAACTCAATACCCCTTTACAATAACTCAATACCCGTTACAATAACTCAATACCCCTTTACAATAACTCAATACCCCTTTACAATAACTCAATACCCGTTACAATAACTCAATACCCCTTTACAATAACTCAATACCCCTTTACAATAACTCAATACCCCTTTACAATAACTCAATACCCCTTTACAATAACTCAATACCCGTTACAATAACTCAATACCCCTTTACAATAACTCAATACCCCTTTACAATAACTCAATACCCCTTTACAATAACTCAATACCCCTTTACAATAACTCACCGTTACAATAACTCAATACCCCTTTACAATAACTCAATACCCGTTACAATAACTCAATACCCCTTTACAATAACTCAATACCCCTTTACAATAACTCAATACCCCTTTACAATAACTCAATACCCGTTACAATAACTCAATACCCCTTTACAATAACTCAATACCCCTTTACAATAACTCAATACCCGTTACAATAACTCAATACCCCTTTACAATAACTCAATACCCGTTACAATAACTCAATACCCCTTTACAATAACTCAATACCCCTTTACAATAACTCAATACCCGTTACAATAACTCAATACCCCTTTACAATAACTCAATACCCCGTTACAATAACTCAATACCCGTTACAATAACTCAATACCCCTTTACAATAACTCAATACCCCTTTACAATAACTCAATACCCCTTTACAATAACTCAATACCCCTTTACAATAACTCAATACCCGTTACAATAACTCAATACCCCTTTACAATAACTCAATACCCCTTTACAATAACTCAATACCCCTTTACAATAACTCAATACCCCTTTACAATAACTCAATACCCCTTTACAATAACTCAATACCCCTTTACAATAACTCAATACCCCTTTACAATAACTCAATACCCCTTTACAATAACTCAATACCCCTTTACAATAACTCAATACCCCTTTACAATAACTCAATACCCGTTACAATAACTCAATACCCCTTTACAATAACTCAATACCCGTTACAATAACTCAATACCCCTTTACAATAACTCAATACCCCTTTACAATAACTCAATACCCCTTTACAATAACTCAATACCCGTTACAATAACTCAATACCCGTTACAATAACTCAATACCCCTTTACAATAACTCAATACCCCTTTACAATAACTCAATACCCCTTACAATAACTCAATACCCCTTTACAATAACTCAATACCCGTTACAATAACTCAATACCCCTTTACAATAACTCTACCCCTTTACAATAACTCAATACCCGTTACAATAACTCAATACCCCTTTACAATAACTCAATACCCGTTACAATAACTCAATACCCCTTTACAATAACTCAATACCCCTTTACAATGACTCAATACCCCTTTACAATAACTCAATACCCCTTTACAATAACTCAATACCCCTTTACAATAACTCAATACCCCTTTACAATAACTCAATACCCCTTTACAATAACTCAATACCCCTTTACAATAACTCAATAGCCCTTTACAATAACTCAATACCCCTTTAAAATAACTCAATACCCCTTTACAATAACTCAATACCCCTTTACAATAACTCAATACCCCTTTACAATAACTCAATACCCCTTTAAAATAACTCAATACCCGTTACAATAACTCAATACCCCTTTACAATAATTAAATGCTTGTTACAATAACTCCTATACCCCCTACCTAACTCAACACCCCCCTTACAGTAACTCCTATACCCCCTACATAACTCAACACCACCTTACAGTAACTCCTATACCCCCTACCTAACTCAACACCCCCCTTACAGTAACTCCTATGCCCCCTGCCTAACTCAACACCCCCCTTACAGTAACTCCTATACCCCCTACCTAACTCAACACCCCCCTTACAGTAACTCCTATACATAGTACAAACAGCTGCTGGTTGTGCTAAAGTTTCTACTGATTCATTATTATATTATATTATTGTATTCAAGTTTCTACTGGTTAATTATGTTATTATATTATATAAAAGTTATTACTAGTTCATTATTATATTAATGTTTCTACTGGTTCATTATTATATTAAAGTTATTACTAGTTCATTATTATATTATTATATTAAAGTTATCACTAGTTAATTATTATATTCAACTTTTTACTAGTTCATTGTTTTATATTATTATATTAAAGTTATTACTAGTTTATTATTGTATTATTATATGAAAGTTTCTACTGGTTCATTAGTCTATTATGATATTAAAATTATTACTCATTAATTATAATATGATATTGTTATATAAACGTTTCTACTGGTTCGTTATTATATTAAAGTTATTACTGGTTCATTATTATATTAAAGTTATTACTGGTTCATTATTATATTAAAGTTTCTAGTGGTTCATTATTATATTAAAGTTATTACTGGTTCATTATTATATTAATGTTATTACTGGTTCATTATTATATTAAAGTTTCTAGTGGTTCATTATTATATTAAAGTTATTACTGGTTCATTATTATATTACAGTTATTACTGGTTCATTATTATATTAAAGTTATTACTGGTTCATTATTATATTAAAGTTATTACTGGTTCATTATTATATTAAAGTTATTACTGGTTCATTATTATATTACAGTTATTACTTGTTCATTATTATATTAAAGTTATTACTGGTTCATTATTATATTAAAGTTATCACTAGTTCATTATTATATGAAAGATTCCACTGGTTCGTTATTATATTATGTATTACTGGTTCATTATTATATTAAAGTTATTACTGGTTCGTTATTATATTATGTATTACTGGTTCATTATTATATTAAAGTTATTACTGGTTCGTTATTATATTATATTATAGTCATTATTGGTTCATTATATTACTATATTAAAGTTATTACTGGTTCATTAATATATTATTATTATATTAAAGTTATTTGATCATTTTTATATATTATTATATTAAAGTTTCTACTGGTTCGTTATTATATTAAAGTTATTACTGGTTCATTATTATATTCAAGTTATTACTGGTTCATTATTGTATTAAAGTTATTACTGGTTCATTATTGTATTATTGTAGTAACGTTTCCACTGGTTCCCACAGATGATCAGATGAGTCCCAGTTCATACCTCCAGGTTCTGAAGCCTTGTAACCATGGTAAAGACAAGCCAATTTCCGTCGCAGAGCATGTTCTATCTGTCTGTCTGCTAATGGGCATAACCAGAGCCATATATTTAGAATATAGCTATTTAAATGTATAGAAACATATGGTTCTTCTCATAACCCTGGCTGTCTTCTCAACTCTGAGCTTATCGGTGTCCTCGAATCGTGTGCTGCCTATATGGCTCTTCTCTGCATGGTGTCTGGTTGTGTGCTGCCTATATGGCTCTTCTCTGCATGGTGTCTGGTTGTGTGCTGCCTATATGGCTCTTCTCTGCCTGGTGTCTATGGTCGTGTGCTGCCTATATGGCTCTTCTCTGCCTGGTGTCTATGGTCGTGTGCTGCCTATATGGCTCTTCTCTGCCTGGTGTCTATGGTCGTGTGCTGCCTATATGGCTCTTCTCTGCCTGGTGTCTATGGTCGTGTGCTGCCTATATGGCTCTTCTCTGCCTGGTGTCTATGGTCGTGTGCTGCCTATATGGCTCTTCTCTGCCTGGTGTCTATGGTCGTGTGCTGCCTATATGGCTCTTCTCTGCCTGGTGTCTATGGTCGTGTGCTGCCTATATGGCTCTTCTCTGCCTGGTGTCTATGGTCGTGTGCTGCCTATATGGCTCTTCTCTGCCTGGTGTCTATGGTCGTGTGCTGCCTATATGGCTCTTCTCTGCCTGGTGTCTATGGTCGTGTGCTGCCTATATGGCTCTTCTCTGCCTGGTGTCTATGGTCGTGTGCTGCCTATATGGCTCTTCTCTGCCTGGTGTCTATGGTCGTGTGCTGCCTATATGGCTCTTCTCTGCCTGGTGTCTATGGTCGTGTGCTGCCTATATGGCTCTTCTCTGCATGGTGTCTGGTTGTGTGCTGCCTATATGGCTCTTCTCTGCCTGGTGTCTATGGTCGTGTGCTGCCTATATGGCTCTTCTCTGCCTGGTGTCTATGGTCGTGTGCTGCCTATATGGCTCTTCTCTGCCTGGTGTCTATGGTCGTGTGCTGCCTATATGGCTCTTCTCTGCCTGGTGTCTATGGTCGTGTGCTGCCTATATGGCTCTTCTCTGCCTGGTGTCTATGGTCGTGTGCTGCCTATATGGCTCTTCTCTGCCTGGTGTCTATGGTCGTGTGCTGCCTATATGGCTCTTCTCTGCCTGGTGTCTATGGTCGTGTGCTGCCTATATGGCTCTTCTCTGCCTGGTGTCTATGGTCGTGTGCTGCCTATATGGCTCTTCTCTGCCTGGTGTCTATGGTCGTGTGCTGCCTATATGGCTCTTCTCTGCCTGGTGTCTATGGTCGTGTGCTGCCTATATGGCTCTTCTCTGCCTGGTGTCTATGGTCGTGTGCTGCCTATATGGCTCTTCTCTGCCTGGTGTCTATGGTCGTGTGCTGCCTATATGGCTCTTCTCTGCCTGGTGTCTATGGTCGTGTGCTGCCTATATGGCTCTTCTCTGCCTGGTGTCTATGGTCGTGTGCTGCCTATATGGCTCTTCTCTGCCTGGTGTCTATGGTCGTGTGCTGCCTATATGGCTCTTCTCTGCCTGGTGTCTATGGTCGTGTGCTGCCTATATGGCTCTTCTCTGCCTGGTGTCTATGGTCGTGTGCTGCCTATATGGCTCTTCTCTGCCTGGTGTCTATGGTCGTGTGCTGCCTATATGGCTCTTCTCTGCCTGGTGTCTATGGTCGTGTGCTGCCTATATGGCTCTTCTCTGCCTGGTGTCTATGGTCGTGTGCTGCCTATATGGCTCTTCTCTGTTGTTCTCATTCCCTATATAGTGCACGACCACTCCTTTTGACCAGGGCCCTCTGGTATAGGGAGTAGGATACCATTTGAGATGTACCCTCAGTGTTTGTCTGTCTGTTAAGATTTCAGTGTTGTCGTTATCTGTAGAAAGTGGACAAACCTTCTTCTCTACATAACTTTGATCTGGACTTCTGTGTCTCTCTGTCGGTTTCTGACTTCAGCCCTGGGGCTTCCTCTGGTACCTGGGTATGGTGTGTGGGGGGGGGGGGTGCGTGCCTAGCATGTTTCTACATCTGTGTTGTGTAGTTATTGACAGCTCTCACTATGAGTACAGAGTGTTGCCTCCTGTGTTACTCCAATACTGCTCTCAACACACACACAGTACTGCTCTCAACACACACACAGTACTGCTCTCAACACACACACAGTCCTGCTCTCAACACACAGACAGTACTGCTCTCAACACACACACAGTACTGCTCTCAACACACACACAGTACTGCTCTCAACACACACACAGTACTGCTCTCAACACATTACACAGTACTGCTCTCAACACACACACAGTACTGCTCTCAACACACACACAGTACTGCTCTCAACACACACACAGTCCTGCTCTCAACACACACACAGTACTGCTCTCAACACACACACAGTACTGCTCTCAACACACACACAGTCCTGCTCTCAACACACAGACAGTACTGCTCTCAACACACACACAGTACTGCTCTCAACACACACACAGTCCTGCTCTCAACACACACACAGTACTGCTCTCAACACACACACAGTACTGCTCTCAACACACACACAGTCCTGCTCTCAACACACACACAGTCCTGCTCTCAACACACACACAGTCCTGCTCTCAACACACACACAGTACTGCTCTCAACACACACACAGTACTGCTCTCAACACACACACAGTACTGCTCTCAACACACACACAGTCCTGCTCTCAACACACACACAGTACTGCTCTCAACACACACACAGTACTGCTCTCAACACACACACAGTACTGCTCTCAACACACACACAGTCCTGCTCTCAACACACACACAGTCCTGCTCTCAACACACACACAGTACTGCTCTCAACACACAGACAGTACTGCTCTCAACACACACACAGTACTGCTCTCAACACACACACAGTACTGCTCTCAACACACACACAGTACTGCTCTCAACACACACACAGTACTGCTGTCATCACTACTGTATGGTGGAGGGAGAACAGGTATCAAACATGCTGCACTTTGTGTGGTAACCAGTGTAGAGCAAACTGTTACAGAACAAGCAACATGGGCTGGCTAATGATATGGAACAGAGTTATCTCTCTCTCTCTCTCTCTCTCTCTCTCTCTGTCTCTCTCTCTGCATTATGTACAGTCATGAAGAAAAGGGTTGAATCCCAAATGGCACCTTATTTCTTATGGGCCCTGGTTAAAAGTATTGCACTATATATAGAAAATATGGTGCAATTTGGGACACAGGAAGGAATATATTACTTCTGTGGTTAGATTTTTCTATTCGCTGCAAGATAAACAATGCTGCTTGGTCAGCCTCCTGTCAAGGCTTTCCACACTCATTATAGAGACACTTAAAAAATGAGTTAGCTGTAACCCTATTACCTCTTATTGCCTTCAATGGGGATCCCAGCCAGCTGTGTGCAGGCATACATGAATAATAATACTATCTATAGCTCTCTTTCTTTCAATCTACCTACCTCTTTCTCTCTCTCTCATCCCTCTCTCTATCTCTGTCTCCCTCTCTATCCATCTCCAAAGTGGCATCTCAGTGCTAGAGGCGTCACTACAGACTACCTGGTTCAAATCCAGACTGTATCACAACCGGCCGTGATTGAGAGTCCCATAGGGTGGCGCACATTTTGCCCAGCGTCGTCCAAGTTTGACCGGTGTAGGCCATCATTGTAAATAAGAATTTGTTCTTAACTGACTTGCCTAGTTAAATTTAAATGTATTATCTCTATCTCTATATCTCTCTCTCTCGCTGTTGTTCTGTACTGATTTATCTGAAATTAGATTGGAGAAGGGAGGAGGAGAGGAGGAAGGGAGAGAGAGGGGGGGGGGGGGGAAGAGAGAGAGAGACTCACTCCCAGGCTGTGAACAGGCCCGACCCCCACTCTTACACTAGCCCAAGCCAAGCATGTACTAGATGCTCAGCAGGCTCTGCTCACACTTACTGGCCTGAGGCCAAACCACACAACCAATAACATTGGACATTTTCTGGAACACAAAGCCTTCACTATCTCATCTTGGAATACACAAGGTCTGAGGTCATCTGCCTTTGGCCTAAAGAGCAGGAACCCAGACTTCATCAAAGAAATTAGAAAAACAGACATCCTACAAGAAACATGGTGTAAAGGTGACGGACCCACTGGCTGCCCTCTAGGTTACAGAGAGCTGGTAGTCCCATCCACCAAACTACCAGGTGTGAAACAGGGAGAGACTCAGAGGGTATGCTAATTTGGTTTAGAGCAGACCTAACCCACTCTATTGAATTAGTCAAAACAGGAACATTTTACATCTGGCTAGAAATTAATAAGGAAATTATCTCAACAGAGAACAATGTCCTCATGTGTGCTGCTTATATCCCCCCAATAGTATCCCCATACTTTAACGATGACAGCTTCTCCATCCTGGAGGGGGAAATCAACCATTTCCAGGCCCAGGGAAATGTACTAGCTGTGGTGACCTAAATGCCAGAACTGGACAAGAACCTGACACCCTCAACACACATGGGGACAAACACCTACCTGGAGGTGACAGCATTCCCTCCCCCATATGCCCCCTAGACACAACTATGACAACATAACCAACAAAAACGGGTCACAACTCCTGCAGCTCTGTCGCACGCTGGGTCTGTACATAGTCAATGGTAGGATTCGAGGAGACTCCTACGGTAGGTACACATATAGCTCATGTCTTGGCAGTAGTACTGTAGACTACTTTATCACTGACCTCAACCCAGAGTCTCTCAGAGCGTTCACAGTCAGTCCACTGATACCCCTATCAGATCACAGCAAAATCACACTACTTGAACAGAGCAATACTCAATCATGAGGCATCAAAGCCAAAGGAACTGAATAATATTAAGAAATAATAAAGATGGAAGGAAAGTAGTGTTGAAATCTACCAAAAAACTATTAGGCAACAACAAATTCAATCCCTTCTAGACAATTTCCTGGATAAAACGTTCCACTGTAAGAGTGAAGGTGTGACCTTGTCAGTAGAAAACCTCAACAGTATATTTGACCTCTCAGCTTCTCTATCAAATATAAACATTTAAAACAGAAAACCGAAGAAAATTAACAATGTCTCACTATGGTGAATCGCTAAAACAATACATAAATACACTACTGAAAAAGAAGGAACAGCACGTCAGAAACCAGCTCAATGTAATTGAAGAATCCATAGACTATAACCACTTCTGGGAAAATTGGAAAACACTAAACAAACAACAACACCAAGAGTTATCTATCCAAAACAGAGAAGTATGGGTTATTAATTTTCCCTTTTATACTTTAACTATGTGCACATCATTATAACACTGTTTATATACATAATATGACATTTGAAATGTCTTTATTCTTTTGGAACTTCTGAGTGTAATCTACTTCACTTGCTTTGGCAATGTTAACATATGTTTCCCATACCAATAAAGACACTTGATATGAATTTAATTTAATTTAATTGAAATTGAGAGAGAGGGAGAGAGGAAGAGAACACGGAAGAGAGTGATAGAAGAGGGAGAGAGGAAGAGAACATGTTAGTGGCCTGGTGTAATCCATCACGGAGTCCCACAGCGTTACCCAACCTCTTCACCTCATACTTAACCATCCCTCTCACATCATGTCATGTCCTACAGCAAGAAGAGATGAAGGACACAGTGCATTCTGGGATGGAAATGTCAGAGAGGGAGCGAAAGAGGGGGAGAAAGAGGAAGAGAGAGAATGCAAGATGTGCCTGCTGACTGGCTGGTGAAGGCCCTTGGGTCCCTGAAGCTCCCCTGGTGGTGTGGAGGTCCTGGGGCAGGGTGGCTGTCCTCTACCCCCTTGCCCTCCTCTCTTTGCCTGGGACACAGCCTCACAGACCAGGCAAGCCCCAGGCTCTGCTGTGTCACTAGGCCGGGCCCCTCTGCTTTCATCTCTGCCTCCTCTCCTCTCCTCTGCCATCCCCTAGCGCCAACATGGCTAATTAGCCCCTCCGCCCGGCCCGAACATTCATCTTCATTTCCCCCTCTCTGCCATCTGCCTCTTAAATAACACTCCTCCCTCCATCTCTCCTTTAAATAACACTCCTCCTCCCTCCATCTCTCCTTTAAATAACACTCCTCCATCTCTCCTTCCAATAACACTCCTCCTCTCCTCAGTCTTTCAGATGGTATGTAGGTGGAGGGTTTAAAGGATACCTCCTCTCCTCAGTCTTTCAGATGGTATGTAGGTGGAGGGTTTAAAGGATACCTCCTCTCCTCAGTCTTTCAGATGGTATGTAGGTGGAGGGTTTAAAGGATACCTCCTCTCCTCAGTCTTTCAGATGGTATGTAGGTGGAGGGTTTAAAGGATACCTCCTCTCCTCAGTCTTTCAGATGGTATGTAGGTGGAGGGTTTAAAGGATACCTCCTCTCCTCAGTCTTTCAGATGGTATGTAGGTGGAGGGTTTAAAGGATACCTCCTCTCCTCAGTCTTTCAGATGGTATGTAGGTGGAGGGTTTAAAGGATACCTCCTCTCCTCAGTCTTTCAGATGGTATGTAGGTGGAGGGTTTAAAGGATACCTCCTCTCCTCAGTCTTTCAGATGGTATGTAGGTGGAGGGTTTAAAGGATACCTCCTCTCCTCAGTCTTTCAGATGGTATGTAGGTGGAGGGTTTAAAGGATACCTCCTCTCCTCAGTCTTTCAGATGGTATGTAGGTGGAGGGTTTAAAGGATACCTCCTCTCCTCAGTCTTTCAGATGGTATGTAGGTCATAACATGTGAATATGACACAGCAATATGACTTTAATAAACTTAATCTGAGACCATTAGGATGATTCAGACTTCCTTCATCCTTATGCTGCCTCCTTTCCTCGCTACCCCTCCCTCTCTCTCCTCCCTCTCTCTCCCTCCCTCCATCTCTCTCTCTCCTCTCTCTCTCTCCCTCCATCTCTCTCTCTCCTCTCTCTCTCTCCCTCCATCTCTCTCTCTCCTCTCTCTCCCTCCATCTCTCTCTCTCTCTCTCTCTCTCTCTCTCTCTCTCTCTCCTCCCTCTCTCTCTCTCTCTCTCTCCTCCCTCTCTCTCTCTCTCCTCTCTCTCTCTCTCCCTCCATCTCTCTCCTCTCTCTCTCTCTCTCCCTCCATCTCTCTCTCTCCTCTCTCTCTCTCTCTCTCTCCCCGTCGATACCTCTCCCTCGCTACTTGTCGCTCTCTCTCTCTCTCCCTCCCTCGCTACCCCTCTTCTCTTCCTCTGTTTCTCTCTCTCGCCCTCTAACTCCCCCCTCACTATCTCTCTCTCTGCCCCTCAGCACCTCTCTCTCGCTACCTTCCTCTCTCCATCGCTACCCCTCGCTGCCTCTCTCTCTCCCTCCCTCCCTCAGAGTAGAGTAACATGAAGAATGAGTTGTATGTGTATGTTACCATACCTGTGAGTACCAGACTTTCTCTCATTTTGCCAGTCCTCACTTGAAAAAGGGCTATTTTAGGCTTATGGGTTAGGTTTAGTTCCCAGAAAGTCCTCACAAGTATAGTAAGACATGGTGTAGGTGTGTGTGTGTGTGAGAGAGAGAGGGAGAGGAGAGAGTGTGGTGTGTGTGTGTGGTGTGTGTGTAGGTGTGTGTGTGGTGTGTAGATGTGTGTGTGGTGTGTAGTGTAGGTGTGTAAGTGTGTGTGTGTAGATGTGTGTGTGGTGTTTAGTGTGTAGTGTGTAGGTGTTCAGTATCGATGTCAAGATCATTAGATCTTCTAATAGAACAGAATTTTTTTCTAAACTAAAAAGTATTCCTCCTCTCCTCTTCTCCTCTTCTCTTCTCCTCCTCTCCCCCTCTCCTCTTCTCCTCCTCTCCTCCTCTCCTCTTCTCCTCCTCTCCCCCTCCCCTCTTCTCCTCCTCTCCCCCTCTCCTCTTCTCCTCCTCTCCCCCTCTCCTCTTCTCCTCCTCTCCCCCTCCCCTCTTCTCCTCCTCTCCCCCTCTCCTCTTCTCCTCCTCTCCCCCTTTCCTCCTGACTCCTCTCCACCTCTCCTCCTGACCCCTTCTCCTCCTGACTCCTCTCCTCCTCTCCCCCTTTCCTCCTGACTCCTCTCCACCTCTCCTCCTGACTCCTCTCCACCTCTCCTCCTGACTCCTCTCCTTACTCCATCTTCCCAGACATGACGTAAGCAGAAAAAGGGGGTGATACTCAATCACTTCACTGAGCCCAATCTGTGTGAGAGACGAGGGTGTGTGTGTGAAGAGAAGAGCAGCTCTCCTTTCTCTCCCCATCCTCCTGTAGTTAATTGATGTTTCATGTCATTGTTCTAAAAGTTTGACTGTCAAAATGGGTGATTTATCGCTGTTTCTCCATAATACATCTTCTACATGTCAAACACACACGCACCGTGTGCTTTTCATTAGAGTGACGGATTATTACAGAAGAGCTTCTGTTCCAGAAGACCTCACACTCTCACAGACTCAGACTCAGAGGAAAATGTATCAGAGTAGAACCTGCTGTTAAAATGATGTGTAGGTACCAACGTAGACACTGGTGCAGATCTGTTAAAATGCTGCTCGTTCTTTTCCTCCACAACAGGCTATCACCTGTATTACACACACACACACCAAGCTTTCCTACCTGCCTTAATCTGCATATTATCTGTTTGAATCATTAGTCCTCTCTAACGACAAGACACATCTGGAGGAATCTGGTGCTGTTAACTCCTCAGCCCTGGTAGGAAGTCCCAGAGAGGGTCATCTTCCTCAGGTCAGGAGCAGGCTTGTTCATGTGTACCCCTGGAAGACTGAATCACAGTCACCACCAACCAAAAGTAGTGTACTATGCAGGGAATAGGTTGCCATTTGGGACACAGATAGAGAGAAAGGAACCTGCCTGAGCAGGGTGGATCAGAGCAAATCTTGCGTCCAGCCAACCCAACATCCTCCCCGAGGGGATCACAGCATCAAATAGAACCTGCTGCCTGGGGCGTAAGGCTGGCCTTTCTGCTCCGCTCAGCGTACGAGCTATCAGGCTCAGAGCTCTACCCCGGAGCTCATCCCAGATCAGCGGGAAGTCTCCAGAGAGGGAAAAAGGAGTTTGGGATTTAGGAATTCCAGAATGTAAAGACTGGTAGACTTTATTTCCCCCAGAAGGTAAAATAATATTGGCATAGTGGATTCCAATGGAGAATGTTGTTGCCTTGCTGTGAACAATCTGCCCAGTGATGGGATGACCAAAGGTTTTACACCTGAATAAAGGCAGACATTGCATTGACATTGTAGACAGGGCAAGAGAGTACAACTGGAGAAACATATTCTGCCTTCACAGACAGACCCCTCTCTTTAGCCAACCAATCACAAACCAGTCAGCATGGCAACCTGTCACCATAGCAACAGGGACACTTCAGGACAGCAGCATGCCTTGGGAGCAGCGATGTCAGATCCGTTGGAACGATTACCTAAAAACAGACAAGGAGTCTAAAACACAGGACCTGCATCCCTAAATGGCACCCTATTCCCTAGATAGTGCACTACTTTTGACCAGAACCCACTGTGTAGGGAATATGGTGCCATTTAGGGATGCAGACTTAGATGAGCACCTTCACAAAGCCAGCTTCACCCTCAGCACATCAGATCAACTCCAATAGAATGGAATAATCAAGACATCTGGTGCTGTATCACTGAATAGAGCAGTGGAACATCTCTAGTGATATTACTGTCATAGAGGAAACTACTTTCACCCTGTTCATCAGCTGTACCTCATCTCATAGATCTACCACTGATGGTGTCAATCTGTCATTATTAACACCTCTGGGTCAAAGACTTAATGAAGTCCCTCCCCTCAGACACAGAGAACACTAGAACCACTCCTATAAGATAGACAGAGAGAGCACTAGAACCACTCCTATAAGATAGACAGAGAGAGCACTAGAACCACTCCTATAAGATCGACAGAGAGAGCACTAGAACCACTCCTATAAGATAGACAGAGAGAGCACTAGAACCACTCCTATAAGATAGACCAGACAGAGAGAGCACTAGAACCACTCCTATAAGATAGACAGAGAGAGCACTAGAACCACTCCTATAAGATAGACAGAGAGAGCACTAGAACCACTCCTATAAGATAGACCAGACAGAGAGAGCACTAGAACCACTCCTATAAGATAGACAGAGAGAGCACTAGAACCACTCCTATAAGATAGACAGAGAGAGCACTAGAACCACTCCTATAAGATAGACAGAGAGAGCACTAGAACCACTCCTATAAGATAGACCAGACAGAGAGAGCACTAGAACCACTCCTATAAGATAGACCAGACAGAGATAGTGATCTAGTCCCTCCTATAAGATAGACCAGACAGAGATAGTGATCAAGCCCCTCCTATCACACAGGACATTGGAGATAGTGTTGGGCTGATTATGAGGGTGGGGCTCTGGGAGATACAACGCTAGGCTGTGGTTCCATGGTTCTGTGTGTGGGCTGTGACAGTGTGCGGTGGAGAGATAAGATGGAGTATTATATTAAATGACCACTAAGAGGCTGGTGCTGCATGGGGCTGTGTTGTCTCTGTCTGGGAAGGGATTCATGCTGACTAACGCCAGGCAGGTTGTCTATGTCAGCCAGGCCCCATCTGATTCCAACGCATTGGAGTCGCTCTCCTCTCCTCTGCAGCTTGTTGCTCTATACATGGATCGTAACCTGGGGATTTGCCAAATGGCACCCTATTCCCTATATAATGCAGTACTTTTGACCAAAAGTAGTGCACTGTGTAGGGAATAGGTTTCCATTTGGGAGGTAGACAGTGTTATAGGATGAATATAGATGAAGGTGAGAGTCTCAACAGTAGCTACAGCCTCTCTTAACAAGTCTGTCACACTCATGAGGTTTTTCCTTCAGTAGCTACAGCCTGATTCAAGCCTCTGTCCATCCATCCTTACTCCCTCATCTTGTCTTCTTCATTCCACACTCCACTTCTCCTTTTCTCTGTGCTGTGCCCTCTCCTCTTTTCTTCCCCCTCTGTTGGAGGGTCTTGGTGTCTGGCCTTGCAGCCAGGAGCCCTGACAGTGCAGTGAATGGAAAGGAAACAGAGGTACTTAGAGAACAGAGCTGAACAGCAATCAGAGATTATCAGCTCACCTGCTGCTAGCCGCTTAACTTAAAGTATGTGAATGGCTTGATCAGGGCTCGCCTGGCCTGGCTTCCCTTTTCATCGACCCCAAGCCTCCATTACGCCATGGGAGCCACCTAGCCCCGACTCATCCACCTCAGAGTGGATATGACAGGACCCTGATCGGCTTAAGGTCCTCCCGACGTCCCAGTCAGACAGACGGGAGTCTTTTTAAACCTTTATTTAACTAGGCAAGTTAGTTAAGAACAAATTCTTATTTACAATGATGGTCTAGGGGTTAACTGCCTTGTTCAGGGGCAGAACAACAGATTTTTACCTTGTCAGCTCGGGGATTCGATCCACCAACCTTTCGGTTACGGACCCGAAGCTCTAACCACTCGGCTTCCTGCCGCCCCAAAGTGAGTGACTGAGTGGACTGTACTGGGCGCGAGGTACATATGGATTTAGTCCAATCCATCCGTTAGCTAGCTGTTCTCTAGCCAGGGAAAAATGAGATATTCAGTTAGCTAACTGTTCTCTAGACAGGGAAAAATGAGATATTCAGTTAGCTAACTGTTCTCTAGACAGGGAAAAATGAGATATTCAGTTAGCTAACTGTTCTCTAGACAGGGAAAAATGAGATATTCAGTTAGCTAACTGTTCTCTAGACAGGTATATGAGATATTCAGTTAGCTAACTGTTCTCTAGACAGGGATATGAGATATTCAGTTAGCTAACTGTTCTTTAGACATGGATATATGAGATATTCAGATAGCTAACTGTTCTCTAGACAGGTATATGAGATATTCAGTTAGCTAACTGTTCTTTAGACATGGATATATGAGATATTCAGATAGCTAGTTGTTCTCTACAAAGGAATATTTGAGATGTTACACTAGTTCTGTCAGGAATGGGCCAAAATTCACCCAACTTATTGTGGGAAGCTTGTGGAAGGCTACCCGAAACGTTTGACCCAAGTTAAACAATTTAAAGGCAATGCTACCAAATACTAATTGAGTGTATGTAAACTTCTGACCCACTGGGAATGTGATGAAAGAAATAAAAGCTGAAATAAATCATTATCTCTACTATTATTCTGACATTTCACATTCTTAAAATAAAGTGGTGATCCTAACTGACCTAAGACAGGGAATATTTACTAGGATTAAATGTCAGGAAATGTGAAAAATGTAGTTTAAATGTATTTGGCTAAGGTGTATGTAAACTTCCTACTTCAACTGTAAGTGAAAAGGCTAGCATGACAGACACCTGGCAGCCAGATGAGACAATGGTCCACTTTTCCTTCTTTCTGCTATGATTTCTTTCACATCATGTTCTTGCTGATTCTGCAGTGTTGTACTGAGGAGAGATGAGAGAGTAGATGGTGAAGTCCAAGAAGACTGTGTATAAATGTTGCTCCCTGTAAGTGGAGCTGCTCTGACATTAGGTAGACTGTTATCTGTAGAAGGCTGTGTGTGGGCAATCAGCTTCTTAGTAAGAGACTGGTCTGTATCAGCCCTGCAATCATGTCTCCAGGCAGAGAGTAGAGTGGATTCCTTGCCATTTACAGCAGAGTAACGCCATTAGAGCAGAGCTAGGCTCTTGCCACAGAGGTGATAATAGCATGTAGCCAATTTGCCCCAGAAAAGCACAAGGAGCTGTATTGACTGAAGAGTAAAATAGGGATACAGAATAATTGCAGGTGGGGTATGTTGAATCTCCAAAAGTGATTTGCTTTTACTCAAAGTCCCATGTACTTATCATAGGGCTGTGGAGTGAGGACTGTGTCTGTGTGGATTAGTGGGGAAATGGCTATCATCATTCAATCACAGCCAGCAGACAAAACTTTGACAAGGGAATTCAACTTTGAGGTAGGAAGAAACTTGACGAACCAGAGAAGTGCCCATCCTCCAGCTCCATCTTCATCTTAGGCATGTGTCTGTTACTACTACTGTGTATGTTACTACTGCTGTGTATGTTACTACTGCTGTGTATGTTACTACTGCTGTGTCTGTTACTACTGCTGTGTATGTTACTACTGCTGTGTATGTTACTACTGCTGTGTCTGTTACTACTACTGTGTATGTTACTACTGCTGTGTATGTTACTACTGCTGTGTATGTTACTACTGCTGTGTCTGTTACTACTACTGTGTATGTTACTACTGCTGTGTATGTTACTACTGCTGTGTCTGTTACTACTACTGTGTATGTTACTACTGCTGTGTCTGTTACTACTGCTGTGTCTGTTACTACTGCTGTGTCTGTTACTACTACTGTGTCTGTTACTACTACTGTGTCTGTTACTACTGCTGTGTCTGTTACTACTGCTGTGTCTGTTACTACTGCTGTGTCTGTTACTACTGCTGTGTCTGTTACTACTACTGTATATGTTACTACTGCTGTGTCTGTTACTACTGCTGTGTCTGTTACTACTGCTGTGTCTGTTACTACTGCTGTGTATGTTACTACTGCTGTGTCTGTTACTACTACTGTGTATGTTACTACTGCTGTGTCTGTTACTACTGCTGTGTCTGTTACTACTGCTGTGTATGTTACTACTGCTGTGTCTGTTACTACTGCTGTGTCTGTTACTACTGCTGTGTCTGTTACTACTGCTGTGTATGTTACTACTGCTGTGTCTGTTACTACTGCTGTGTCTGTTACTACTGCTGTGTCTGTTACTACTATTGTGTATGTTACTACTGCTGTGTATGTTACTACTACTGTGTCTGTTACTACTACTGTGTCTGTTACTACTGCTGTGTCTGTTACTACTGCTGTGTCTGTTACTACTGCTGTGTCTGTTACTACTACTGTGTCTGTTACTACTACTGTGTCTGTTACTACTGCTGTGTCTGTTACTACTGCTGTGTCTGTTACTACTGCTGTCTCTTACTACTACTGCTGTGTCTGTTACTACTACTGCTGTGTCTGTTACTACTACTACTGTGTCTGTTACTACTACTGTCTCTCTCTCACACACACACACACTTACTATGCTGTACTATTCTGTAACAGATCTCTTAACAGAGCCTTCAAGGACCTGACTTTAATTAGCCAATCACTTCTGTTACTGAGGACTACCCTGTGCTGTGCTGTGCTGTGCTGTGCTGTGCTGTGCTGTGCTGTGCTGTGCTGTGCGTGTGTGGCTCTGCTTGTGCCTGTGAATGCCTGCTTTGTAATAGCAGTGCTTGACATTTCGGCGTTGTCCAGTCTTCGTAGATCAGCAGATCCTTTCCATTCCAGCCCAGACCATCATAAATAAATACGTGGTCTGTCCGGCTCAAAGGACCATATCGCCCAAACACAAGTCATCATGTTGCCATGGGACTAGAGAAGTACAGTCGTGGCCAGAAATATCAACACCCTTGCACTTTTTCCAAATAATGCATAATAGTGTTTGCTTATTCCACAAAGAAATCCTTAAATAGCCCGCATAATATTATTAGCACCTTCTAGAAGTAGTTTGAGAAAAGGACTCATTCTCCTGTTGTGTGTCACTGTGTACCGCAATGAGCATGGAGAACAGAAATAACAGCTGAGAATTAACTGAGGAGGTCAGACACTAGAACGTTGCCAAGCATGGACAATCTCAAGGCTACAAGTCCATCTCCAGAGACCTTGATGTTCCTGTTTCCACCGTACGTAATGTTATCAAGAAGAAGATTGCAGCGAAGGATTGTTATTATGGTGGTGAAAGCACCTCGATCAACTGCCACACAGATTCAAGCTGACCTTCAGACAAAGCGTACGACAGTTTCAACTCGCACCATCCGTTGCCAACTCAATGAAAGGGAGTTATATGGTGGTAGGAGACCCAGGAGGAACCCACTGCAGAGAGATAGATATAATAATGACAGACTGCAATTGGCCAAAACACACCTGAACATGCCAAAATCCTTCAGGGAGAATGTCCTCTGGACGGATGAGACCATAGTCAAGCATTTTAGTAAAGCACACCCTCTGGCACGGGGTGCCTTGAACGTCTGCATGGCATCATGACATCAGGAGAATACCAAGGCATTTTTTAGCGCAATGTCAGTGTCAGAAAGCTGGGTCACGGCTGAAGGTCATGTGTCTTCCAGCAGGACAATGACCCCAAACGCACTTCAAAAAGCACCCAGGAATGGTTCAAGATAAAACGCTGGACTGTTCTGAAGTGGCCAGCAATGATTCCCATTGAAAACTTGTGGAAAGATCTGAAAACAGCATTTGGGAAAATGCGTCTGGGAGAACTGTAGCAGTTTGCACAAAAATATATAGGAAGCACTTGATTGCAGTTATTTTGACCAAAGGCTGTGCTACAAAATATTAAGTCTATGGTGTCAATCATTTTGTTGATGCCATTTCTGTTTTCTGATTTAATTGGATATATTAAGTTCTAAATCAAAAACAAAGGTTCTGTAATATTAACAGTGAAATGAAGAATTGTGGAGACTAAATACTTTGGTCAATTTCAGCTTATTTTAAGGAAAATGTTGAGTCACCTGAATAAAGTGCAAGGGTGCCAAGATTTTTGGCCACGACTGTATATGTGGACACCCCCAAAGCTTTTCACTTTTCAGTTCAGCGATATTTACCCACAACCCCCCTTGTGAGAGAAGGCTAGAACTAGACAGGCAAACAATCTGGTTAACTCACCACGATGGCAATGGGTGTGGTTCATTTACTGATGAACCTGAGATCCCTGACGTTTTAGGCTACGGCTGTGTCCCAAATGGCACCCTTTTCCCTTGATAGTGCACTTCTTTACCTAGGGCTCTGGTCAAAAGTCGTGCACTATATAGTAGTGCCATTTTGGGACACAACCAATGTTTTTTTTTATTTCACCGCCTCGTCTGGACTAAACAGAGTTAGCTAATGAGGTGAATAGCAGGAATGTTAATGATATTGCAGCATGGCGGTTAGAGAAGAGAAGCTGTTTAAATACTTCTCAGAGATAGAGAGAGCTGCATCTCAAATGGTACTATTCCCTAGATAGTGCACTACTTTACATAGGGCTCTGGTCTCACACACACACACACACACACACACCATCTATCTCATTATACATGCAGTTACAGCAGCCTCGAGGTAGACACACAATTAAAATGCTGAAACAATAATATTGTTTTAGTATTAAACTATGTTCCGTATGCATGCTGGAGAACTAATGTCTGCTACTTAGTGACTTTAGTGTCATGGAGGCAAACGAGAGGTTAGTCTGCGCCGGCTGAGCCACCTGGACTAAGGCCTAGTCATCTGGTTTACAGTAGACAGGTACAGCCTAGTCATCTGGTTTACAGTAGACGGGTACAGCCTAGTCATCTGGTTTACAGTAGACGGGTACAGCCTAGTCATCTGGTTTACAGTAGACGGGTACAGCCTAGTCATCTGGTTTACAGTAGACGGGTACAGCCTAGTCATCTGGTTTACAGTAGACGGGTACAGCCTAGTCATCTGGTTTACAGTAGACGGGTACAGCCTAGTCATCTGGTTTACAGTACACGGGTACAGCCTAGTCATCTGGTTTACAGTACACGGGTACAGCCTAGTCATCTGGTTTACAGTACACGGGTACAGCCTAGTCATCTGGTTTACAGTACACGGGTACAGCCTAGTCATCTGGTTTACAGTAGACGGGTACAGCCTAGTCATCTGGTTTACAGTACACGGGTACAGCCTAGTCAACTGGTTTACAGTAGACGGGTACAGCCTAGTCATCTGGTTTACAGTACACGGGTACAGCCTAGTCAACTGGTTTACAGTACACGGGTACAGCCTAGTCATCTGGTTTACAGTACACGGGTACAGCCTAGTCATCTGGTTTACAGTAGACGGGTACAGCCTAGTCATCTGGTTTACAGTACACGGGTACAGCCTAGTCATCTGGTTTACAGTAGACGGGTACAGCCTAGTCATCTGGTTTACAGTAGACGGGTACAGCCTAGTCATCTGGTTTACAGTAGACGGGTACAGCCTAGTCATCTGGTTTACAGTAGACGGGTACAGCCTAGTCATCTGGTTTACAGTAGACGGGTACAGCCTAGTCATCTGGTTTACAGTACACGGGTACAAAGACATACATAATATAAACTACATACATTACACCACTGTGTACAGCCCAGATCTAGTCTGTGGTAGAAATACATAATATAAACTACATACATTACACCACTGAGTACAGCCCAGATCTAGTCTGTGGTAGAAATACATAATATACATTACACCACTGTGTACAGCCCAGATCTAGTCTGTGGTAGAAATACATAATATACACTACATACATTACACCACTGTGTACAGCCCAGATCTAGTCTGTGGTAGAAATACATAATATAAACTACATACATTACACCACTGAGTACAGCCCAGATCTAGTCTGTGGTAGAAATACATAATATAAACTACATACATTACACCACTGAGTACAGCCCAGATCTAGTCTGTGGTAGAAATACATAATATAAACTACATACATTACACCACTGAGTACAGCCCAGATCTAGTCTGTGGTAGAAATACATAATATAAACTACATACATTACACCACTGAGTACAGCCCAGATCTAGTCTGTGGTAGAAATACATAATATACACGACATACATTACACCACTGAGTACAGCCCAGATCTAGTCTGTGGTAGAAATACATAATATACACGACATACATTGCACCACTGTGTACAGCCCAGATCTAGTCTGTGGTAGAAATACATTGACAGTGAATGGGTAAGTGAGTGTGGGTGTGATGTGTCAATTAACAGGTTAATGTCAAATGCTAATTATGTTACAAAATCGTCCAAATAGAGCCTTGAATATTGAGCCTCATCTAAAGGTGTTAAGACCGTGTTAATGATTCTCCACTGTGTGAAGGTAGAGGAGTCTTCATCACTGTTCCTGGAGAGCAACCCTCCTGTAGTTGTAACCCCAGTTGTAACTAACCTGATTCAATCAGCTAATTATTAGAACCAGGTGCGCCAGATTTGGGTTGGGGCCTAAACGTACAGAACGGTATCTCTCCATGAACAGGGCTGGGGAGCCCTGTCTTAGCCTGTGTTCTTAACATGTCAGCGTGTTAAAAGGCAGACCCTTACACACACCACTTCACAGCTCTACTGTAGCCCTCTGCTCTCAGGCTTCATAATAACACACACTCATGAAAACCCTTTCCCCTCTCTCTCTCTCCCCCCATCCCTCCCACCTCTGATCTCCCCATCATTAATATAGTGTTCCATCTCTTCCTGGGATTATCACTCTTTTAATAGTGTAAAGCTGCTTTGTGTTGCTGCTGAATGGTTCAATGGGAGGGAAAGTAAAACCCTCTTTGTGAAAGGAATGGAGGAGAGAGGGGTGGAGGGAGGGAGGCAATGGGATAGTTATTAGTGTCTGCTGGGGGTTTAAGCCCTGGATCAGATACAGAGAAAAGTAGACCTGTTTGTGTTGGAGGATCACAGAGTCATGGATCAGATACAGAGAAAAGTAGACCTGTTTGTGTTGGAGGATCACAGAGTCATGGATCAGATACAGAGAAAAGTAGACCTGTTTGTGTTGGAGGATCACAGAGTCATGGATCAGATACAGAGAAAAGTAGACCTGTTTGTGTTGGAGGATCACAGAGTAATGGATCAGATACAGAGAAAAGTAGACCTGTTTGTGTTGGAGGATCACTGAGTCATGGATCAGATACAGAGAAAAGTAGACCTGTATGTGTTGGAGGATCACAGAGTAATGGATCAGATACAGAGAAAAGTAGACCTGTTTGTGTTGGAGGATCACTGAGTCATGGATCAGATACAGAGAAAAGTAGACCTGTTTGTGTTGGAGGATCACAGAGTAATGGATCAGATACAGAGAAAAGTAGACCTGTATGTGTTGGAGGATCACAGAGTAATGGATCAGATACAGAGAAAAGTAGATCTGTTTGTGTTGGAGGATCACTGAGTCATGGATCAGATACAGAGAAAAGTAGACCTGTTTGTGTTGGAGGATCACAGAGTAATGGATCAGATACAGAGAAAAGTAGACCTGTATGTGTTGGAGGATCACAGAGTAATGGATCAGATACAGAGAAAAGTAGACCTGTTTGTGTTGGAGGATCACTGAGTCATGGATCAGATACAGAGAAAAGTAGACCTGTTTGTGTTGGAGGATCACAGAGTCATGGATCAGATACAGAGAAAAGTAGACCTGTATGTGTTGGAGGATCACAGAGTCATGGATCAGATACAGTGAAAAGTAGACCTGTTTGTGTTGGAGGATCACAGAGTCATGGATCAGATACAGTGAAAAGTAGACCTGTTTGTGTTGGAGGATCAGAGAGTCACGTTTTTCCTCTCTCTTTGTCCTGTCCCCCTGCGACGTCACATTTAGTGGCACATAAATGAGAAAGCCGAGAGGAGAGGGAGTAACGAGCGAAAGGACAAAATGTAGCACTTTTCACTAGCATCCCCTTAAAGGTATAATTACCTGTCTTTGGATTTGAGAAAGGCAAAATGAGGAGCGCCAAAATAGATCTGGAGGAAAGGAGCATCTCTGATCTTCGCCTGGCAGAATAAAATAATGAAACCCTTAAATTGAACACTGTTTTTCATGTGCAAATTATACTTTACATGTTGACAGTTCACAATGTAGCTCGATGCCTGGCTCATTCTCTCTCTCATTCTCTCTCTCTCTCTCTCTCTCTCTCTCTCTCTCATTCTCTCTCTCTCTCTCTCTCTCTCTCTCTCTCTCTCTCTCTCTAAACAGACTATTATCCTTCCAATCCAGTTCCCAACTTTCTACTAGGAAAACAAGGAGAGAAATCTCTCTTCACCGAGGGGGGACAACAACTGACATCCCCTCTAGTACACTTAATGGAGACGCTTTATAAGATCCAATCAAAGATTAGTAAACAACAACAAAAACAGGAGAATGAAAGAGTGCAGAGAAATTAAAGTATAAACCTTTCTAAGGGTTCTCAAAGCTTCTTTCTTTGCCAGTAACATCACTTTGTGTGTTGTCTGAATGGAAACCAATGGGAGATCTAGGTAGAAGCAGAGAAACACAGAGGGGAGGTTAAACCCCTGAGATACTCATGACTGTAGTTTACAGAGCTCCAGATATGGAGGGAAGAGAAAATACTGTCACGTGGCTTTAAATCAGTACCAGGTAGTCAGTACCAGGTAGTCAGTACCAGGCACTCATCTTTAACCCTATTACACATCAGTCCAGACTCTCTGTCCCTCCCTCCCTCTTCCCCTCAACATCTCTCTCCCCCTCTACGTCTCTCCCCCTCTCTACGTCTCTCCCCCTCTGCCAGTGCTCTGCCAACCCACAGCTCTCTGTTCCTCCCCCAACAAGACGGGTAGCCTCTCCTCATCAGAGAGGGCTTTGAAACCTTGAATAAGGGTTTCACATTTGGGGAGATGACACTCTCTAATTGTTTAATATTTTTGACATTTTGTCAGGAAATGCAGCTCTTTCTCTGGTTCTGCTGTGGTGCAGTGGTTGCACAGCCTTTCCTCTACAGGGAGCCAGGTTTTCCTGTGTCTACCCTTCTCAATAGCAAGGCTGTGCTCACTGAGCCTGTACTTTGTCAAGGTTTTTCTAAGGTTTTGATCAGTAACTATCGTCAAATAGTTAGCCACGATGTACTGTTGATTTAGGGCCAGATAGCACTGCATGTTGCTTTGTGTTTGTGTTTCCCAATAAGTAATGTAGTTTTGTTTTGACTGTGTTGTAATTTGATTTGATCTGATTGATTGGATTTTCTGGTCCTGAGGCTTCAGTGTGTTAGTAGAACAGGTTAGTGAACTCAGCCCCAGGACCAGCTGGATAAGGGGACTCTGTTCTTCAGTGTGTTAGTAGAACAGGTTAGTGAACTCAGGACCAGCTGGATGAGGGGACTCTGTTCTTCAGTGTGTTAGTAGAACAGGTTAGTGAACTCAGCCCCAGGACCAGCTGGATGAGGGGACTCTGTTCTTCAGTGTGTTAGTAGAACAGGTTAGTGAACTCAGCCCCAGGACCAGCTGGATAAGGGGACTCTGTTCTTCAGTGTGTTAGTAGAACAGGTTAGTGAACTCAGGACCAGCTGGATGAGGGGACTCTGTTCTTCAGTGTGTTAGTAGAACAGGTTAGTGAACTCAGCCCCAGGACCAGCTGGATGAGGGGACTCTGTTCTTCAGTGTGTTAGTAGAACAGGTTTGTGAACTCAGCCCCAGGACCAGCTGGATGAGGGGACTCTGTTCTTCAGTGTGTTAGTAGAACAGGTTTGTGAACTCAGCCCCAGGACCAGCTGGATGAGGGGACTCTGTTCTTCAGTGTGTTAGTAGAACAGGTTTGTGAACTCAGCCCCAGGACCAGCTGGATGAGGGGACTATGTTCTTCATTGTGTTAGGTGAACAGGTTTGTGAACTTAGCCCCAGGACCAGCTGGATGAGGGGACTATGTTCTTCATTGTGTTAGGTGAACAGGTTTGTGAACTCAGCCCCAGGACCAGCTGGATGAGGGGACTCTGTTCTTCAGTGTGTTAGTAGAACAGGTTTGTGAACTCAGCCCCAGGACCAGCTGGATAAGGGGACTCTGTTCTTCAGTGTGTTAGTAGAACAGGTTTGTGAACTCAGCCCCAGGACCAGCTCATGTTAGATGTTTCCAAAATGTAATTTCTCTTTAGTTTTTATTATTAGTGGATATTTGCCTAATTCTGCCCTACATGCATTGTTTTCCTCTGGACATGTAGGATAATCTTACAGAATTCTACATGCAGGGTTTCAATGGGGTGAAATCTTGTTTTGCAAGTGGACCCACACCTCGCTGCCATAAAGTGCAATTTGGTTCAATGACACATTCAATTAGTTTTAGACAAATTTTAATAGGTATTTCAATTTGAATGTGTTTTTTAATGGTGTAGAATGTCTTGCGTGCTTTCTCTCTCAGTTCATTCACTGCACCATAGGGCGGCGCACAATTGGCCCAGCATCGTCTGAGTTGTAGGCCGTCATTGTAAATAAGAATTTGTTATTAACTGACTTGCCTAGTAAATAAAGGTTAAATTAAAAATAAATAATTTAGGTGTCCAAGTGAGCTTATTTTTAAACCTAAGTAATTGTAGTGTGTGCAGTACTCTATATATTTAAACCTAAGTAATTGTAGTGTGTGCAGTACTCTATATATTTAAACCTAAGTAATTGTAGTGTGTGCAGTACTCTATATATTTAAACCTAAGTAATTGTAGTGTGTGCAGTACTCTATATATTTAAACCTAAGTAATTGTAGTGTGTGCAGTACTATATATATTTAAACCTAAGTAATTGTAGTGTGTGCAGTACTATATATATTTAAACCTAAGTAATTGTAGTGTGTGCAGTACTCTATATATTTAAACCTAAGTAATTGTAGTGTGTGCAGTACTCTATATATTTAAACCTAAGTAATTGTAGTGTGTACAGTACTATATATATTTGGAATGGAAAATCATTATTTTAGTCTTTTATGGGGTTTTCTGCCAGGGCCTGGGTCTAACAGTACTGCTCTAGCAGGTCCAGGCTCTGCTGTAGGCCATGTGCTGTGGGTGACAGCAGGCATAGGTCATCATGAAGAGCAGGCATTTAACCTCTGAATTGTGGAGACTAACACCAGGGGCTGAGGATTTTTCTAGAATAGTGGCCAATTCATTGATGTAAATATTGAAGAGTGCAGGGCTCAGATTGCAGCCCTGGCGAAGGCCCCGCCCCTGGTTAAAGAATTCTGTTATTTTCTTGATGCTTTCTTGAAGTTTGATGCTGCATATATTGCCAGTATACATTGATTTAATTGTGTCATATGTTTTACCCGCTACACCACTTTAATACCTTTGTAGAACAGTCCTGTATGCCAAATAGAATCAAATTCTTTTTGGAAGTCGATAGAGCAAGCGTATATTTTCGTATTATTTTGGTGGACATGTTTATCTATCAGGGTGTGTAGGGTGTAAATATGATCGGTCGTGCGATGTTATGGTATAAATCCAATTTGGCTTTTACTCAAGACATTGTGCTTATTAAGGAAGTTTAGAACTCTTACATTTATAGAACTCTTACAGTTTAGAACTCTTACATTTATAGAACTCTTACAGTTTAGAACTCTTACATTTATAGAACTCTTACATTTATAGAACTCTTACATTTATAGAACTCTTACATTTATATAACTCTTACATTTAGAACTCTTACATTTATAGAACTCTTACATTTATAGAACTCTTACATTTAGAACTCTTACATTTATAGAACTCTTACATTTATAGAACACTTACATTTATAGAACTCTTACATTTATAGAACTCTTACATTTATAGAACTCTTACATTTAGAACTCTTACATTTATAGAACTCTTACATTTATAGAACTCTTACATTTAGAACTCTTACATTTATAGAACTCTTACATTTATAGAACTCTTACATTTATAGAACTCTTACATTTATAGAACTCTTACATTTATAGAACTCTTACATTTATAGAACTCTTACATTTAGAACTCTTACATTTAGAACTCTTACATTTCTAATACATTGATAAAGGTTTCTGTTATACTACTGAAAACCTTCCCCAGGTTACTGTTCACTCAAATGCCTCTGGAATTGTTACGGTGAAATTTGTCTCCGTTCTTAAAGATTGGGGTTATGAGTCCTTGATTCCTCAGGGAAATAGCCTACACTCAGGATCAAATTAAACATCAAATTAAACAGTTTTATTGACATGTTGCACAAGTGAATTTGAGCATCTCATTTAGGATGCCATCAGGTCCGCATGCTTTTTTAAATTTGAGGGCCTGAAGTTTCTTAGAGCTCCTGGTCAGTAATTGGGGTCCAATGGATTTTGATAGTCCTTTATAGCTTTTTCTAATCCATTCAACTTCTCATAAATGTGGCATTGTTCTGCGTTTGTGTCAATTTGAACGGTGTTGTAGAGCGTTTTATAATGGGTTTCCATATGTCACCATATTGTTTCACTAATTCCTCTTGTTTCGATTTTTAGTTTCTTCCAGTTTTGCCAGAAGTTGTTTGTGTTTATGGACTCCTTAATTAGTGTCAGCTGCTTTCTGTTGTACTTTCTGAGTGTACGTTTATAGAGTTGTAAAGTCTCACAGTAATGAAGGCGTAATTCACCATTATTTGGGTCTCTGTGCTTTTGGTTTGATAGTGTTCTATGTTTTTTCCTTATAATTTTACAATCTGCATCAAACCAGTTCATCTGTGCTCTTTCTTGGTTTGTTTTTTATCAATTTCAGTTGTGCTTCTTTTGCCGTTTGCCTGAAATATATAGTTGATGTTTTTTTTACTGTTTCTTTACTGTGAGTGAATGTGGTTTCCAGAAAGTTATCTATGAATGTTTGGATATTTTGGTTACTGGTTGCTTTCTGGTATTCTTCTGTGCTGTTTTGGGCCCATCTGTAAGAATTTCTGACATTGTAAAGCTTACTGGGCTGTGAATGTGTGGTTCTTTCCATGTCTGTTCTTTTGAGGAACAACATAATTTGGCTGTGATCCGACAAAGGTGTTAGTAGCTTGACGTTGATTGAGCTGAGAGAGAAAGGGTCAATGTCTGTAATCATATAGTCTACTGTGCTGTGGCCGATAGGTGAATCTTCCTAAAGAGTCCTCCTGCAACCTACCATTGACAAAGTACAAACCCAGGCTTCGACAGAGCTGCAACAGATCCCTTCCGTTTTTGTTGATGATGCTGTCACTGTTATTTCTATGGGGGAGATTAAGACCGTTAGAAACAGTATGTCCTGTAATAAAGCTGTCCCGTCGTGTGCTTGTTAGATCAGGTAGTGTTCCTGTGCGTGCATTTGTATCCCCACATATGAGCACATTTCCCTGGGCCTGGAAATGGCTCGTCTCTTCCTCAAGGATGGGGAATATCTCCTCTGAGTAATATGGGGATTCTGAGGGGGGGGGGGATATATATATTGTGCAAAGGAACACATATTTCTCTGTCAGTACAAGTTCTATTTTTAGTTTTAACCAAATGTGATTTTTGCCAATTTTGAGAGGATCAATTAGGTTTTGTAGTTTGGATTTGTACCAAATGATGAATCCTCCAGAGTCTCTGCCTCTACTGACAGAGCTGTGTTTCTGTCAGGGCACAATTACCTCTCTGTAGCCTGTGGGACAGTGAGTGACAATGTCTGCCTTACACCATGTCTCCTGCAGAATGATGACGTCAACATCTTTAACATTTGTTTGGAACTCCAGTGCTAAACTCTTCAGTCCAAAGGTGGATGAGTTTAGGCCCTGAATGTTCCACATGGTAACTGATAGTGATTTCATGTTGCAAAAAGAAAAACGGCACAATCAGAAATACAGTAACTATTAACTACTGAGTTGTTCACACATATATACTGTATATATAGGTACACATACACATACATACATGCTCTGGCGGGGATTGTTGGGTGGTGAGCAACGTGCACGTTCAGGAGTAGGCCACACCCTCTGGTGATGTCAGCGTTGACTTTCTGAATAGTACGGGGATGAAAGTCTTTGCCCTCTACGTCTCTCTCTCTCTCTCTCTCTCTCTCTCTCTCTCTCTCTCTCTCTCTCTCTCTCTCTCTCTCTCTCTCTCTCTCTCTCTTCCCCTCTACATCTTCCTCCCTCTGTCTCCCCCTCTCTACCCCTCTACATCTCTCTCTCTCTCTCTCTCTTCCCCTCTCACTCTCCCTCCCCTCTCTCTCTCTCTCTGTAACTATCTCAGACAGCTCATCATTATCAGTGTGATCAGTGAGACAGAGAGGAGGTCAATAAACTAGCATTGTTAGTGTTCACACATCTCAGACAGATAGAGGGAGAGAGATTACAGATGCACAATTGAGGGCATCCTGTCGGGCTGTATCACCACCTGGTACGGCAACTGCACCGCCCGCAACCACAGGGCTCTCCAGAGGGTGGTGCGGTCTGCCCAATGCATTACCAGGGGCAAACTACCCGCCCTCCAGGACACCTACAGCACCCGATGTCACAGGAAGGCCAAAAAGATCATCCTCCCAGTAATAGCATTCACAGTCACCCACTTTACATTTAGCTCTGAGTTACTGAGTACCTAATTAATCAAATTTTTTTGAAAACCACAACATCCTTGGCCTCTATCAGACACATTAAAATAATCCTCTGGAGACCACACACACACCAGACACACACACACACCAGATACAGACACACACACCAGAGAGACACACACACACCAGAGACTCACCAGATACAGACACACACACCAGAGAGACACACACCAGATACAGACACACACACACCAGATACAGACACACACACACCACAGGCACACACATCCCTGGGTCTTTTCAGTTCGCTGCAGCTAGCGACTGGAACGAGCTGCAACAAACACTCAAACTGGACAGTTTTATCTCCATCTCTTCATTCAAAGACTCAATCATGGACACTCTTACTGACAGTTGTGGCTGCTTTGGGAGGACCCATCCCTGTTTTGCGTGATAGGTAGGCTGCTTTGCGTGGTAGGTAGGTAGGTAGGTAGGTAGGTAGGTAGGTAGGTAGGTAGGTAGGTAGGTAGGTAGGTAGGTAGGTAGGTAGGTAGGTAGGTAGGTAGGTAGGTAGGTAGGTAGGTAGGTAGGTAGGTAGGTAGGTAGGTAGGTAGGTACAGCGGGTGAAATAAGTATTGAACACGTCACCAGAAATTAAGTTATGTGTAATAATGTGAAATGATACACTTACTGATATTTATTTAATACTTTGTACAAAAGCCTTTGTTGGTAATGACAGCTTCAAGACGCCTCCTGTATGGAGAAACTAGTCGCATGCATTGCTCTGGTGTGATTTTGGCCCATTCTTACACACAAACAGTCTTCAAATCTTGAAGGTTCCGTGGGCCTCTTCTATGAATCTTGATCTTCAGTTCTTTCCATAGATTTTCAATGGGATTTAAGTCAGGTGATTGGCTGGGCCATTCTAGCAGCTTTATTTTCTTTCTTTGAAACCAATTGAGAGTTTCCTTGGCTGTGTGTTTGGGATCATTGTCTTGCTGAAATGTTTGTTTCCCTCGTTTCATCTTATCATCCTGGTAGATGGCAGCAGATTTTTGTCAAGAATGTATCGGTAAATTTGCCCATTCATCCTTCCTTCAATTATGTGAAGTTTGCCAGTACCATTTCCTGAAAAGCAGCCCCACACCATGATGTTCCCACCTCCAAACTTCACTGTTGGTATGGTGTTTTTAGGGTGATGTGCAGTGCCATTTCTCCTCCAAACATGGTGTGTATTATGACATCCAAATAGTTCAATTTTGCTCTCATCTGACCACACTATATTCTCCCAGTATTTCACCGGCTTTTCCAAATGTTGTGCAGCAAACTTTAAACAAGCTTTTTTTTCAGCAATGGAGTCTTGCGTGGTGAGCGTGCATACAGGCCATGGCGGTGGAGTGCATTACTTACTGTTTTCTTTGATTGCAGGTCTTTTTGAAGCTCTCCACAAGTGGTCCTTGGCTCTTGGACAACTCTTCTGATTATTCTTTTCACTCCTCTGTCAGAAATCTTGCGAGGAGCACCTGGTCGAGGCAAATTTATGGTGAAATGATTGTCTTTCCACTTCCGTATTATGGCCCCAACAGTGCTCACTGGAACATTCAGAAGCTTAGAAATGCGCCTATAACCAATGCCATCATTATGTTTTGCAACAATTAGGTTGCGAAGGTCTTGAGATGAGATGTCCCACAAGACATGAGATGTGTCTTGTGTGACACCTTGGCAATGAGACCTTTTTGTAGGCCATCAGTTGGGACTGAACCAGCTGATATTAATTTGCACTGACAGGGGGCTGGATTGCTTTTTAATTACTGATAGTTTTCAGCTGTTGTCTTGGCTTTCCATGCCTTTTTGAACCTCCCTTTTTTCATGTGTTCAATACTTTTTCCCTGTGTCATTTCACATTATTACACATAACTTAATTTCTGAACGTATTTGTATGTATGGATTACTTGGGTTGTTACCAACATCTGGTGAAAATGTAATGTCAATAGCACCTTTGGAAATATATTTACTGAGAAAAATGGTGACGTGTTCAATACTTATTTCACCCGCGGTAGGTAGGTAGGTAGGTAGGTAGGTAGGTAGGTAGGTAGGTAGGTAGGTAGGTAGGTAGGTAGGTAGGTAGGTAGGTAGGTAGGTAGGTAGGTAGGTAGGTAGGTAGGTAGGTAGGTAGGTAGGTAGGTAGGTAGGTAGGTAGGTAGGTAGGTACTTGAAGTATTGTTGTCTCTACCTTCTTGCCCTTTGTGCTGTTGTCTGGACCAATAATTTTTGTACCATGTGTTGTGTTGCTACCATGTTGTTGTCATGTTGTGTTGCTGCCATGCTGTGTTGTCATGTGTTGCTGTGTTGTTGTCTCAGGTCTCTCTTTATGTAGTGTTGTCTTGTCTCTTGTTGTGATGTGTGTTTGGTCCTATATTTATATTTTATTTATTCGTCCCTGCAGGAGGTCTTTTGCCTTTTGGTAGGTCGTCATTGTAAATAAGAACTAGTTCTTAACTGACATGCCTAGTTAAAGAAAGGTTAAATAAAAATGATAATAATACGTTATGGTCATAAATAAAAACACATACCAGACACACACACACACACACGCCAGACACACTCACACACACCAGAGACACACCAGAGACACACCAGACACACTCACACACACCAGAGACACACACACACATACCAGAGACACACACACGCGCCAGAGAGACACACACACACACACACACCAGAGACACAGACACACACCAGAGACACAGACACACACCAGAGACACAGACACACACACACACGCCAGACAGACACACACCAGAGACACAGACACACACACACACACACACACACACCAGAGAGACACACACATACCACAGACACACACACACACACACCAGAGACACAGACATACAGACAGGTGTGTGGGGGTGTTGGTGTGTGGCATTACAAACCAACCTGTATTAGCCTGGCAGAAGTTAGCTAGTGCTTAGCTTAGCGCTGACGCTATGCTAGACTGACAGAAGTTAGCTGGTGGTTAACTTAGTACTGCAGATGTGTTATACAGATAGACGTTAGCTAGTGCTAGCTGCAGCTGTGTAGCTGTAGAGCTGCTGGAGCCACAGAGCCAGAGAAAGAGTGGTGTGATAACAGACAGCTGATGGATCTTCTGCCCTGTTGGAGATTGGAGGCATAGCTCCATACGTAGTGCTCTCCGCACATCCTCCGTCCCTGTTTGGATGGGTCCTCCCATCGGCACCACACTGACACTGTCTTAATAACCTCTCTCGCTCTTTCTCTCACACAAACACACACAGTTGATGAAGTTTTCTATTGAAAGTCAAAGACCAATACAAACCAAAGCCACTCCAATCCAGTAGCTACTACATATCCTGCTGTGATGCTCCTGTAGGTACCACCACTGTAGTGCCACTCCCTGGCCCCAGGCAAGGGCTAGAGGGGAGTCCTGCTGTGACCTGCCTGGGGAGGTGTGGAGAAGTAGGAGGTAGGAGGCAAGGGGAGTAGGAGACAGTAGGAGGAGGAGTAGGAGACAGTAGTAGGAGGAGGAGTAGGAGACAGTAGGAGGAGGAGTAGGAGACAGTAGGAGGAGGAGGAGACAGTAGGAGACAGTAGGAGGAGGAGGAGACAGTAGGAGGAGGAGGAGACAGGAGGAGGAGGAGTAGGAGACAGTAGGAGGAGGAGGAGGAGGAGACAGTAGGAGGAGGAGGAGACAGTAGGAGGAGGAGTAGTAGACAGTAGGAGGAGGAGGAGTAGTAGACAGTGTGAGGAGGAGGAGTAGGAGACAGTAGGAGGAGGAGTAGGAGGCAGGGGGAGGAGGAGTAGGAGGCTGGAGGGGTGGGAGGTAGTGAGGAGGGGTGGAGGATGAGGAGGCTGGCTGGGGGGGGGGGTAGTGAGGAGGGGTGGAGGATGAGGAGGCTGGCTGGGGGGGGTGGTAGTGAGGAGGGGTGGAGGATGAGGAGGCTGGCTGGGGGGGGTAGTGAGGAGGGGTGGAGGATGAGGAGGCTGGCTGGGGGGAGGTAGTGAGGAGGGGTGGAGGATGAGGAGGCTGGCTGGGGGGGGGGTAGTGAGGAGGGGTGGAGGAGGCTGGCTGGGGGGGAGGTAGTGAGGAGGGGTGGAGGATGAGGAGGCTGGCTGGGGGGGGGTAGTGAGGAGGGGTGGAGGATGAGGAGGCTGGCTGGGGGGGGGGGGGTAGTGAGGAGGGGTGGAGGATGAGGAGGCTGGCTGGGGGGGGGTAGTGAGGAAGGTGGTCTCTAGCTCTGAGCACGAAGTGAAAACAGATGGAGTGAGGCAGAGAGTGGGGGGGTGGGGGATCTGACAGGCCTCTCTCTCTCTCTCTCTCTCCCCTGACTGATGAAATTGCCATTGATTTATAACAAATGCCAGCAGCCTGACGTAGCAGCCGCTGTTTTGTCGCTTTCACACAGACCGAGAAAGACAGAGAGAGAGAGAGCCTCAGAGCTCCAAGGTAGGCAGAGGCTGCTTTCCTAATGGCACACTATTCTCTTTTTAGCTCACTACTTTTGACCAGAGCCCAATGGACCCTGGTTAAAAGTAGTGCACTGTATAGGGAATAGAGTGCTGTTTGGGACATAGGCAGGTTCTATCTATCAATCACTCCTCTTCTCCTCTGACTGATCTGTCCCATCTGTCCCTCCCGCCATCCGTCCATAAGTCTGCCTCACGGCGCAGAGCTGGACAATCGGCCGGTACCCGGGCTCGCCAACCAGCATAATGGCTTTGATGGCTCTGTCCGGCTCGGTCACCGTGGTGATACAAACAGGAAGTGACAGGTGGTCTCTAGGGGGAATGGCCTGTTCATGTTAAAGACAGTACAATATGAAGATAGGCAGACAATGCCTCTCCATTAGAAATCCCTGATCAAGCTTGTAGGTGATGTCATGACGATGTTGGCTAGCTAAGGTCATCGGGTCTAGCGGTCGTCTTGCGCCGAACTCCCCCAAATGGCACCCTATTCCCTAAATAGTGCACTACTTTTGACCCTATGGGCCCTGGTCAACAAAGAGAATAGGGTGCCATTTGGGACGTATCCTTTCGGTTGTCTAGAGTAGAATGGACTGGAGCATCACCTACAGGGCAGGACCACAGTCACCTACAGTTACCCCTCTGTGACAGATACCTACCTACCAGACATCTCAGGGCAGGACCACAGTCACCTACAGTTACCCCTCTGTGACAGATACCTACCTACCAGACATCTCAGGGCAGGACCACAGTCACCTACAGTTACCCCTCTGTGACAGATACCTACCTACCAGACATCTCAGGGCAGGACCACAGTCACCTACAGTTACCCCTCTGTGACAGATACCTACCTACCAGACATCTCAGGGCAGGACCACAGTCACCTACAGTTACCCCTCTGTGACAGATACCTACCTACCAGACATCTCAGGGCAGGACCACAGTCACCTACAGTTACCCCTCTGTGACAGATACCTACCTACCAGACATCTCAGGGCAGGACCACAGTCACCTACAGTTACCCCTCTGTGACAGATACCTACCTACCAGACATCTCAGGGCAGGACCACAGTCACCTACAGTTACCCCTCTGTGACAGATACCTACCTACCAGACATCTCAGGGCAGGACCACAGTCACCTACAGTTACCCCTCTGTGACAGATACCTACCTACCAGACATCTCAGGGCAGGACCACAGTCACCTACAGTTACCCCTCTGTGACAGATACCTACCTACCAGACATCTCAGGGCAGGACCACAGTCACCTACAGTTACCCCTCTGTGACAGATACCTACCTACCAGACATCTCAGGGCAGGACCACAGTCACCTACAGTTACCCCTCTGTGACAGATACCTACCTACCAGACATCTCAGGGCAGGACCACAGTCACCTACAGTTACCCCTCTGTGACAGATACCTACCTACCAGACATCTCAGGGCAGGACCACAGTCACCTACAGTTACCCCTCTGTGACAGATACCTACCTACCAGACATCTCAGGGCAGGACCACAGTCACCTACAGTTACCCCTCTGTGACAGATACCTACCTACCAGACATCTCAGGGCAGGACCACAGTCACCTACAGTTACCCCTCTGTGACAGATACCTACCTACCAGACATCTCAGGGCAGGACCACAGTCACCTACAGTTACCCCTCTGTGACAGATACCTACCTACCAGACATCTCAGGGCAGGACCACAGTTACCCCTCTGTGACAGATACCTACCTACCAGACATCTCAGGGCAGGACCACAGTTACCCCTCTGTGACAGATACCTACCTACCAGACATCTCAGGGCAGGACCACAGTTACCCCTCTGTGACAGATACCTACCTACCAGACATCTCAGGGCAGGACCACAGTCACCTACAGTTACCCCTCTGTGACAGATACCTACCTACCAGACATCTCAGGGCAGGACCACAGTCACCTACAGTTACCCCTCTGTGACAGATACCTACCTACCAGACATCTCAGGGCAGGACCACAGTCACCTACAGTTACCCCTCTGTGACAGATACCTACCTACCAGACATCTCAGGGCAGGACCACAGTTACCCCTCTGTGACAGATACCTACCTACCAGACATCTCAGGGCAGGACCACAGTCACCTACAGTTACCCCTCTGTGACAGATACCTACCTACCAGACATCTCAGGGCAGGACCACAGTCACCTACAGTTACCCCTCTGTGACAGATACCTACCTACCAGACATCTCAGGGCAGGACCACAGTCACCTACAGTTACCCCTCTGTGACAGATACCTACCTACCAGACATCTCAGGGCAGGACCACAGTCACCTACAGTTACCCCTCTGTGACAGATACCTACCTACCAGACATCTCAGGGCAGGACCACAGTCACCTACAGTTACCCCTCTGTGACAGATACCTACCTACCAGACATCTCAGGGCAGGACCACAGTCACCTACAGTTACCCCTCTGTGACAGATACCTACCTACCAGACATCTCAGGGCAGGACCACAGTCACCTACAGTTACCCCTCTGTGACAGATACCTACCTACCAGACATCTCAGGGCAGGACCACAGTCACCTACAGTTACCCCTCTGTGACAGATACCTACCTACCAGACATCTCAGGGCAGGACCACAGTCACCTACAGTTACCCCTCTGTGACAGATACCTACCTACCAGACATCTCAGGGCAGGACCACAGTCACCTACAGTTACCCCTCTGTGACAGATACCTACCTACCAGACATCTCAGGGCAGGACCACAGTCACCTACAGTTACCCCTCTGTGACAGATACCTACCTACCAGACATCTCAGGGCAGGACCACAGTCACCTACAGTTACCCCTCTGTGACAGATACCTACCTACCAGACATCTCAGGGCAGGACCACAGTCACCTACAGTTACCCCTCTGTGACAGATACCTACCTACCAGACATCTCAGGGCAGGACCACAGTCACCTACAGTTACCCCTCTGTGACAGATACCTACCTACCAGACATCTCAGGGCAGGACCACAGTCACCTACAGTTACCCCTCTGTGACAGATACCTACCTACCAGACATCTCAGGGCAGGACCACAGTCACCTACAGTTACCCCTCTGTGACAGATACCTACCTACCAGACATCTCAGGGCAGGACCACAGTCACCTACAGTTACCCCTCTGTGACAGATACCTACCTACCAGACATCTCAGGGCAGGACCACAGTCACCTACAGTTACCCCTCTGTGACAGATACCTACCTACCAGACATCTCAGGGCAGGACCACAGTCACCTACAGTTACCCCTCTGTGACAGATACCTACCTACCAGACATCTCAGGGCAGGACCACAGTCACCTACAGTTACCCCTCTGTGACAGATACCTACCTACCATACATCTCAGGGCAGGACCACAGTCACCTACAGTTACCCCTCTGTGACAGATACCTACCTACCAGACATCTCAGGGCAGGACCACAGTTACCCCTCTGTGACAGATACCTACCTACCAGACATCTCAGGGCAGGACCACAGTCACCTACAGTTACCCCTCTGTGACAGATACCTACCTACCAGACATCTCAGGGCAGGACCACAGTCACCTACAGTTACCCCTCTGTGACAGATACCTACCTACCAGACATCTCAGGGCAGGACCACAGTCACCTACAGTTACCCCTCTGTGACAGATACCTACCTACCAGACATCTCAGGGCAGGACCACAGTCACCTACAGTTACCCCTCTGTGACAGATACCTACCTACCAGACATCTCAGGGCAGGACCACAGTCACCTACAGTTACCCCTCTGTGACAGATACCTACCTACCAGACATCTCAGGGCAGGACCACAGTCACCTACAGTTACCCCTCTGTGACAGATACCTACCTACCAGACATCTCAGGGCAGGACCACAAGCTGATCTGACCCATTGGATCCTCACAGGACAGTCATGACACCCCTTAATATGTTTCCTCTTCCTTCCTTGTTAATATCTTTCCTCTTCCTTCCTTGTTAATATCATTCCTCTTCCTTCATTGGTTCGTTCACTGAAGCAGAATAACAGTTTTAACCATTGCTGTGTTGATTATTTCTGCAGCAACGCAACCCCTAATTATTTGTCAATTACCATTCCCCCCTCTCTCATCCCTTTCTCCACCTCCTCCCCCTCTCCTCTCCTCCTTCAAAGCTTCTACCATGCTCTATGTAGCGTGATGAAGTCACAGGTAGGAATTTCAACAGCTTAATTACAGGTGTGGTGTTAGGGTCTGACTGGGGAAACAATGACCAAACTAATTGGACAGGCATTCCTCTCTGCACCTGTCGGGACTGAAAAGGGAGAGAGAGGGAGAAGAGAGAGACAGATACAGTATATACAAAGAGACAGATACAGTATATACAAAGAGACAGATACAGTATATACAAAGAGACAGATACAGTATATACAAAGAGACAGATACAGTATATACAAAGAGACAGATACAGTATATACAAAGAGACAGATACAGTATATACAAAGAGACAGATACAGTATATACAAAGAGACAGATACAGTATATACAAAGAGACAGATACAGTATATACAAAGAGACAGATACAGTATATACAAAGAGACAGATACAGTATATACAAAGAGACAGATACAGTATATACAAAGAGACAGATACAGTATATACAAAGAGACAGATACAGTATATACAAAGAGACAGATACAGTATATACAAAGAGACAGATACAGTATATACAAAGAGACAGATACAGTATATACAAAGAGACAGATACAGTATATACAAAGAGACAGATACAGTATATACAAAGAGACAGATACAGTATATACAAAGAGACAGATACAGTATATACAAAGAGACAGATACAGTATATACAAAGAGACAGATACAGTATATACAAAGAGACAGATACAGTATATACAAAGAGACAGATACAGTATATACAAAGAGACAGATACAGTATATACAAAGAGACAGATACAGTATATACAAAGAGACAGATACAGTATATACAAAGAGACAGATACAGTATATACAAAGAGACAGATACAGTATATACAAAGAGACAGATACAGTATATACAAAGAGACAGATACAGTATATACAAAGAGACAGATAATTTTAGCTTTGTTAATTCAGAGACAGAGAGGTTTTGTGAATGGATGTATGTTTACCGTCATTATGAGGTCATCAAAGCTGGATTGATTAAGAGCAGGCAGCGCCACCAAGTCCAAGGGGCTTCTGTTTCTCCTCTTGAAAGAGAGAGAGGTTGGACTTTCAGTTCCCTGGTTTTGTGAAGCCTTTCCACCTTCCTGTGAATTAGCCTTGGCAAACAGAACCTTTAGATGGTTCCTCTGCTCCCCTCGTCCATCTAGATGGTTCCGCTGCTCCCCTCGTCCATCTAGATGGTTCCACTGCTCCCCTCGTCCATCTAGATGGTTCCACTGCTCCCCTCGTCCATCTAGATGGTTCCACTGCTCCCCTCGTCCATCTAGATGGTTCCACTGCTCCCCTCGTCCATCTAGATGGTTCCACTGCTCCCCTCGTCCATCTAGATGGTTCCTCTGCTCCCCTCGTCCATCTAGATGGTTCCTCTGCTCCCCTCGTCCATCTAGATGGTTCCTCTGCTCCCCTCGTCCATCTAGATGGTTCCTCTGCTCCCCTCGTCCATCTAGATGGTTCCTCTGCTCCCCTCGTCCATCTAGATGGTTCCGCTGCTCCCCTCGTCCATCTAGATGGTTCCTCTGCTCCCCTCGTCCATCTAGATGGTTCCTCTGCTCCCCTCGTCCATCTAGATGGTTCCGCTGCTCCCCTCGTCCATCTAGATGGTTCCTCTGCTCCCCTCGTCCATCTAGATGGTTCCACTGCTCCCCTCGTCCATCTAGATGGTTCCACTGCTCCCCTCGTCCATCTAGATGGTTCCACTGCTCCCCTCGTCCATCTAGATGGTTCCTCTGCTCCCCTCGTCCATCTAGATGGTTCCGCTGCTCCCCTCGTCCATCTAGATGGTTCCGCTGCTCCCCTCGTCCATCTAGATGGTTCCGCTGCTCCCCTCGTCCATCTAGATGGTTCCTCTGCTCCCCTCGTCCATCTAGATGGTTCCACTGCTCCCCTCGTCCATCTAGATGGTTCCACTGCTCCCCTCGTCCATCTAGATGGTTCCTCTGCTCCCCTCGTCCATCTAGATGGTTCCACTGCTCCCCTCGTCCATCTAGATGGTTCCACTGCTCCCCTCGTCCATCTAGATGGTTCTTCTGCTACCCTCGTCCATCTAGATGGTTCCACTGCTCCCCTCGTCCATCTAGATGGTTCCACTGCTCCCCTCGTCCATCTAGATGGTTCCTCTGCTCCCCTCGTCCATCTAGATGGTTCCTCTGCTCCCCTCGTCCATCTAGATGGTTCCTCTGCTCCCCTCGTCCATCTAGATGGTTCCACTGCTCCCCTCGTCCATCTAGATGGTTCCTCTGCTCCCCTCGTCCATCTAGATGGTTCCTCTGCTCCCCTCGTCCATCTAAATGGTTCGTTTGTAGGATGTACATCATGTTTGATTTGTTTTATTACTGTGAGGATTTATTCTACCTAAAGTCAGAACCAGAACTGTTAGTTCCATCAATTTAATGACACAGTACTCTGTGTGTTTGTGTGTCAAGGCCCTGACAGAAGGTTTTAATGAGGGTGTTGTTTTATTCAGTCCGTTGGGTTCAGGTTAACCCTTAACCAGCTTGTGTCTCTAGGACTACACACACACCTGTGTTCCCCAGACCCACAGCAGACCCTCCTCCCTCCAGTACTGAATCTCTCCTCCCTCCAGTACTGAATCTCTCCTCCCTCTAGTACTGAATCTCTCCTCCCTCCTCCTCCCTCCAGTACTGAATCTCTCCTCCCTCCAGTACTGAATCTCTCCTCCCTCCAGTACTGAATCTCTCCTCCCTTTAGTACTGAATCTCTCCTCCCTCCTCCTCCCTCCAGTACTGAATCTCTCCTCCCTCTAGTACTGAATCTCTCCTCCCTCCTCCTCCCTCCTCCCTCTAGTACTGAATCTCTCCTCCCTCCTCCTCCCTAGTACTGAATCTCTCCTCCCTCCTCCCTAGTACTGAATCTCTCCTCCCTCCAGTACTGAATCTCTCCTCCCTCCAGTACTGAATCTCTCCTCCCTTTAGTACTGAATCTCTCCTCCCTTTAGTACTGAATCTCTCCTCCCTCCTCCTCCCTCCAGTACTGAATCTCTCCTCCCTCCAGTACTGAATCTCTCCTCCCTCCAGTACTGAATCTCTCCCTCCTCCTCCCTCTAGTACTGAATCTCTCCTCCCTCCTCCTCCCTCCAGTACTGAATCTCTCCTCCCTCCAGTACTGAATCTCTCCTCCCTCCAGTACTGAATCTCTCCCTCCTCCTCCCTCTAGTACTGAATCTCTCCTCCCTCCTCCTCCCTCCAGTACTGAATCTCTTTCACTGAAGTTATATTGTTCTGTTTCATTGCATTTACGTACGTAGCTGCCAACGTCTGTCATGCCTGCGCTGTGACCTTGTTCCAGTGTACCATACACTGCCAGTCAAATGGCACCCTATTCCCTATATAGTGCCCTCTGGTCTCTGCTCAAAATAAGTGCACTGCACTATAAAAGGAATAGGTTGCCATTTGGGACTCAGCCCTTCCATCCATAGATGTTGATTCTAAGGGGATCAGAGCTCACTGCCTTCAAACATTTCTATTTGACTGCTTGATCAATATCGATACAGAAGTTACACTGACGTACATACAGGTAACTGCCAAAATAAAGGAAACCCCAACATAAAGTGTGTTAACAGGGCGTTGGGCCGCCACAAGCCAGAACAGCTGCAATGCTCCTTGGCATAGATTCTACAAGTGTCTGGAACTCTATTGGAGGGATGTGACAGCATTCTTCCACCAGAAAGGCTATTATTTGGTGTTTTGTTGATGGTGGTGGAAAACACTGTCTCAGGCGCTGTACAGCTAATTTAACCATGCAAAATGTTCACTTACCTGTTCATTTAGCCAGTCTGTCTGTTAAGTAAACTATTATTACCCTCGCTCATATCATATGCATTTCTAGCTACTGAAGTATTTCTCTGCCATCGACCTGTATAGTATAGTTAAACATCCAACATCCACCATTGTATAGTGTACATATTCAGCCATCCACCCATACTATGCAGTCTTTTTATAGCTTTTTTTGCACTCCAGATATCTTGTATTTCTATACCTTTTCATACTGCAGCTCTATGTATCATGTACCGTGTATCTGTCTTTTGTGTACTTTCGTTGTGGCATTTTGCACCTGCCCTGTGTTTTGTTGTTGTAGCTGCTTGACAAAGAAATCTATCTATCTACTCAACTAGTCTAAAGAAGGCCAGTTTTATTGCTCCTTTAATCAGCACAAGTTTTCAGCTGTGCTAACATAATTGCAAAAGGGTTTTCTAATGATCAATTAGCCTTTTAAAATGATAAACGTTGATTAGCTAACACAATGTGCCATTGGAACACAGGAGTGATGGTTGCTGATAATGGGCCTCTGTACGCCTATGTAAATATTCCATAAAGAATGAGCCGTTTCCAGCTACAATAGTAATTTTCAACATTAACAATGTCTACACTGTATTTCTGATCAATTTGATGTTATTTTAATGGACAAAGAATTTGCTTTTCTTTCAAAAACAAGGACATTTCTAAGTGACCCCAAACTTTTGAACGGTATATGTGTATATATATGTATATAGGAGATGCTATGCATGTCAGAATTGGTCTGGACATGACAGACTGTAGCCAATACCATAGGCTATCACCTAGACTTTGACATGACAGACTGTAGCCAATACCATAGGCTATCACCTAGACTTTGACATGACAGACTGTAGCCAATACCATAGGCTATCACCTAGACTTTGACATGACAGACTGTAGCCAATACCATAGGCTATCACCTAGACTTTGACATGACAGACTGTAGCCAATACCATAGGCTATCACCTAGACGTTTACGTGTAGGATAATTATTTATGGATATGTACATACACTTATTTTTGAACAGAATATCTACTGTTTTTCGTTTTTCATATCAATTTAATTGGCTATTTTGGTTAATGACCTTGATGCCTTAGCAGTTGGCCTTGGTGCACTGGCAGGTGGCTTTGGTGCCCTTGCAGTTGGCTTTGGTGCCCTGGCAGTAGGCCTTGGTGCCCTGGCAGTAGGCCTTGGTGCCCTGGCAGTAGGCCTTGGTGCCCTGGCAGTAGGCCTTGGTGCCCTGGCAGTTGGCCTTGGTGCCCTGGCAGTTGGCCTTGGTGCCCTGGCAGATGGCCTTGGTGCCCTGGCAGTTGGCCTTGGTGCCCTGGCAGATGGCCTTGGTGCCCTGGCAGTTGGCCTTGGTGCCCTGGCAGATGGCCTTGGTGCCCTGGCAGATGGCCTTGGTGCCCTGGTAGGTTGGGCACCTCTTGAAAGCCAAATGGCCTTGCCCTTAAATTCATGAAATTCCCAGCCTATTGCCCAGCATGTTTATACATGACCCTAAGCATGATGGGATGTTAATTGCTTAATTAACTCAGGAACCACATCTGGACTAACGACTGACAGGAAAATAAATAGGACTAACGACTGACAGGAAAATAAATAGGACTAAGGACTGACAAGAAAATAAATAAGACTAACGACTGACAGGAAAATAAATAGGACTAACGACTGACAGGAAAATAAATAGGACTAACGACTGACAGGAAAATAAATAGGACCAACGACTGACAGGAAAATAAATAGGACTGTAACAACTGGCACCCCAGGCTTGTCCCGCTGTGCTGATGGCTCCAAACCCATCCTCCTCTGTCCTCCTCTCTTCTCCCCTCATCTTCTCCTCTCCCTCTTCTTCCCTCCTCTCCTCTCCTCTCCCAGCAGCTAGCTAATTCCTAACATATTATTAAAGGAGATTCATTGGGTAATGGGTTTCTCCTATTGTTCTGTTTTACAGTTGTCGCCACGGCAATTACATCTGCTGTCAGACTTGATATTGGTCCTCCTGCTGTTCCACTGTTCCGTTTAGAACCATACATGTTTCTGAAGTTATGCTGTGGCTACTTTTTAACAAGCACCTCTACTGTATGTACACACAGTAATCCACACACACACACACACACACACACACACACACACACACACACACTCTTAATTATTCTGCTGCCTTTCTTGTTATCTTAGTCCAGTGGGAGGATACATGACTTTACCTGTAGACCTCTTAGTCCAGTGGGAGGATACATGACTTTACCTGTAGACCTCTTAGCCCAGTGGGAGGATACATAACTTTACCTGTAGACCTCTTAGTCCAGTGGGAGGATACATGACTTTACCTGTAGACCTCTTAGTCCAGTGGGAGGATACATAACTTTACCTGTAGACCTCTTAGTCCAGTGGGAGGATACATGACTTTACCTGTAGACCTCTTAGTCCAGTGGGAGGATACATTACTTTACCTGTAGACCTCTTAGCCCAGTGGGAGGATACATTACTTTACCTGTAGACCTCTTAGCCCAGTGGGAGGATACATTACTTTACCTGTTGTAAAGATAACAAGATACAATAAGCTAAAACGAGCCACCTCATTCCCCACATGGCCGCTTTTTGTAATTGTTGCTAGCTGTCTGACCTTCCAGAATCACAACAACACACGGACCTCTGCCCCATCAACGCGCAGGCATCATGTTTGTGACGTTGTCATCTAACCCGCCTATTGTGATTGGCATGTTGGCAGAGAGACAGCAGTAGCATGGCTCTGTTTGTTCTAGACCTCCTGACTGAGCTTTTGAATCTCTATCAGAGAGACGGCAGGGGTTGGCACTGGACACCCTGTGTGTGTGTGTGTGTGTGTGTGTGTGTGTGTGTGTGTGTGTGTGTGTGTGTGTGTGTGTGTGTGTGTGTGTGTGTGTGTGTGTGTGTGTGTGTGTGTGTGTGTGTGTGTGTGAGAGATAATATAGGCATGTGATTGGTCTGTACTGTAATGTGGGGTGTGTGTTTCTGGTAGCAGTATGGATCTCTGTAAAGAGGGGGTGAATCATTCACACCCCTACGTGCATGTGTGTCTAGTCCTGTGGGTTTGTAATGGCGGAGTGTGTGTGTGTGTGTGTGGCGGGCATTCGTTCACGCAGGCCGGCATACCCAGGATCTCATGGGGGGTGATTAGAGAAGGAGAGACAGAGAGTGGGAGTCTGAGAAGTACAGAGAAATGCCCTACAAAGGGTCCTCTGTAGAGACGGAGAGTGGGAAGAGAACCATGGTTTAGTTCCCTGGCAGAACATCACTTCATGTCATTGTTACCATAAAGACGGCTAGTGGAATGGAGACTTTCTATGGGCTAGTGGAATGGAGACTTTCTATGGGCTAGTAGAATGGAGACTTTCTATGGGCTAGTAGAATGGAGACTTTCTATGGGCTAGTAGAATGGAGACTTTCTATGGGCTAGTAGAATGGAGACTTTCTATGGGCTAGTAGAATGGAGACTTTCTATGGGCTAGTGGAATGGAGACTTTCTATGGGCTAGTAGAATGGAGACTTTCTATGGGCTAGTGGAATGGAGACTTTCTATGGGCTAGTAGAATGGAGACTTTCTATGGGCTAGTGGAATGGAGACTTTCTATGGGCTAGTAGAATGGAGACTTTCTATGGGCTAGTAGAATGGAGACTTTCTATGGGCTAGTAGAATGGAGACTTTCTATGGGCTAGTAGAATGGAGACTTTCTATGGTAGACTTCCTGACAGACATTTTGAAGACCAGTGTCTTTGCCTTGAGAAAGGCTCTGCCAAGGCCTTTCATCTTCTCCCTATATGTGGTCCTGCTCTCCACAGCAGATGACTAACACTGTGACTGTGCTTCCCTGATTCAGAAGGCTGTGGAGGTGTTTCTATACCTATGTTACAGCACCATTAGTTAATGGTCTGCTCCCGTGAGCAGGGTGTCCCACACTGTCTTACCATGAACAACAACATGACTACCTAGCTAGAAGAGGAGCTGTCAGGTACAAAACACATGTATCATTAGAGAAGATAGCTGTAGTTACAGAATAGGGCTCACTGTAGACACACTCCTCTACTTCTATTATCCTCTTGTGTCATAGCTGTTCCATTATGGCATTCACCTAATGTGATCTCTCTCTCTCTTCTGAGTCTGATGTAATCTCTCTCTCTTCTGAGTCTGATGTAATCTCTCTCTCTTTTGAGTCTGGTGTGATCTCTCTCCTGAGTCTGATGTAATCTCTCCCTCTCTTCTGAGTCTGATGTAATCTCTCCCTCTCTTCTGAGTCTGATGTAATCTCTCTCTCTTCTGAGTCTGATGTGATCTCTCTCTCTCTTCTGAGTCTGATGTGATCTCTCTCTCTTCTGAGTCTGATGTGATCTCTCTCTCTCTTCTGAGTCTGATGTGATCTCTCTCTCCTCTGAGTCTGATGTAATCTCTCTCTCTCTCTTCTGAGTCTGATGTAATCTCTTTCTATCTTCTGAGTCTGATGTGATCTCTCTTTCTCTCTTCTGAGTCTGATGTGATCTCTCTCTCTCTCTCCTCTGAGTCTGATGTGATCTCTCTCTCTCTCTCCTCTGAGTCTGATGTGATCTCTCTCTCTCTTCTGAGTCTGATGTGATCTCTCTCTCTCTTCTGAGTCTGATGTGATCTCTCTCTCTCTTCTGAGTCTGATGTGATCTCTCTCTCTCTCTTCTGAGTCTGATGTGATCTCTCTCTCTCCTCTGAGTCTGATGTGATCTCTCTCTCTCCTCTGAGTCTGATGTGATCTCTCTCTCTCTTCTGAGTCTGATGTGATCTCTCTCTCTCTTCTGAGTCTGATGTGATCTCTCTCTCTCTTCTGAGTCTGATGTGATCTCTCTCTCTCTTCTGAGTCTGATGTGATCTCTCTCTCTCCTCTGAGTCTGATGTAATCTCTCTTTCTCTCTTCTGAGTCTGATGTGATCTCTCTCTCTCTCTCTCCTCTGAGTCTGATGTGATCTCTCTTTCTCACCTCTGAGTCTGATGTGATCTCTCTCTCTCTCCTCTGAGTCTGATGTGATCTCTCTCTCCTCTGAGTCTGATGTGATCTCTCTCTCTCCTCTGAGTCTGATGTGATCTCTCTCTCCTCTGAGTCTGATGTGATCTCTCTCTCTCTTCTGAGTCTGATGTGATCTCTCTCTCTCCCTTCTGAGTCTGATGTGATATCTCTCTCTCTCCTCTGTCTGATGTGATCTCTCTCTCTCCCCTCTGAGTCTGATGTGATCTCTCTCTCTCCCCTCTGAGTCTGATGTGATCTCTTTTTCTCCTCTGAGTCTGATGTAATCTCTCTTTCTCTCCTCTCAGTCTGATGTGATCTCTTTCTCTCCTCTGAGTCTGATGTAATCTCTTTCTCTCCTCTGAGTCTGATGTAATCTCTCTCTCCTCTGAGTCTGATGTAATATCTCTCTCCTCTGAGTCTGATGTAATCTCTCTCTCCTCTGAGTCTGATGTGATCTCTCTCTCTCTCCTCTGACTGATGTGATCTCTCTCTCCTCTGAGTCTGATGTGATCTCTCTCTCTCTCTCCTCTGAGTGATGTGATCTCTCTCTCTCTCTCTCTGAGTCTGATGTGATCTCTCTCTCTCTCTCTCTCCTCTGAGTCTGATGTGATCTCTCTCTCTCCTCTGAGTCTGATGTGATCTCTCTCTCTCTCTCTCTCTCTCTCTCTCTCTCTCTCTCTCTCTCTCTCTCTCTCTCTCTCTCTCTCTCTCTCTCTCTCTCTCTCTCTCTGAGTCATTACTGCAGAAGGTGTTCAAAGCGTTAATAGCCTCAATGATAACAGAGGGATAGATATTGAAAGAGAGGGATATATATTGAAAGAGAGGGATATATATTGAAAGAGAGGGATAGAGAGAGATGGAGAGACCAGATATTTTGTCATTACAAACATAAGTGGGGCTGAGTAGATGTGGGTTGTAGATTGGTTGGTTCAGAGAGGGGAGTGTGTCTCTGTCATGCTGGGAATGCAAATGAAAGCTCTGCTAATTGAAATAAGTTTGATTCTAATCAGAAACATGTTGAGCTACACAGCCCTTCATTACCTAACTAATTAACATGTTACCTAACCACCTAACCAGGCCTCTGCATTATACCTCCTATACAGGTCTGGAGAGGGAGAGAGACAGGAGTGAGAGAGGAAAGAAAATGAGAGGATACAGAGAGAGGAGAAAAGAGTGAAGGGGAGCGAAAGAGGAGATAAAAAAGAAGGAAGAACGCAAGAGGAGAGAACTATACTATTCTAGTAGAGAACTATACTATACTAGTAGAGAACTATACTATACTAGTAGAGAACTATACTATACTAGTAGAGAACTATACTATACTAGTAGAGAACTATAATATACTAGTAGAGAACTATACTATACTAGTAGAGAACTATACTAGTAGAGAACTATACTAGTAGAGAACTATACTATACTATACTAGTAGAGAACTATACTATACTAGTAGAGAACTATACTATACTAGTAGAGTACTATACTAGGAGAGAACTATACTATACTAGTAGAGAACTATACTAGGAGAGAACTATACTATACTAGGAGAGAACTATACTATACTAGTAGAGAACTATACTAGTAGAGAACTATACTAGTAGAGAACTATACTATACTAGTAGAGAACTATACTATACTAGTAGAGTACTATACTAGGAGAGAACTATACTATACTAGGAGAGAACTATACTATACTAGTAGAGAACTATACTATACTAGTAGAGAACTATACTATACTAGTAGAGAACTATACTATACTAGTAGAGAACTATACTATACTAGTAGAGAACTATACTATACTAGTAGAATACTATACTAGTAGAGAACTATACTAGTAGAGAACTATACTAGTAGAGAACTATACTATACTAGTAGAGAACTATACTATACTAGTAGAGTACTATACTAGGAGAGAACTATACTATACTAGTAGAGAACTATACTATACTAGTAGAGAACTATACTATACTAGTAGAGTACTATACTAGGAGAGAACTATACTATACTAGGAGAGAACTATACTAGTAGAGAACTATACTATACTAGTAGAGTACTATACTATACTAGTAGAGAACTATACTAGTAGAGAACTATACTATACTAGTAGAGAACTATACTATACTAGTAGAGTACTATACTAGGAGAGAACTATACTATACTAGTAGAGAACTATACTATACTAGTAGAGTACTATACTAGTAGAGAACTATACTATACTAGTAGAGAACTATACTATACTAGTAGAGTACTATACTATACTAGTAGAGAACTATACTATACTAGTAGAGTACTATACTAGTAGAGAACTATACTATACTAGTAGAAAACTATACTATACTAGTAGAAAACTATACTAGTAGAAAACTATACTATACTAGTAGAAAACTATACTATACTAGTAGAAAACTATACTATACTAGTAGAAAACTATACTATACTAGTAGAGAACTATACTAGTAGAGTACTATACTAGTAGAGTACTATACTATACTAGTAGAGAACTATACTATACTAGTAGAAAACTATACTATACTAGTAGAAATCTATACTATACTAGTAGAAAACTATACTATACTAGTAGAGAACTATACTATACTAGTAGAGAACTATACTATACTAGTAGAGAACTATACTATACTAGTAGAGAACTATACTATACTAGTAGAGAACTATACTATACTAGTAGAAAACTATACTAGTAGAAAACTATACTATACTAGTAGAAAACTATACTATACTAGTAGAAAACTATACTATACTAGTAGAGAACTATACTATACTAGTAGAGTACTATACTAGTAGAGTACTATACTATACTAGTAGAGAACTATACTATACTAGTAGAAAACTATACTATACTAGTAGAAAACTATACTATACTAGTAGAAAACTATACTATACTAGTAGAAAACTATACTATACTAGTAGAAACTATACTATACTAGTAGAGAACTATACTATACTAGTAGAGAACTATACTATACTAGTAGAGAACTATACTATACTAGTAGAGAACTATACTATACTAGTAGAAAACTATACTATACTAGTAGAAAACTATACTATACTAGTAGAGAACTATACTATACTAGTAGAGAACTATACTATACTAGTAGAGAACTATACTATACTAGTAGAGAACTATACTATACTAGTAGAGAACTATACTATACTAGTAGAGAACTATACTATACTAGTAGAGAACTATACTATACTAGTAGAGAACTATACTAGTAGAGAACTATACTATAATAATAGAGAACTATACTATAATAATAGAGAACTATACTATACTAGTAGAGAACTATACTATACTAGTAGAGAACTATACTATACTAGTAGAGAACTATCAAGGAGAATAAATAGACCAGAGAAAGTCATCTTCTGCTCCTTCAGTTTTCAAGAGAGAGCAAAGGGCTTTCTATTTGTTCTGGGTTTTTATTCTTAGTTCCTCAATGATGCTTCTGTTTTTCTTCTCAAAGAACACACCGTTTTGTTTGGTTGTCACTGATGACAACATCAAACAGCCTTCCACCAGGAAGTGATTATGACAAGGTGAGACAGCTGTACTGTGACAGCATTCATACTCTGGGGAGAGGAGAGGACTAGAGCGGGGAAGGGAGGGGGGGAGAGAAAGAAGAGAGGCTGAGGGAGAGAGAGACGGCAATATCCAGTGTTAGTTCTAATACAGTCCTCTGTCCAGATAAGAGTGAAACAGCCTTCTGCATGTTCCTCCCTATGGTAATAATGATCTTTCTGAGCTTTGGACCAGAGTTGGTCCATGATACCATGTTCCTCCCTATGGTAATAATGATCTTTCTGAGCTGTGGACCAGAGTTGGTCCATGATACCATGTTCCTCCCTATGGTAATAATGATCTTTCTGAGCTGTGGACCAGAGTTGGTCCATGATACCATGTTCCTCCCTATGGTAATAATGATCTTTCTGAGCTGTGGACCAGAGTTGGTCCATGATACCATGTTCCTCCCTATGGTAATAATGATCTTTCTGAGCTGTGGACCAGAGTTGGTCCATGATACCATGTTCCTCCCTATGGTAATAATGATCTTTCTGAGCTGTGGACCAGAGTTGGTCCATGATACCATGTTCCTCCCTATGGTAGTTAATGATTCTCTTTCTGAGGTCCCTGATACCATCTGATACCCTGCCAGATTATGTTAATTGACCAGTTGGCAGTGGCTGGACGCATACCATAGTGTCTGGGCTGGCCTGGTGAAATGGGAGCCACTGAAGTCCTTGTTAACGTAACAGGAAAACCCCAGTGTCTGTCAACGTAACAGGAAAACCCTGGTGTCTGTCAACGTAACAGGAAAGCCCTGGTGTCTGTCAACGTAACAGGAAAGCCCTGGTGTCTGTCAACGTAACAGGAAAACCCTGGTGTCTGTCAAAGTAACAGGAAAACCCTGGTGTCTGACCAGTAGTCCTCGATGTGATCAGGGGCCGGATATATCAAGCATCTCAGAGTAGGAGTTCTGATCTAGGATCAGATCCTCCCTGTCCATATAATCTTATTAATTATGCTCTAAAAGGCAATACTGATCCTAGATCAGCACTCCTACTCTGTTTCTGGATGTTTTTCTAATACCAACCATTAAACATGATGTTCTCTACACTTAAGGATCTTTCTAAACATCAAGAGCACTTTTTCTACTATAGAATAATACAACAGGGATAAAATACACTCTAATAGTCCATTAATTTAATTATGAGAGAGAGAGAGCTACAACACTGTATTTAGACATAATACGACATTTGAAATGTCTTTATTCTTTTGGAACCTTTGTGAGTGTAATGTTTACTATTCATTTTTTTTTGTTATCTATTTCACTTGCTTTGGCAACATATGTTTCCCATGACAATAAAGCCCCTTGAATTGAGAGAGAGTCTTGGCACTAGCTACAGTTGAACTACTAACTAGCTCAATCACTCACAAGCTTTGTCAGTAGAGTTGGAGCAGAGAGCATATAGATCATTATTATAGCAGCTCTTTAAATAACCTCTCTGCTAACACAGTGGATTAAGCCATGTTTCCTTGTGTGATGGTAATGGCTAACGCAGCTCAATAGAAAGACCATGATAGTGTACTGTCTATAGCACCTTTCATTCTGTCTCTCTGAGAGGATAGGAAGACTGTGTGTTTCTGTGACTGTGTGTGTGTTTCTGTGACTGTGTGTGTGTTTCTGTGACTGTGTGTGTGTGTTTCTGTGACTGTGTGTGTGTTTCTGTGACTGTGTGTGTGTTTCTGTGACTGTGTGTGTGTGTTTCTGTGACTGTGTGTGTGTGTTTCTGTGACTGTGTGTGTGTGTTTCTGTGACTGTGTGTGTGTGTTTCTGTGACTGTGTGTGTGTGTGTTTCTGTGACTGTGTGTGTGTGTTTCTGTGACTGTGTGTGTGTGTTTCTGTGACTGTGTGTGTGTGTTTCTGTGACTGTGTGTGTGTGTTTCTGTGACTGTGTGTGTGTGTTTCTGTGACTGTGTGTGTGTGTTTCTGTGACTGTGTGTGTGTGTGTGTGTGTGTGCTGCATAGCTCCATCAGTTTAGTGGTGGATGGTATTTACTGCATGTCTACAGTAGTAGGTTCAGATTGAACATTACTCCATCAGTTTAGTGGTGGATGGTATTTACTTCATGTCTACAGTAGTAGGTTCAGATTGAACATTACTCCATCAGTTTAGTGGTGGATGGTATTTACTTCATGTCTACAGTAGTAGGTTCAGATTGAACATTACTCCATCAGTTTAGTGGTGGATGGTATTTACTTCATGTCTACAGTAGTAGGTTCAGATTGAACATTACTCCATCAGTTTAGTGTTGGATGGTATTTACTTCATGTCTACAGTAGTAGGTTCAGATTGAACATTACTCCATCAGTTTAGTGTTGGATGGTATTTACTTCATGTCTACAGTAGTAGGTTCAGATTGAACATTACTCCATCAGTTTAGTGTTGGATGGTATTTACTTCATGTCTACAGTAGTAGGTTCAGATTGAACATTACTCCATCAGTTTAGTGTTGGATGGTATTTACTTCATGTCTACAGTAGTAGGTTCAGATTGAACATTACTCCATCAGTTTAGTGTTGGATGGTATTTCCTGGTTCCTCTGCGTTTCTTTTACAGGTTCTGGTGTTTCTTCGCAGTCCTTGGTAGTAATATCGATTCAGGTAGTTTTGTGAAAAATCTATGTTTTAGGTTTGGAATATGGATTGAAGGTTTGGATGTTGAGGTTAGTATCCTGTAAAAGTCCAAGTTTATCGAACTAATTCTATATTTTTGTGGAACTCAGGAGCCCACACTACCTCTCTCTCTAAACCTATACTCTCTCTCCCCATCTCTCTATCCATTCCTCTCTCTCTCTCCCCATCTCTCTATCCATTCCTCTCTCTAGTCTCTCTCTCTCCCCATCTCTATCAATTCCTCTCTCTAGTCTCTCTCTCTCTCCCCATCACTCTATCCATTCCTCTCTCTCTCCCCATCTCTCTATCAGGTTAGAACCATCAGATACTGTTCTGTTCCTGACAGTCGAAGCAGGTTAGAACCATCAAATACTGTTCTGTTCCTGACAGTCAAAGCAGGTTAGAACCATCACATACTGTTCTGTTCCTGACAGTCAAAGCAGGTTAGAACCATCACATACTGTTCTGTTCCTGACAGTCAAAGCAGGTTAGAACCATCACATACTGTTCTGTTCCTGACAGTCAAAGCAGGTTAGAACCATCAAATACTGTTCTGTTCCTGACAGTCAAAGCAGGTTAGAACCATCAAATACTGTTATGTTCCTGACAGTCAAAGCAGGTTAGAACCATCAGATACTGTTATGTTCCTGACAGTCAAAGCAGGTTAGAACCATCAGATACTGTTCTGTTCCTGACAGTCAAAGCAGGTTAGAACCATCAGATACTGTTATGTTCCTGATAGTCAAAGCAGGTTAGAACCATCAGATACTGTACCCGACAAGGTCCTCACCTGTGTGTCATAATCATCTTATCTGATGGAACTCTGTGTGTTAGTCTGTGTGTGTCTCTGTGTGTCTGTGTTATGTCACTATGTTATAAAATGAGGCTGAAGGAGAAATGCAATTACTCCCTAATGCAGCAGAGGTCAATTGGATTCACTCCTCTCAATGAAGAGAACCTATTCTATTGAGACAGAGACATAGAGAGAGAATCCAGAGTAGGCAGGATGTCATTATTATCTTATTAATTAGGTTATTGTGGTCGTTAGAGGGGGGGCTTGATAAATCCTGATCGTGCCAAATCACACTCTTTCATTAAGAAGACACTGATACTTAGGTGGGTTTAGCCACAAAACACACATGCCTACTTCTAGCCACACTGAAAAAATGGCTATTGTTTCAGTCAAACCCTCCTGCAGTATCAGTGTCATGGCTTCTCTATAATACAACAGAAAAAGGTTTATTTATTCAGAATACCAGCGGATCCGGCATTGAGAACTTCTAGACCTGTTGCATCCTAGAACGCAGTGAACCTGTAGCATGCTGAGAGAAAGTGAGAGAGCGGGGCGAGTGGAGAGAGAGCGAGAGCGAAAGAGACAGCTGCACCCCAGGTGTAGAAAGAGGAGAAGAGATGAAGTGTCTAGGTTTATCTGTTGCTTTCTCTCTCAGCATGCCCTCTCACCACTGTGCAGCAGGATGGAGGAAGAAAGGAGAGAGAGAGAGAGATACAGGCCTCCTGTGGTGTGCTCAGGGCAAAGCATCATGTGGCTGATCCATCCTTAAGAACTCATTCAGGAGAGAAATATGTGGGCCAACATATCATGTTCCCAGAGTTTAGCTCTCTGTGGGCCAACCAAAAGCTGAAGATTTCACCTCTCTCTACTACTTAATGGCATTATCCATCACACACACAGACTCACACACAGAGAGTCTGAGTGAAAGTGCTTCAATGTTTGTTAGGTTCCATCAGTGCTTTGTCTCATCTGAAGTCAGCCTGACAGCAGCAGCAACTACTGACTACTTCAGTCGTGGCCAAAAGTTTAGAGAATGACACAAGTATTGGTCTCCACAAAGTTTGCTGCTTCAGTGTTCTTAGATCTTTATGTCAGTAGTTACTATGGTACACTGAAGTATAATTACAAGTATTCCATAAGTGTCAAAGGCTTTTATTGACAATGACATTCAGTTTATGCAGAGTCAATATTTGCAGTGTTGACCCTTCTTTTTCAAGACCTCTGCAATCCGCCCTGGCATGCTGTCAATTAACTTCTGGGCCACATCCTGACTGATGGCAGGCCATTCTTGCATAATCAATGCTTGGAGTTTGTCAGAAGTTGTGGGTTTTTGTTTGTCCACCCGCCTCTTGAGGATCGACCACAAGTTCTCAATGGGATTAAGGTCTGGGGAGTTTCCTGGCCATGGACCCAAAATGTTGATGTTTTGTTCCCCGAGCCACTTAGTTATCACTTTTGCCTTATGGCAAGGTGCTCCATCATGCTGGAAAAGGCATTGGTAGTCACCAAACTGTTCTTGGATGGTTGGGAGAAGTTTATCTCGGAGGATGTGTTGGTACCATTCTTTATTCATGGCTGTGTTCTTAGGCAAAATTGTGAGTGAGCCCACTCCCTTGGCTGAGAAGCAACCCCATACATGAATGGTCTCAGGATGCTTTACTGTTGGCATGACACAGGACTGATGGTAGCGCTCACCTTGTCTTCTCCGGACAAGGTGTTTTACGGATGGCCCAAACAATCGGAAAGGGGATTCATCAGAGAAAATGACTCTACCTCAGTCCTCAGCAGTCCAATCCCTGTACCTTTTGCAGAATATCAGTCTGTCCCTGATGTTTTTCCTAGAGAGAAGTGGCTTCTTTGCTGCCCTTCTTGACACCAGGACATCCTCCAAAAGTCTTCACCTCACTGTGCGTGCAGATGCACTCACACCTGCCTGCTGCCATTCCTGAGCAAGCTCTGCACTGGTGGTGCCCCGATCCCGCAGCTGAATCAACTTTAGGAGACGGTCCTGGCGCTTGCTGGACTTTCTTGGGCGCCCTGACGCCTTCTTCACAACAATTGAACCTCTCTCCTTGAAGTTCTTAATGATCCGATAAATGGTTGATTTAGGTGCAATCTTACCAGCAGCAATATCCTTGCCTGTGAAGCCCTTTTTGTGCAAAGCAATGATGACGGCACATGTTTCCTTGCAATGATTTCAAGCACCACCCTCCTTTTAAAGCTTCCAGCCTTGTCCTCGTCAACACTCTCACCTGTGTTAACGAGACAATCACTGACATGATGGCAGCTGGTCTTTTTGTGGCAGGGCTGAAATGCAGTGGAAATGTTTTTGGGGAATTAAGTTCATTTTCATGGCAAAGAGGGACTTTGTAATTAACTGCAATTCATCTGATCACTCTTCATGACATTCTGGAGTATATGCAAATTGCCATCATCAACACTGAGGCAGCAAACTTTGTGGAGACCAATACTTGTGTCATTCTCAACTTTTGGCCAACACTGTACTACTACTACTACTAACTCCTCTGACCCTGATCTGTACACAGACACAGCACTACTCCCTATTTGTGGAGGAATGTAACCGTTGATTTTAGGTTATTTTGTGATGTTTTATTTGTGCTTCCCATGACTGTGTTTTTGTATTTGAATGTGTATATATATATTTACACTCACCGGCCACTTCATTACTTCTCAACTGATCGTTAACGCAAATATCTAATCAGCCAATCACGTGGCAGCAACTCAATGCATTGAGGCATGTAGACATGGTCAAGACAATCTGCTGGAGTTCAAACCAAGCATCAGAATGGGGAAGAAAGGTGATTTAAGTGACTTTCAACGTGGCATGGTTGTTGCTGCCAGACGGGCTGGTTTGAGTATTTCAGAAAGTGTTGATCTACTGGGATTTTCCCTCACAACCATCTCTAGGGTTTACAGAGAATGGTCCTAAAATGAGCGGCAGTTCTCTGGGCGAAAATGCCTTGTTGAGGTCAGAGGTCAGAGGTGAATGGCCAGACTGGTTCGAGCCGATAGTAAGGCAACTCAAATAACCACTCGTTACAACCAAGGTATGCAGAAGAGCATCTCTGAACGCGCCGAACCTTGAAGCAGATGGCCTACAGCAGCAGAAGACCACACCGGAACAGGAAACTGAGGCTACAATTTGCACGGGCCCACCAAAATTGGAAGATTGGGAAACGTTGCCTGGTCTGATGAGTCCCGATTTCTGCTGCGACATTCAGATGGTAGGGTAAGAATTTGGCGTAAACACATGAAAGCATGGATCCATCCTGCCTTGTATCAACACGGTTCAGGCTGGTGGTGTAATGGTGTGGGGGATATTTTCTTGTCACACTTTGGGCCCCTTAGTACCAATTGAGCATCGTTTAAACACCACAGCCTACCTGAGTGTTGTTGCTGACCATGTCCATCTCTTTATGACCACAGTGTACCCATCTTCTAATGGATACTTCCAGCAGGATAACGTGCCATGTCACAAAGCTCACATCTCAAACTGGTTTCTTGAACATGACAATGAGTTCACTGCACTCGAATGGCCTCCACAGTCACCAGATCTCAATCCAATAGAGCACCTTTGGGATGTGGTGGAACGGGAGATTCGCATCCTGGGTGCAACTGCGTGATGCCATAACGTCAATATCGACAAAAATCTCGGAGGAATGTTTCCAGCACCTTGTTGAATCTATGCCACAAAGAATTAAGGCAGTTCTGAAGGCAAAAGGGGGTCCAACCCGGTACCAGCATGGTGTACCTAATGAAGTGCCCGGTGAGTGTATATACGGTATACTGAACAAAAATATAAAGTTACATGTAAAGTGTTGGTCCCATGTTTCATGAGCTGAAATAAAAGATCCAATACGTTTTTCATACTCACAAAAACACATATTTCTCTCAAATTGTGTGTGTTAGTGTTTACATCCCTGTTAGTGAGCATTTCCCCAATAAAAAGCCACTGAGACTGATCTGTACACACACACAGCACTACTCCCTCCCAGGTCTCAAAGCCTCTGAGGCTGTGCTGCTGCTGACACACAAAGCAGTCCCTTAACCCCCCCTCCCTCCTCCTCACCATAGCAACAGGCACTACACAGAGCCTAGCTACAGCTGCATACTGACAAATCACAGCAGAGAACAGCTTACTGACTGGAAGCTGTGTAGCCTCTGTTTCAACTCCACTCTAACATGATGCCAGAGACACACTAGTTAGACACACTGACTGACTGACTCACCCTGAGACAGAGGTACACACACTATGATTGTTGCTCCACTCGTCGTCTACAGGAGGCTCGTGACGAATCCTGACATCTCTCTCCTCCCTCCCTCTCTCCTTCTTCTGCTCCCTTTCTCCCTCCCTATTTCTCCCCCTCCCCTCCCTCCCCTCCTCCCTCCCTATTTCTCCCCCTCCCCTCCCTCCCCTCCTCCCTCCCTATTTCTCCCCCTCCCCTCCCTCCCTCCTTCTCCCCCTCCCCTCCTCCCTCACTCCCTCCCTCTTTCTCCCCCTGCCCTCCTCCCTCCCTCTTTCTCCCCCTGCCCTCCTCCCTCCCTCTTTCTCCCCCTCCCCTCCCTCTTTCTCCCCCTCCCCTCCCTCTCCCCCTCCCCTCCCTCCTTCTCCCCCTCCCCTCCCTCTTTCTCCCCCTCCTCCCTCCCTCCCCCTCCCCTCCTCCCCCCCTCCCTCTTTCTCCCCCTCCCCTCCTCCCTCCCCCTCCCCTCCTCCCCCCCTCCCTCTTTCTCCCCCTCCCCTCCTCCCTCACTCCCTCTTTCTCCCCCTCCCCTCCTCCCTCACTCCCTCTTTCTCCCCCTCCCTCCCTCCCTCTTTCTCCCTCTCCCCTCCTCTCTCTCCCCTTCTCCCTCTCCCCACCCTCCCTCCTTCTCCCCCTCCCCTCCTTGCTCCTTATCCCTCCTCCCGACCTCCCTCCCCTCCTCCCTCCCTCCTTCTCTTCCTCCCTCTCTCCCTTCTCTTCCTCCCTCTCTCCCTTCTCTTCCTCCCTCTCTCCCTTCCCCTCTCCCCAGTCAGGAAGTGTTTCACAAGCAAAAAGACAAAATACCTTTTGTTATGGTGCAGTGGTTTGGTTTAGTGTAAAAGGGTAGTTTGATGCTGTCAGTCTCTATGGTACAGGCTGTACACTGAGGGCACAGCTAGCCACTGAGGAGGGAGGAGAGGTTGATGCTGTCAGTCTCTATGGTAAAGGCTGTACAGTCGTGGCAAAAAGTTTTGAGAATGACAAAAGTATTGGTCTCCACAAAATTTGCATATACTCCAGAATGTCATGAAGAGTGATCAGATGAATTGCAATTAATTGCAAAGTCCCTCTTTGCCATGAAAATGAACTTAATCCCCCAAAAACATTTCCACTGCATTTCAGCCCTGCCACAAAAAGACCAGCTGCCATCATGTCAGTGATTCTCTCGTTAACACAGGTGAGAGTGTTGACGAGGACAAGGCTGGAGATCACTCTGTCATGCTGATTGAGTCAGAATAACAGACTGGAAGCTTTAAAAGGAGGGTGGTGCTTGAAATCATTGTTCTTCCTCTGTCAACCATGGTTACCTGCTAGGAAACACATGCCGTCATCATTGCTTTGCACAAAAAGGGCTTCACAGGCAAGGATATTGCTGCTGGTAAGATTGCACCTAAATAAACCATTTATCGGATCATCAAGAACTTCAAGGAGAGAGGTTCAATTGTTGTGAAGAAGGTGTCAGGGCGCCCAAGAAAGTCCAGCAAGCGCCAGGACCGTCTCCTAAAGTTGATTCAGCTGCGGGATCGGGGCACCAGCATTGCAGAGCTTGCTCAGGAATGGCAGCAGGCAAGTGTGAGTGCATCTGCACGCACAGTGAGGCGAAGCCTTTTGGAGGATGGACTGGTGTCAAGAAGGGCAGCAAAGAAACCACTTCTCTCCAGGAAAAACATCAGGGACAGACTGATATTCTGCAAAAGGTACAGGGATTGGACTGCTGAGGACTGAGGTAGAGTCATTTTCTCTGATGAATCCCCTTTCCGATTGTTTGGGCCATCCGGAAAACACCTTGTCCGGAGAAGATAAGGTGAGCGCTACCATCAGTCCTGTGTCATGCCAACAGTAAAGCATCCTAAGACCATTCATGTGTGGGGTTGCTTCTCAGCCAAGGGAATGGGCTCACTCACAATTTTGCCTAAGAACACAGCCATGAATAAAGAATGGTACCAACACATCCTCCGAGATAAACTTCTCCCAACCATCCAAGAACAGTTGGGTGACGACCAATGCCCTTTCCAGCATGATGGAGCACCTTGCCATAAGGCAAAAGTGATAACTAAGTGGCTCGGGGAACAAAACATCAACATTTTGGGTCCATGGCCAGGAAACTCCCCAGACCTTAATCCCATTGAGAACTTGTGGTCGATCCTCAAGAGGCGGGTGGACAATCAAAAACCCACAACTTCTGACAAACTCCAAGCATTGATTATGCAAGAATGGCCTGCCATCAGCCAGGATGTGTCCCAGAAGTTAATTGACAGCATGCCAGGGCAGATTGCAGAGGTCTTGAAAAAGAAGGGTCAACACTGCAAATAATGACTCTTTGTATAAACTGAATGTCATTGTCAATGAAAGCCTTTGACACTTATGGAATTCTTGTAATTATACTTCAGTGTTACCATAGTAACTACTGACATAAAGATCTAAGAACACTGAAGCAGCAAACTTTGTGGAGACCAATACTTGTGTCATTCTCAAAACTTTTGGCCACGACTGTACACTGAGGGGACATCTAGCCGGGGAGGAGGGGGACAGACAGACAGAAAAAGAGAGGGACTGGAATTAATGTTGGCCTAACTGAGCTGTCAACGGAATATAAAGCTCAGATATACAGACCCCCTCCTGCCTGGGGGAGCTGGGGAGGGAGGGAGGAGAGGAGAGGTGGATTAGGGGGAGGTGAAGATTATTCCTCTGTCTTCTATTTTGTCAGAGGGGTCATGAACCTGTCGGGATCCCTTGACGATTATAATCTCCTCAAAGATATCACAAACGCTTGGCTGGTGGTGTGTCGTCGCCCCCCCTGTGTGTAGAGTACGGCAGAGTTGTGTGTGTAAGGCTAGGAGAGGCCCAGCCTGAGAGGCCTGGGTTAGAGCAGAGTGTGTATGTAAAGCCTAGGGCCCAGCAGAGCCCCATTGCTGTGGGTTCAGTCCTATTATTCTGACTTCCATCTCTGTTACACACACACACCCTCCTCCTACACACACACACACACACACACCCTCCTCCTACACACACACACACACACACACCCTCCTCCTACACACACACACACACACACACACACACACACACACACACACCCTCCTCCTACACACACACACACACACACACACCCTCCTCCTACACACACACACACACACACACACACACACACACACCCTCCTCCTACACACACACACACACACACACCCTCCTCCTACACACACACACATCCCTCTAACTTCTGTTTCTGTTAGGCAATATGACTCACTAAAACTATCCATCCTAGGTATTACCTTTAACCAGGGGTCGTAGGGTTCTATAGTCACTACCTTTAACCAGGGGTCGTAGGGTTCTATAGTCACTACCTTTAACCAGGGGTCGTAGGGTTCTATAGTCACTACCTTTAACCAGGGGTCGTAGGGTTCTATAGTCACTACCTTTAACCAGGGGTCGTAGGGTTCTATAGTCACTACCTTTAACCAGGGGTCGTAGGGTTCTATAGTCACTACCTTTAACCAGGGGTCGTAGGGTTCTATAGTCACTACCTTTAACCAGGGGTCGTAGGGTTCTATAGTCACTACCTTTAACCAGGGGTCGTAGGGTTCTATAGTCACTACCTTTAACCAGGGGTCGTAGGGTTCTATAGTCACTACCTTTAACCAGGGGTCGTAGGGTTCTATAGTCACTACCTTTAACCAGGGGTCGTAGGGTTCTATAGTCACTACCTTTAACCAGGGGTCGTAGGGTTCTATAGTCACTACCTTTAACCAGGGGTCGTAGGGTTCTATAGTCACTACCTTTAACCAGGGGTCGTAGGGTTCTATAGTGTTCTACCTTTAACCAGGGGTCGTAGGGTTCTATAGTCACTACCTTTAACCAGGGGTCGTAGGGTTCTATAGTCACTACCTTTAACCAGGGGTCGTAGGGTTCTATAGTCACTACCTTTAACCAGGGGTCGTAGGGTTCTATAGTCACTACCTTTAACCAGGGGTCGTAGGGTTCTATAGTCACTACCTTTAACCAGGGGTCGTAGGGTTCTATAGTCACTACCTTTAACCAGGGGTCGTAGGGTTCTATAGTCACTACCTTTAACCAGGGGTCGTAGGGTTCTATAGTCACTACCTTTAACCAGGGGTCGTAGGGTTCTATAGTCACTACCTTTAACCAGGGGTCGTAGGGTTCTATAGTCACTACCTTTAACCAGGGGTCGTAGGGTTCTATAGTCACTACCTTTAACCAGGGGTCGTAGGGTTCTATAGTCACTACCTTTAACCAGGGGTCGTAGGGTTCTATAGTCACTACCTTTAACCAGGGGTCGTAGGGTTCTATAGTGTTCTACCTTTAACCAGGGGTCGTAGGGTTCTATAGTCACTACCTTTAACCAGGGGTCATAGGGTTCTATAGTCACTACCTTTAACCAGGGGTCGTAGGGTTCTATAGTCACTACCTTTAACCAGGGGTCGTAGGGTTCTATAGTGTTCTACCTTTAACCAGGGGTCGTAGGGTTCTATAGTCACTACCTTTAACCAGGCCACATGTCTTGTATTAACCAGCTCCTCTGGTTCCTGGTGTTTTCAGATGTTGGCTCTACTCTCTTCTTTGTTGGTGGATTGTGTTAGTCTGTGTGTTCTAGGTAGTCTGTGTGTTTGTGTCTGAGGGTTATCTAGGTAGTCGGTGTGTTCTAGGTAGTCTGTGTGTTCTAGGTAGTCTGTATGTTTGTGTCTAATGAGGGTTATCTAGGTAGTCTGTGTGTTTGTGTCTAATGAGGGTTATCTAGGTAGTCTGTGTGTTCTAGGTAGTCTGTGTGTTTGTGTCTAATGAGGGTTATCTAGGTAGTCTGTGTGTTCTAGGTAGTCTGTGTGTTTGTGTCTAATGAGGGTTATCTAGGTAGTCTGTGTGTTTGTGTCTAATGAGGGTTATCTAGGTAGTCTGTGTGTTCTAGGTAGTCTGTGTGTTTGTGTCTAATGAGGGTTATCTAGGTAGTCTGTGTGTTTGTGTCTAATGAGGGTTATCTAGGTAGTCGGTGTGTTCTAGGTAGTCTGTGTGTTTGTGTCTAATGAGGGTTATCTAGGTAGTCTGTATGTTTGTGTCTAATGAGGGTTATCTAGGTAGTCTGTGTGTTTGTGTCTGAGGGTTATCTAGGTAGTCTGTGTGTTCTAGGTAGTCTGTGTGTTCTAGGTAGTCTGTGTGTTTGTGTCTAATGAGGGTTATCTAGGTAGTCTGTGTGTTCTAGGTAGTCTGTGTTTTTGTGTCTAATGAGGGTTATCTAGGTCGTCTGTGTGTTTGTGTCTAATGAGGGTTATCTAGGTAGTCGGTGTGTTCTAGGTAGTCTGTGTGTTCTAGGTAGTCTGTATGTTTGTGTCTAATGAGGGTTATCTAGGTAGTCTGTATGTTTGTGTCTAATGAGGGTTATCTAGGTAGTCTGTGTGTTCTAGGTAGTCTGTGTGTTTGTGTCTAATGAGGGTTATCTAGGTAGTCTGTGTGTTCTAGGTAGTCTGTGTTTTTGTGTCTAATGAGGGTTATCTAGGTAGTCTGTGTGTTCTAGGTAGTCTGTGTGTTTGTGTCTAATGAGGGTTATCTAGGTAGTCTGTGGAAAGTTGATAAAACCATAGCTTTCCATTGTGTCAACTTTAAACCAACCACATCCTTCCCAAGTGACAGCAGAAGTTTCATCTAAGTGCTGGGAGAAACTGTAAAGATGAGAAAGATGTGAAGAATGAAATATTTAAATAAAGCCGTGAAGCTGATGTTCCTCTGCCAGTGTTTTATCCAGAGTGATCATCCCTGAGTCTTACGCAACATTCCATTATTAGCTCTGAGATGTTAGGAGAAATACATTACCTCTGGCTCTACACAGCTACGCACTATTAACTATTAACGTATTAACTATGAACTGTTAACTAATGTAATCTATTAAGGTATTATCTATTAAACAGTATGTATCCATGGTGAACTCTACTCCACCCCACCATATAGACTTGTTGCTCAGCTATAGACGGTCTAAGTGTTTTATGACCTAGTCTCTCTCAACAGTGATTTATTATTATGGCCCCATGGGACCTTGGCATGAAGGAGATAAATGTTACACTTGCAGTAACCTTTCAGTCCCTAATGGCATCCCCTCTTCTCCACCTCCTCCTCTTCTCCACCTCCTTCTCTCCCTCTCTTCTCCACCTCCTTCTCTCCCTCTCTTCTCCACCTCCTTCTCTCCCTCTTCTCCTCCTCTTCTCCACCTCCTTCTCTCCCTCTTCTCCTCCTCTTCTCCACCTCCTTCTCTCCCTCTCTTCTCCACCTCCTTCTCTCCCTCTTCTCCACCTCCTTCTCTCCCTCTTCTCCATCTCCTCCTCCCCCTCTTCTCCATCTCCTCCTCCCCCTCTTCTCCACATGCTTTTTCCTCCTCCTAAAGATGATCCTTCAGTTCCTCTGGCCATTTGCCTCACAAACACACACTATCAAACACACACTTTCACTATCAAACACACACACACACTCTCACACACACACTATCAAACAAACACACACACACTCTCACACACACACTATCAAACAAACACACACACACACTCTCACACACACACTATCAAACAAACACACACACACACTCTCACACACACACTATCAAACAAACACACACACACACACACTATCAAACACACACTTTCACTATCAAACAAACACACACACTCTCACACACACACTATCAAACAAACACACACACACACACACTATCAAACACACACTCTCACTATCAAACAAACACACACACACACACTATCAAACTCACACACACTATCAAACACACACTCTCACTATCAAACACTCACTCTCACACACACACACACTATCAAACACACACACACACACACACTATCAAACACACACTCACACACACACACACACACTATCAAACACACACACTATCAAACACACAAACACACACACACACACACACACTATCAAACACACACACACTATCAAACACACACACACACACTATCACACACACTCACACACACACACACACACACACTATCAAACACACACACTATCAAACACACACACACACACTATCAAACACACACTCTCACACACTCTCACACACACACTATCAAACACACACACTCACACACACACACACACTATCAAACACACACGCACACACACTATCAAACACACACACACTATCAAACACACACACACTATCAAAGACACCCTCTCACACACACACTTTCAAACACACACTCTCACACACACACTATCAAACACACACTCTCACACACACACTAGCAAACACACACACACACTCTCTCTCAAACACACTCTCAAAATACACACACACACTATCAAACACACTGTCAGACACACACACACTCTCAAACACACTGTCACACACACACACACACACACACACACACTCAAAATACACACACACTATCAAACACACTGTCAGACACACACACACACACACTATTAAACACACACACTCTGAAACACACTGTCAAGATACACACACACACTCTCTCAAACACACTGTCAGACACACACACACACACACACTCTCTCTCAAATCACTATCAAACACACTGTCAGACACACACACACACACTCTCTCTCTCAAACACACTATCAAACACACTGTCAGACACACACACTCTCTCTCAAACACACTATCAAACACACTGTCAGACACACAAACACACACACACTATCAAACACACACACGCTCTCAAACACTCAAACCCACACACTCTCAAACCCACTCTCTCAAACACACACCCACTCTTTCAAACCCACACTCTCAAACCCACTCTCTCAAACACACACACACCCACTCTTTCAAACCCACTCTCTTAAACACACACACCCACTCTTTCAAACCCACTCTCTTAAACACACACCACACCCACTCTTTCAAACCCACTCTCTCAAACCCACATACACCCACACCCTCTCTTTTAGAGGTCAAGGAAAGTCAACTGACTCCACTACGCTCAGTTGGTCAGAAATGACCAACAACAAACAGTATTTGTTCCCTTGTGCAATAGGACAGCAGAGTATGTATTGCAATTTTTTCCCCACAATGCTGGATGCTCCTCTCTTCCATCAACAAAAGCAGACCAATAAGGATTGTGCTGGGGAGAACAGTGGTGCTGTTTCCCCCTAATGTTGGTTACAGCTCCCCTGAAGGTAGACATTGAGTGTAGATGAGTGTCTTGACTCTTGTCAGAACAGTATGGAAGGTGTTGTCAGTGCAGTGCTGTTCTGACAGGTTGTTGGTGTGTTTCTCTGATCAGGTGAAATGGTTCCCCTTTCTACTCAGATCCCTCAGGAGATCACACCTCTCTCACACAAACAAACACACCAGATGCAATCACACACACACCTCTCTCTCTCACACACACACACACACACACACACACACACACACACACAGTAGATGCAATCACACACACACACACCCCACTCTGTGCTAATCTCTCTGTTCTCTGTGGGCTCTCTCCTCTCCTCTCTCCTGTTCTCTGTGGGCTCTCTCCACTCCTCTCTCCTGTTCTCTGTGGGCTCTCTCCACTCCTCTCTCCTGTTCTCTGTGGGCTCTCTCCACTCCTCTCTCCTGTTCTCTGTGGGCTCTCTCCACTCCTCTCTCCTGTTCTCTGTGGGCTCTCTCCTCTCCTCTCTCCTGTTCTCTCTCCTGTTCTCTGTGGGCTTTCTCCTCTCCTCTCTCCTGTTCTCTGTGGGCTTTCTCCTCTCCTCTCTCCTGTTCTCTGTGGGCTTTCTCCTCTCCTCTCTCCTGTTCTCTGTGGGCTTTCTCCTCTCCTCTCTCCTGTTCTCTGTGGGCTTTCTCCTCTCCTCTCTCCTGTTCTCTGTGGGCTTTCTCCTCTCCTCTCTCCTGTTCTCTGTGGGCTTTCTCCTCTCCTCTCTCCTGTTCTCTGTGGGCTTTCTCCTCTCCTCTCTCCTGTTCTCTGTGGGCTTTCTCCTCTCCTCTCTCCTGTTCTCTGTGGGCTTTCTCCTCTCCTCTCCTCTCCTCTCCTCTCCTCTCCTCTCCTCTCCTCTCCTCTCCTCTCCTCTCCTCTCCTCTCCTCTCCTGTGCTTGATGTTGCAGCCATAGCTACAATAGGTTTCTACTTCCACTGTGTCTGCTTTCACTGAAGACACTGTAGAGGTTGAGACCATTTACACATACATATTGTGTGTGGGGGTGGGGGGGGGGGGGGTGCGTAGCAGTCCATGTCTTTTTAATTGCCCGAGCTGACTGGGTGAGGCCTCTCCAAACGGGGGAGATGTGGGGGAGGCCAGTGGAGTGGATCTCTGTTCATTTATTCCTTTCTCTCCCCTCCTCTCTCTCCCCTCTTTTCTCACCACCTCTCTCCCCTCCCCTCCCCTCCCCTCCCCTCCCCTCCCCTCTGTTGAGTGTAAATGACCTTCAATAGAGTCTAACACAAGGCTTAATAGCGTTGCGATGCCAGCAGCCACACACACAGACACTGTTTAACCCTAGTGGTCTGGGGCCAAGTTAACATTCGCATCACCCAGGAGTCGTGTGTGTCCTCCTCGTTAATGATGTTCTGTTACGTCTCTAGGATTCAGCAGAGGAGAGCGAGGACAGGGCCTCCCACACGGCAACTCATGTATATACAGTACCAGTCAACAGTTTGGACACACCTAGGGTTTTTCTTTTTTTGTACTATTTTCTACATTGTATAATAATAGTGAAAACATCAAAACTATGAAATAACACATGGAATTATATAGTAACCAAAAAAGTGTTAAACAAATCAAAATATATTTTATATTTGAGATTCTTTGAAGTAGCCACCCTTTGCCTTGATGACAGCTTGGCACACTCTTGGCATTCTCTCAACCAGCTTCACCTGTAATGCTTTTCCAACAGTCTTGAAGGAGTTCCCACATATGCTGAGCAGTGGTTGGCTGCTTTTCCTTCACTCTGCGGTCCAACTCATCCCAAACCATCTCAATTGGGTTGAGGTCAGGTGATTGTGGAGGCCAGGTCATCTGATGCAGCACTCCATCACTCTCCTTCTTGGTCAAATAGCCCCGTTCACATACTCTGCGTCTCACAAAGACACAGAGGTTGAAACCAAAAATCTAAAATTTTGTCTCATCAGACCAAAGAAGAGATTTCCACCGGTCTAATGTCCATTGCTCACATTTCTTGGCCCAAGCAAGTCTCTTCTTCTTATTGGTGTCCTTTAGTAGTGGTTTCTTTGCAGCAATTCGACCATGAAGGCCTGATTCATGCAGTCTCTGAACAGTTGATGTTGAGATGTGTCTGTTACTTGAACTCTGTGAAGCATTTATTTGGGCTGCAATCTGAGGCTGGTAACTATAATGAACTTATCCTCTGCAGCAGAGGTAACTATGGGTCTTCCTTTCCTGTGGTGGTCCTCATGAGAGACAGTTTCATCATAGCACTTGAAGAAACTTTCAAAGTATTTGAAATGTATTGACTGACCTTCATGTCTTAAAGTAATGATGGACTGTTGTTTCTCTTTGCTTATTTGAGCCTTTCTTGCCATAATATGGACTTGGTCTTTTACCAAATAGGGTTATCTTCTGTATACCAGCCCTACCTTGTCACAACACAACTGATTGAATCAAACGCATTAGGAAAGAAAGAAATTCCACAAAATAAATTTTAACATGGAACACCTGTTAATTGAAATGCATTCCAGGTGACTACCTCATGAAGCTGGTTGAGAGAATGCCAATAGTGTGGGGGAAGGGGGTTAGGACTGGGGGTTAGGACTGGGGGCCGGGGGTTAGGACTGGGGGTTAGGACTGGAGGCCGGGGGTTAGGACTGGGGGTTAGGACTGGGGGCCGGGGGTTAGGACTGGGGGCCGGGGGTTAGGACTGGGGGCCGGGGGTTAGGACTGGGGGTTAGGACTGGGGGCCGGGGGTTAGGACTGGGGGCCGGGGGTTAGGACTGGGGGTTGGGGGTTAGGACTGGGGGCTGGGGTTGGGGGTTAGGACTGGGGGTTAGGACTGGGGGCCGGGGGTTAGGACTGGGGGCCGGGGGTTAGGACTGGGGGCCGGGGGTTAGGACTGGGGGCTGGGGTTGGGGGTTAGGACTGGGGGTTAGGACTGGAGCTGGGGGTTAGGACTGGGGGCCGGGGGTTAGGACTGGGGGTTAGGACTGGGGCTGGGGGTTAGGACTGGGGGCCGGGGGTTAGGACTGGGGGCCGGGGGTTAGGGCTGGGGCTGGGGGTTAGGACTGGGGGTTAGGACTGGGGGCCGGGGGTTAGGACTGGGGTTGGGGGTTAGGACTGGGGGCCGGGGGTTAGGACTGGGGTTGGGGGTTAGGACTGGGGGCCGGGGGTTAGGACTGGGGGCCGGGGGTTAGGACTGGGGCCGGGGGTTAGGACTGGGGGCCGGGAGTTAGGGTTGGGGGCCGGGGGTTAGGACTGGGGGCCGGGGGTTAGGACTGGGGCCGGGGGTTAGGACTGGGGGCCGGGGGTTAGGACTGGGGGCCGGGGGTTAGGACTGGGGGTTGGGGGTTAGGACTGGGGGCTGGGGCTTGGGGGTTAGGACTGGGGGCCGGGGGTTAGGACTGGGGGCCGGGGGTTAGGACTGGGGCCGGGGGTTAGGACTGGGGTTGGGAGTTAGGGTTGGGGGCCGGGGGTTAGGACTGGGGGCCGGGGGTTAGGACTGGGGGTTGGGGGTTAGGACTGGGGGCCGGGGGTTAGGACTGGGGCCGGGGGTTAGGACTGGGGGCCGGGGGTTAGGACTGGGGCCGGGGGTTAGGACTGGGGCCGGGGGTTAGGACTGGGGCCGGGGGTTAGGACTGGGGGCTGGGGTTGGGGGTTAGGACTGGGGGTTAGGACTGGGGCTGGGGGTTAGGACTGGGGGCCGGGGGTTAGGACTGGGGGTTAGGACTGGGGCTGGGGGTTAGGACTGGGGGCCGGGGGTTAGGACTGGGGTTGGGGGTTAGGACTGGGGGTTAGGACTGGGGGCCGGGGGTTAGGACTGGGGTTGGGGGTTAGGACTGGGGGCCGGGGGTTAGGACTGGGGTTGGGGGTTAGGACTGGGGGCCGGGGGTTAGGACTGGGGTTGGGGGTTAGGACTGGGGTTGGGGGTTAGGACTGGGGTTGGGGGTTAGGACTGGGGTTGGGGGTTAGGACTGGGGGTTAGGACTGGGGGCCGGGGGTTAGGACTGGGGGTTGGGGGTTAGGACTGGGGGCCGGGGGTTAGGACTGGGGTTGGGGGTTAGGACTGGGGTTGGGGGTTAGGACTGGGGGCCGGGGGTTAGGACTGGGGTTGGGGGTTAGGACTGGGGGCCGGGGGTTAGGACTGGGGTTGGGGGTTAGGACTGGGGGCCGGGGGTTAGGACTGGGGGCCGGGGGTTAGGACTGGGGGCCGGGGGTTAGGACTGGGGCCGGGGGTTAGGACTGGGGGCCGGGGGTTAGGACTGGGGGCCGGGGGTTAGGACTGGGGCCGGGGGTTAGGACTGGGGGTTAAGGGTGATTAAACGTGTAAAAGGTAGTTGATTTTTCTGTCATTATCGCTACAGTCAATACACATTTATTCCTTTATAACTGCTGTGTTTGCTGAAAGCAGTGTGTGTGTGTGTGTGTGTGTGTGTGTGTGTGTGTGTGTGTGTGTGTGTGTGTGTGTGTGTGTGTCAGAGGTTAACTGCCAAGTCAAGTGGAAAGGGGACCTAGTAGAAATGTCAGTCTTCTACATGAATATAAAACCACTCACTGACTGATCATATGATGTCCTACTTTCTCTCTCGCTCTCTCTATATACTCTCTCTCTCTCTGTCCGTTTCTCTCTCACTCTCTGTCTCTGTCTCTGTGATACTAGCAATTTTAAAACATTTAGCTCAAAGCACTCTTCATATTACAGACAGACAGACAGACACAGACAGACAGACAGACAGACAGACAGGCTGACAGACAGACAGACAGACAGGCTGACAGGCTGACAGGCTGACAGGCTGACAGGCAGACAGGCAGACAGGCAGACAGACAGACAGACAGACTGACTGACTGACTGACTGACTGACTGACTGACTGACTGACTGACTGACTGACTGACTGACTGACTGACTGACTCGCATAGTATGTATGTGCAGTACATTCACATGTTTCATGTTGACAGCCTATAGTAGGTTCTATTGGTTTCCATAGGTAATGTGCAGTACATTCACATGTTTCATGTTGACAGCCTATAGTAGGTTCTATTGGTTTCCATAGGTAATGTGCAGTACATTCACATGTTTCATGTTGACAGCCTATAGTAGGTTCTATTGGTTTCCATAGGTAATGTGCAGTACATTCACATGTTTCATGTTGACAGCCTATAGTAGGTTCTATTGGTTTCCATAGGTAATGTGCAGTACATTCACATGTTTCATGTTGACAGCCTATAGTAGGTTCTATTGGTTTCCATAGGTAATGTGCAGTACATTCACATGTTTCATGTTGACAGCCTATAGTAGGTTCTATTGGTTTCCATAGGTAATGTGCAGTACATTCACATGTTTCATGTTGACAGCCTATAGTAGGTTCTATTGGTTTCCATAGGTAATGTGCAGTACATTCACATGTTTCATGTTGACAGCCTATAGTAGGTTCTATTGGTTTCCATAGGTAATGTGCAGTACATTCACATGTTTCATGTTGACAGCCTATAGTAGGTTCTATTGGTTTCCATAGGTAATGTGCAGTACATTCACATGTTTCATGTTGACAGCCTATAGTAGGTTCTATTGGTTTCCATAGGTAATGTGCAGTACATTCACATGTTTCATGTTGACAGCCTATAGTAGGTTCTATTGGTTTCCATAGGTAATGTGCAGTACATTCACATGTTTCATGTTGACAGCCTATAGTAGGTTCTATTGGTTTCCATAGGTAATGTGCAGTACATTCACATGTTTCATGTTGACAGCCTATAGTAGGTTCTATTGGTTTCCATAGGTAATGTGCAGTACATTCACATGTTTCATGTTGACAGCCTATAGTAGGTTCTATTGGTTTCCATAGGTAATGTGCAGTACATTCACATGTTTCATGTTGACAGCCTATAGTAGGTTCTATTGGTTTCCATAGGTAATGTGCAGTACATTCACATGTTTCATGTTGACAGCCTATAGTAGGTTCTATTGGTTTCCATAGGTAATGTGCAGTACATTCACATGTTTCATGTTGACAGCCTATAGTAGGTTCTATTGGTTTCCATAGGTAATGTGCAGTACATTCACATGTTTCATGTTGACAGCCTATAGTAGGTTCTATTGGTTTCCATAGGTAATGTGCAGTACATTCACATGTTTCATGTTGACAGCCTATAGTAGGTTCTATTGGTTTCCATAGGTAATGTGCAGTACATTCACATGTTTCATGTTGACAGCCTATAGTAGGTTCTATTGGTTTCCATAGGTAATGTGCAGTACATTCACATGTTTCATGTTGACAGCCTATAGTAGGTTCTATTGGTTTCCATAGGTAATGTGCAGTACATTCACATGTTTCATGTTGACAGCCTATAGTAGGTTCTATTGGTTTCCATAGGTAATGTGCAGTACATTCACATGTTTCATGTTGACAGCCTATAGTAGGTTCTATTGGTTTCCATAGGTAATGTGCAGTACATTCACATGTTTCATGTTGACAGCCTATAGTAGGTTCTATTGGTTTCCATAGGTAATGTGCAGTACATTCACATGTTTCATGTTGACAGCCTATAGTAGGTTCTATTGGTTTCCATAGGTAATGTGCAGTACATTCACATGTTTCATGTTGACAGCCTATAGTAGGTTCTATTGGTTTCCATAGGTAATGTGCAGTACATTCACATGTTTCATGTTGACAGCCTATAGTAGGTTCTATTGGTTTCCATAGGTAATGTGCAGTACATTCACATGTTTCATGTTGACAGCCTATAGTAGGTTCTATTGGTTTCCATAGGTAATGTGCAGTACATTCACATGTTTCATGTTGACAGCCTATAGTAGGTTCTATTGGTTTCCATAGGTAATGTGCAGTACATTCACATGTTTCATGTTGACAGCCTATAGTAGGTTCTATTGGTTTCCATAGGTAATGTGCAGTACATTCACATGTTTCATGTTGACAGCCTATAGTAGGTTCTATTGGTTTCCATAGGTAATGTGCAGTACATTCACATGTTTCATGTTGACAGCCTATAGTAGGTTCTATTGGTTTCCATAGGTAATGTGCAGTACATTCACATGTTTCATGTTGACAGCCTATAGTAGGTTCTATTGGTTTCCATAGGTAATGTGCAGTACATTCACATGTTTCATGTTGACAGCCTATAGTAGGTTCTATTGGTTTCCATAGGTAATGTGCAGTACATTCACATGTTTCATGTTGACAGCCTATAGTAGGTTCTATTGGTTTCCATAGGTAATGTGCAGTACATTCACATGTTTCATGTTGACAGCCTATAGTAGGTTCTATTGGTTTCCATAGGTAATGTGCAGTACATTCACATGTTTCATGTTGACAGCCTATAGTAGGTTCTATTGGTTTCCATAGGTAATGTGCAGTACATTCACATGTTTCATGTTGACAGCCTATAGTAGGTTCTATTGGTTTCCATAGGTAATGTGCAGTACATTCACATGTTTCATGTTGACAGCCTATAGTAGGTTCTATTGGTTTCCATAGGTAATGTGCAGTACATTCACATGTTTCATGTTGACAGCCTATAGTAGGTTCTATTGGTTTCCATAGGTAATGTGCAGTACATTCACATGTTTCATGTTGACAGCCTATAGTAGGTTCTATTGGTTTCCATAGGTAATGTGCAGTACATTCACATGTTTCATGTTGACAGCCTATAGTAGGTTCTATTGGTTTCCATAGGTAATGTGCAGTACATTCACATGTTTCATGTTGACAGCCTATAGTAGGTTCTATTGGTTTCCATAGGTAATGTGCAGTACATTCACATGTTTCATGTTGACAGCCTATAGTAGGTTCTATTGGTTTCCATAGGTAATGTGCAGTACATTCACATGTTTCATGTTGACAGCCTATAGTAGGTTCTATTGGTTTCCATAGGTAATGTGCAGTACATTCACATGTTTCATGTTGACAGCCTATAGTAGGTTCTATTGGTTTCCATAGGTAATGTGCAGTACATTCACATGTTTCATGTTGACAGCCTATAGTAGGTTCTATTGGTTTCCATAGGTAATGTGCAGTACATTCACATGTTTCATGTTGACAGCCTATAGTAGGTTCTATTGGTTTCCATAGGTAATGTGCAGTACATTCACATGTTTCATGTTGACAGCCTATAGTAGGTTCTATTGGTTTCCATAGGTAATGTGCAGTACATTCACATGTTTCATGTTGACAGCCTATAGTAGGTTCTATTGGTTTCCATAGGTAATGTGCAGTACATTCACATGTTTCATGTTGACAGCCTATAGTAGGTTCTATTGGTTTCCATAGGTAATGTGCAGTACATTCACATGTTTCATGTTGACAGCCTATAGTAGGTTCTATTGGTTTCCATAGGTAATGTGCAGTACATTCACATGTTTCATGTTGACAGCCTATAGTAGGTTCTATTGGTTTCCATAGGTAATGTGCAGTACATTCACATGTTTCATGTTGACAGCCTATAGTAGGTTCTATTGGTTTCCATAGGTAATGTGCAGTACATTCACATGTTTCATGTTGACAGCCTATAGTAGGTTCTATTGGTTTCCATAGGTAATGTGCAGTACATTCACATGTTTCATGTTGACAGCCTATAGTAGGTTCTATTGGTTTCCATAGGTAATGTGCAGTACATTCACATGTTTCATGTTGACAGCCTATAGTAGGTTCTATTGGTTTCCATAGGTAATGTGCAGTACATTCACATGTTTCATGTTGACAGCCTATAGTAGGTTCTATTGGTTTCCATAGGTAATGTGCAGTACATTCACATGTTTCATGTTGACAGCCTATAGTAGGTTCTATTGGTTTCCATAGGTAATGTGCAGTACATTCACATGTTTCATGTTGACAGCCTATAGTAGGTTCTATTGGTTTCCATAGGTAATGTGCAGTACATTCACATGTTTCATGTTGACAGCCTATAGTAGGTTCTATTGGTTTCCATAGGTAATGTGCAGTACATTCACATGTTTCATGTTGACAGCCTATAGTAGGTTCTATTGGTTTCCATAGGTAATGTGCAGTACATTCACATGTTTCATGTTGACAGCCTATAGTAGGTTCTATTGGTTTCCATAGGTAATGTGCAGTACATTCACATGTTTCATGTTGACAGCCTATAGTAGGTTCTATTGGTTTCCATAGGTAATGTGCAGTACATTCACATGTTTCATGTTGACAGCCTATAGTAGGTTCTATTGGTTTCCATAGGTAATGTGCAGTACATTCACATGTTTCATGTTGACAGCCTATAGTAGGTTCTATTGGTTTCCATAGGTAATGTGCAGTACATTCACATGTTTCATGTTGACAGCCTATAGTAGGTTCTATTGGTTTCCATAGGTAATGTGCAGTACATTCACATGTTTCATGTTGACAGCCTATAGTAGGTTCTATTGGTTTCCATAGGTAATGTGCAGTACATTCACATGTTTCATGTTGACAGCCTATAGTAGGTTCTATTGGTTTCCATAGGTAATGTGCAGTACATTCACATGTTTCATGTTGACAGCCTATAGTAGGTTCTATTGGTTTCCATAGGTAATGTGCAGTACATTCACATGTTTCATGTTGACAGCCTATAGTAGGTTCTATTGGTTTCCATAGGTAATGTGCAGTACATTCACATGTTTCATGTTGACAGCCTATAGTAGGTTCTATTGGTTTCCATAGGTAATGTGCAGTACATTCACATGTTTCATGTTGACAGCCTATAGTAGGTTCTATTGGTTTCCATAGGTAATGTGCAGTACATTCACATGTTTCATGTTGACAGCCTATAGTAGGTTCTATTGGTTTCCATAGGTAATGTGCAGTACATTCACATGTTTCATGTTGACAGCCTATAGTAGGTTCTATTGGTTTCCATAGGTAATGTGCAGTACATTCACATGTTTCATGTTGACAGCCTATAGTAGGTTCTATTGGTTTCCATAGGTAATGTGCAGTACATTCACATGTTTCATGTTGACAGCCTATAGTAGGTTCTATTGGTTTCCATAGGTAATGTGCAGTACATTCACATGTTTCATGTTGACAGCCTATAGTAGGTTCTATTGGTTTCCATAGGTAATGTGCAGTACATTCACATGTTTCATGTTGACAGCCTATAGTAGGTTCTATTGGTTTCCATAGGTAATGTGCAGTACATTCACATGTTTCATGTTGACAGCCTATAGTAGGTTCTATTGGTTTCCATAGGTAATGTGCAGTACATTCACATGTTTCATGTTGACAGCCTATAGTAGGTTCTATTGGTTTCCATAGGTAATGTGCAGTACATTCACATGTTTCATGTTGACAGCCTATAGTAGGTTCTATTGGTTTCCATAGGTAATGTGCAGTACATTCACATGTTTCATGTTGACAGCCTATAGTAGGTTCTATTGGTTTCCATAGGTAATGTGCAGTACATTCACATGTTTCATGTTGACAGCCTATAGTAGGTTCTATTGGTTTCCATAGGTAATGTGCAGTACATTCACATGTTTCATGTTGACAGCCTATAGTAGGTTCTATTGGTTTCCATAGGTAATGTGCAGTACATTCACATGTTTCATGTTGACAGCCTATAGTAGGTTCTATTGGTTTCCATAGGTAATGTGCAGTACATTCACATGTTTCATGTTGACAGCCTATAGTAGGTTCTATTGGTTTCCATAGGTAATGTGCAGTACATTCACATGTTTCATGTTGACAGCCTATAGTAGGTTCTATTGGTTTCCATAGGTAATGTGCAGTACATTCACATGTTTCATGTTGACAGCCTATAGTAGGTTCTATTGGTTTCCATAGGTAATGTGCAGTACATTCACATGTTTCATGTTGACAGCCTATAGTAGGTTCTATTGGTTTCCATAGGTAATGTGCAGTACATTCACATGTTTCATGTTGACAGCCTATAGTAGGTTCTATTGGTTTCCATAGGTAATGTGCAGTACATTCACATGTTTCATGTTGACAGCCTATAGTAGGTTCTATTGGTTTCCATAGGTAATGTGCAGTACATTCACATGTTTCATGTTGACAGCCTATAGTAGGTTCTATTGGTTTCCATAGGTAATGTGCAGTACATTCACATGTTTCATGTTGACAGCCTATAGTAGGTTCTATTGGTTTCCATAGGTAATGTGCAGTACATTCACATGTTTCATGTTGACAGCCTATAGTAGGTTCTATTGGTTTCCATAGGTAATGTGCAGTACATTCACATGTTTCATGTTGACAGCCTATAGTAGGTTCTATTGGTTTCCATAGGTAATGTGCAGTACATTCACATGTTTCATGTTGACAGCCTATAGTAGGTTCTATTGGTTTCCATAGGTAATGTGCAGTACATTCACATGTTTCATGTTGACAGCCTATAGTAGGTTCTATTGGTTTCCATAGGTAATGTGCAGTACATTCACATGTTTCATGTTGACAGCCTATAGTAGGTTCTATTGGTTTCCATAGGTAATGTGCAGTACATTCACATGTTTCATGTTGACAGCCTATAGTAGGTTCTATTGGTTTCCATAGGTAATGTGCAGTACATTCACATGTTTCATGTTGACAGCCTATAGTAGGTTCTATTGGTTTCCATAGGTAATGTGCAGTACATTCACATGTTTCATGTTGACAGCCTATAGTAGGTTCTATTGGTTTCCATAGGTAATGTGCAGTACATTCACATGTTTCATGTTGACAGCCTATAGTAGGTTCTATTGGTTTCCATAGGTAATGTGCAGTACATTCACATGTTTCATGTTGACAGCCTATAGTAGGTTCTATTGGTTTCCATAGGTAATGTGCAGTACATTCACATGTTTCATGTTGACAGCCTATAGTAGGTTCTATTGGTTTCCATAGGTAATGTGCAGTACATTCACATGTTTCATGTTGACAGCCTATAGTAGGTTCTATTGGTTTCCATAGGTAATGTGCAGTACATTCACATGTTTCATGTTGACAGCCTATAGTAGGTTCTATTGGTTTCCATAGGTAATGTGCAGTACATTCACATGTTTCATGTTGACAGCCTATAGTAGGTTCTATTGGTTTCCATAGGTAATGTGCAGTACATTCACATGTTTCATGTTGACAGCCTATAGTAGGTTCTATTGGTTTCCATAGGTAATGTGCAGTACATTCACATGTTTCATGTTGACAGCCTATAGTAGGTTCTATTGGTTTCCATAGGTAATGTGCAGTACATTCACATGTTTCATGTTGACAGCCTATAGTAGGTTCTATTGGTTTCCATAGGTAATGTGCAGTACATTCACATGTTTCATGTTGACAGCCTATAGTAGGTTCTATTGGTTTCCATAGGTAATGTGCAGTACATTCACATGTTTCATGTTGACAGCCTATAGTAGGTTCTATTGGTTTCCATAGGTAATGTGCAGTACATTCACATGTTTCATGTTGACAGCCTATAGTAGGTTCTATTGGTTTCCATAGGTAATGTGCAGTACATTCACATGTTTCATGTTGACAGCCTATAGTAGGTTCTATTGGTTTCCATAGGTAATGTGCAGTACATTCACATGTTTCATGTTGACAGCCTATAGTAGGTTCTATTGGTTTCCATAGGTAATGTGCAGTACATTCACATGTTTCATGTTGACAGCCTATAGTAGGTTCTATTGGTTTCCATAGGTAATGTGCAGTACATTCACATGTTTCATGTTGACAGCCTATAGTAGGTTCTATTGGTTTCCATAGGTAATGTGCAGTACATTCACATGTTTCATGTTGACAGCCTATAGTAGGTTCTATTGGTTTCCATAGGTAATGTGCAGTACATTCACATGTTTCATGTTGACAGCCTATAGTAGGTTCTATTGGTTTCCATAGGTAATGTGCAGTACATTCACATGTTTCATGTTGACAGCCTATAGTAGGTTCTATTGGTTTCCATAGGTAATGTGCAGTACATTCACATGTTTCATGTTGACAGCCTATAGTAGGTTCTATTGGTTTCCATAGGTAATGTGCAGTACATTCACATGTTTCATGTTGACAGCCTATAGTAGGTTCTATTGGTTTCCATAGGTAATGTGCAGTACATTCACATGTTTCATGTTGACAGCCTATAGTAGGTTCTATTGGTTTCCATAGGTAATGTGCAGTACATTCACATGTTTCATGTTGACAGCCTATAGTAGGTTCTATTGGTTTCCATAGGTAATGTGCAGTACATTCACATGTTTCATGTTGACAGCCTATAGTAGGTTCTATTGGTTTCCATAGGTAATGTGCAGTACATTCACATGTTTCATGTTGACAGCCTATAGTAGGTTCTATTGGTTTCCATAGGTAATGTGCAGTACATTCACATGTTTCATGTTGACAGCCTATAGTAGGTTCTATTGGTTTCCATAGGTAATGTGCAGTACATTCACATGTTTCATGTTGACAGCCTATAGTAGGTTCTATTGGTTTCCATAGGTAATGTGCAGTACATTCACATGTTTCATGTTGACAGCCTATAGTAGGTTCTATTGGTTTCCATAGGTAATGTGCAGTACATTCACATGTTTCATGTTGACAGCCTATAGTAGGTTCTATTGGTTTCCATAGGTAATGTGCAGTACATTCACATGTTTCATGTTGACAGCCTATAGTAGGTTCTATTGGTTTCCATAGGTAATGTGCAGTACATTCACATGTTTCATGTTGACAGCCTATAGTAGGTTCTATTGGTTTCCATAGGTAATGTGCAGTACATTCACATGTTTCATGTTGACAGCCTATAGTAGGTTCTATTGGTTTCCATAGGTAATGTGCAGTACATTCACATGTTTCATGTTGACAGCCTATAGTAGGTTCTATTGGTTTCCATAGGTAATGTGCAGTACATTCACATGTTTCATGTTGACAGCCTATAGTAGGTTCTATTGGTTTCCATAGGTAATGTGCAGTACATTCACATGTTTCATGTTGACAGCCTATAGTAGGTTCTATTGGTTTCCATAGGTAATGTGCAGTACATTCACATGTTTCATGTTGACAGCCTATAGTAGGTTCTATTGGTTTCCATAGGTAATGTGCAGTACATTCACATGTTTCATGTTGACAGCCTATAGTAGGTTCTATTGGTTTCCATAGGTAATGTGCAGTACATTCACATGTTTCATGTTGACAGCCTATAGTAGGTTCTATTGGTTTCCATAGGTAATGTGCAGTACATTCACATGTTTCATGTTGACAGCCTATAGTAGGTTCTATTGGTTTCCATAGGTAATGTGCAGTACATTCACATGTTTCATGTTGACAGCCTATAGTAGGTTCTATTGGTTTCCATAGGTAATGTGCAGTACATTCACATGTTTCATGTTGACAGCCTATAGTAGGTTCTATTGGTTTCCATAGGTAATGTGCAGTACATTCACATGTTTCATGTTGACAGCCTATAGTAGGTTCTATTGGTTTCCATAGGTAATGTGCAGTACATTCACATGTTTCATGTTGACAGCCTATAGTAGGTTCTATTGGTTTCCATAGGTAATGTGCAGTACATTCACATGTTTCATGTTGACAGCCTATAGTAGGTTCTATTGGTTTCCATAGGTAATGTGCAGTACATTCACATGTTTCATGTTGACAGCCTATAGTAGGTTCTATTGGTTTCCATAGGTAATGTGCAGTACATTCACATGTTTCATGTTGACAGCCTATAGTAGGTTCTATTGGTTTCCATAGGTAATGTGCAGTACATTCACATGTTTCATGTTGACAGCCTATAGTAGGTTCTATTGGTTTCCATAGGTAATGTGCAGTACATTCACATGTTTCATGTTGACAGCCTATAGTAGGTTCTATTGGTTTCCATAGGTAATGTGCAGTACATTCACATGTTTCATGTTGACAGCCTATAGTAGGTTCTATTGGTTTCCATAGGTAATGTGCAGTACATTCACATGTTTCATGTTGACAGCCTATAGTAGGTTCTATTGGTTTCCATAGGTAATGTGCAGTACATTCACATGTTTCATGTTGACAGCCTATAGTAGGTTCTATTGGTTTCCATAGGTAATGTGCAGTACATTCACATGTTTCATGTTGACAGCCTATAGTAGGTTCTATTGGTTTCCATAGGTAATGTGCAGTACATTCACATGTTTCATGTTGACAGCCTATAGTAGGTTCTATTGGTTTCCATAGGTAATGTGCAGTACATTCACATGTTTCATGTTGACAGCCTATAGTAGGTTCTATTGGTTTCCATAGGTAATGTGCAGTACATTCACATGTTTCATGTTGACAGCCTATAGTAGGTTCTATTGGTTTCCATAGGTAATGTGCAGTACATTCACATGTTTCATGTTGACAGCCTATAGTAGGTTCTATTGGTTTCCATAGGTAATGTGCAGTACATTCACATGTTTCATGTTGACAGCCTATAGTAGGTTCTATTGGTTTCCATAGGTAATGTGCAGTACATTCACATGTTTCATGTTGACAGCCTATAGTAGGTTCTATTGGTTTCCATAGGTAATGTGCAGTACATTCACATGTTTCATGTTGACAGCCTATAGTAGGTTCTATTGGTTTCCATAGGTAATGTGCAGTACATTCACATGTTTCATGTTGACAGCCTATAGTAGGTTCTATTGGTTTCCATAGGTAATGTGCAGTACATTCACATGTTTCATGTTGACAGCCTATAGTAGGTTCTATTGGTTTCCATAGGTAATGTGCAGTACATTCACATGTTTCATGTTGACAGCCTATAGTAGGTTCTATTGGTTTCCATAGGTAATGTGCAGTACATTCACATGTTTCATGTTGACAGCCTATAGTAGGTTCTATTGGTTTCCATAGGTAATGTGCAGTACATTCACATGTTTCATGTTGACAGCCTATAGTAGGTTCTATTGGTTTCCATAGGTAATGTGCAGTACATTCACATGTTTCATGTTGACAGCCTATAGTAGGTTCTATTGGTTTCCATAGGTAATGTGCAGTACATTCACATGTTTCATGTTGACAGCCTATAGTAGGTTCTATTGGTTTCCATAGGTAATGTGCAGTACATTCACATGTTTCATGTTGACAGCCTATAGTAGGTTCTATTGGTTTCCATAGGTAATGTGCAGTACATTCACATGTTTCATGTTGACAGCCTATAGTAGGTTCTATTGGTTTCCATAGGTAATGTGCAGTACATTCACATGTTTCATGTTGACAGCCTATAGTAGGTTCTATTGGTTTCCATAGGTAATGTGCAGTACATTCACATGTTTCATGTTGACAGCCTATAGTAGGTTCTATTGGTTTCCATAGGTAATGTGCAGTACATTCACATGTTTCATGTTGACAGCCTATAGTAGGTTCTATTGGTTTCCATAGGTAATGTGCAGTACATTCACATGTTTCATGTTGACAGCCTATAGTAGGTTCTATTGGTTTCCATAGGTAATGTGCAGTACATTCACATGTTTCATGTTGACAGCCTATAGTAGGTTCTATTGGTTTCCATAGGTAATGTGCAGTACATTCACATGTTTCATGTTGACAGCCTATAGTAGGTTCTATTGGTTTCCATAGGTAATGTGCAGTACATTCACATGTTTCATGTTGACAGCCTATAGTAGGTTCTATTGGTTTCCATAGGTAATGTGCAGTACATTCACATGTTTCATGTTGACAGCCTATAGTAGGTTCTATTGGTTTCCATAGGTAATGTGCAGTACATTCACATGTTTCATGTTGACAGCCTATAGTAGGTTCTATTGGTTTCCATAGGTAATGTGCAGTACATTCACATGTTTCATGTTGACAGCCTATAGTAGGTTCTATTGGTTTCCATAGGTAATGTGCAGTACATTCACATGTTTCATGTTGACAGCCTATAGTAGGTTCTATTGGTTTCCATAGGTAATGTGCAGTACATTCACATGTTTCATGTTGACAGCCTATAGTAGGTTCTATTGGTTTCCATAGGTAATGTGCAGTACATTCACATGTTTCATGTTGACAGCCTATAGTAGGTTCTATTGGTTTCCATAGGTAATGTGCAGTACATTCACATGTTTCATGTTGACAGCCTATAGTAGGTTCTATTGGTTTCCATAGGTAATGTGCAGTACATTCACATGTTTCATGTTGACAGCCTATAGTAGGTTCTATTGGTTTCCATAGGTAATGTGCAGTACATTCACATGTTTCATGTTGACAGCCTATAGTAGGTTCTATTGGTTTCCATAGGTAATGTGCAGTACATTCACATGTTTCATGTTGACAGCCTATAGTAGGTTCTATTGGTTTCCATAGGTAATGTGCAGTACATTCACATGTTTCATGTTGACAGCCTATAGTAGGTTCTATTGGTTTCCATAGGTAATGTGCAGTACATTCACATGTTTCATGTTGACAGCCTATAGTAGGTTCTATTGGTTTCCATAGGTAATGTGCAGTACATTCACATGTTTCATGTTGACAGCCTATAGTAGGTTCTATTGGTTTCCATAGGTAATGTGCAGTACATTCACATGTTTCATGTTGACAGCCTATAGTAGGTTCTATTGGTTTCCATAGGTAATGTGCAGTACATTCACATGTTTCATGTTGACAGCCTATAGTAGGTTCTATTGGTTTCCATAGGTAATGTGCAGTACATTCACATGTTTCATGTTGACAGCCTATAGTAGGTTCTATTGGTTTCCATAGGTAATGTGCAGTACATTCACATGTTTCATGTTGACAGCCTATAGTAGGTTCTATTGGTTTCCATAGGTAATGTGCAGTACATTCACATGTTTCATGTGACAGCCTATAGTAGGTTCTATTGGTTTCCATAGGTAATGTGCAGTACATTCACATGTTTCATGTTGACAGCCTATAGTAGGTTCTATTGGTTTCCATAGGTAATGTGCAGTACATTCACATGTTTCATGTTGACAGCCTATAGTAGGTTCTATTGGTTTCCATAGGTAATGTGCAGTACATTCACATGTTTCATGTTGACAGCCTATAGTAGGTTCTATTGGTTTCCATAGGTAATGTGCAGTACATTCACATGTTTCATGTTGACAGCCTATAGTAGGTTCTATTGGTTTCCATAGGTAATGTGCAGTACATTCACATGTTTCATGTTGACAGCCTATAGTAGGTTCTATTGGTTTCCATAGGTAATGTGCAGTACATTCACATGTTTCATGTTGACAGCCTATAGTAGGTTCTATTGGTTTCCATAGGTAATGTGCAGTACATTCACATGTTTCATGTTGACAGCCTATAGTAGGTTCTATTGGTTTCCATAGGTAATGTGCAGTACATTCACATGTTTCATGTTGACAGCCTATAGTAGGTTCTATTGGTTTCCATAGGTAATGTGCAGTACATTCACATGTTTCATGTTGACAGCCTATAGTAGGTTCTATTGGTTTCCATAGGTAATGTGCAGTACATTCACATGTTTCATGTTGACAGCCTATAGTAGGTTCTATTGGTTTCCATAGGTAATGTGCAGTACATTCACATGTTTCATGTTGACAGCCTATAGTAGGTTCTATTGGTTTCCATAGGTAATGTGCAGTACATTCACATGTTTCATGTTGACAGCCTATAGTAGGTTCTATTGGTTTCCATAGGTAATGTGCAGTACATTCACATGTTTCATGTTGACAGCCTATAGTAGGTTCTATTGGTTTCCATAGGTAATGTGCAGTACATTCACATGTTTCATGTTGACAGCCTATAGTAGGTTCTATTGGTTTCCATAGGTAATGTGCAGTACATTCACATGTTTCATGTTGACAGCCTATAGTAGGTTCTATTGGTTTCCATAGGTAATGTGCAGTACATTCACATGTTTCATGTTGACAGCCTATAGTAGGTTCTATTGGTTTCCATAGGTAATGTGCAGTACATTCACATGTTTCATGTTGACAGCCTATAGTAGGTTCTATTGGTTTCCATAGGTAATGTGCAGTACATTCACATGTTTCATGTTGACAGCCTATAGTAGGTTCTATTGGTTTCCATAGGTAATGTGCAGTACATTCACATGTTTCATGTTGACAGCCTATAGGTAGGTTCTATTGGTTTCCATAGGTAATGTGCAGTACATTCACATGTTTCATGTTGACAGCCTATAGTAGGTTCTATTGGTTTCCATAGGTAATGTGCAGTACATTCACATGTTTCATGTTGACAGCCTATAGTAGGTTCTATTGGTTTCCATAGGTAATGTGCAGTACATTCCACATGTTTCATGTTGACAGCCTATAGTAGGTTCTATTGGTTTCCATAGGTAATGTGCAGTACATTCACATGTTTCATGTTGACAGCCTATAGTAGGTTCTATTGGTTTCCATAGGTAATGTGCAGTACATTCACATGTTTCATGTTGACAGCCTATAGT